>CAHIKZ030001448.1:0-500000 GCA_903632075.3 Acanthosepion pharaonis
AACAGAAATATTAATAATGAGTGGGAAGAGGAAAGAGTAATCAGGAGAATAATAGATAGCAATTGACATTGCATTTAAATTTTTGCAGATTAAAGTTGGCTGGAAAGCATGGAGTTGGAAGGGAGTTCCACAAGCAAAAAGTGTGAGAAAAGAAATTGTTATCATAGAATTTACAGTTACACCTAGCCAGCTCAACTCTAAATTGATGAGACCTCAATGCCAGTCTAGGACTACACTTAAATTCAAAAAGTTTAGGTACCATAGCAATGAGCTCATCTGAACAATTACCATGAAAGTATTTATAGAAAAGGCATAAAGAGGCAACCTTACAATGGTGGGAAAGTGACTAAAGCTGAGCTGCCAGATCATGGCCAATAATATTGCTGATTCTTCTTTGGACTTTATCAAAGCACTCAAGGTAAATAGCAATGGCACCAGACCATATATTATAAATGGTAGACTTATAGATATGTAAGATAGATTCTTAGCAAATGACCTAGCAATGGATTCAATATAGTCTTTCAATTTCATGTCAGCTGAGAATATTAGCCCAAGAAGGTGAAATGCGCCACTTTCATGGAGGTTAGCATCAGCCATGCTGATGGAAGGCAGAGACGGGACTCCCAGATGATTAATGGAGAGAAGTTTACTTTTAAAATTAACAAGCCATCTTTTGCCCCAGTTAATGACAGACTTGATACTTGGATTATTTTTAGAGTGTATCTTTTACATAATCTGATTACTATCCAAACTAATCTGTTTGATATACTATCAAAACATTCTACATTTCCTGCACTGTCGCTTATCTTTGTTGGGTTTACAAATATATATGCTGGTAGTATCTGCCATCAGCACAGATATTTAAAACAAAGAAATAAAGATGTCTAGGATAAGTCAGAAGAATGGAAATTAAGTTTTTATTTTCTCAGAAGCGTACTTTCTAACAAAGTGTATAAATATATTACTTGCCTTCTATCTGACTCTGAAAAGGAAAACTTGTAGATGTTAAAAATTTGTCTTTATTTACAAGTCAAGCACATCCTGTTGTAAGAGGCTGTATTTTACTCACATGTCAGGAAAATATCTGCTCTTAATGGTACATACTCTAAAACACATCTCATATGTATATTTTCACATTATTGATTAATTTAGTATAAGATTAACACACTGACTTTATACATACATATACAGTGTTCATAAAAACCTGGATGTTTCTCACTTAAATAAATTGAAAAATCTTCAGCCAAACCAAGAAGAAATTTTTAAAATTCTGATATTTGGTCATTTGGTCAGAATATAGGAAGTGAGTCAGGTCAAGAACTTTTTAGCAGTCTCTTGTCATACTAATATAAAATTCTACTGGACATAAAAGTGGGGTTCAGTTTTGTATTTCTAAACATAACCAACAGAGAACTGACCCAAATCGTAGATAAGCCTACTCATGTTCTTGATATAGCTGGTCATTATGCTAGCCTCATAGACCTCTTTCACACCTCTTGTCCCTAAAAGTGTTACCTCCCTTGTGCACTTCAAATCATTTACTGGCCAATGTCAAAGTAAGATGCCAAACTGAAGGCTTCCTCTAGTGTCCTATTTTATAAGACAATCTACTGACACACCAATGCTGACTGGGATAGCATCAGATTATACATTACTGAAGTACCACTATCAGCATCCTTCAGAAATAAATCTTCCAGAACAGTCTCCCTCATCTCCTCTGATGCCCATGAGATCAATGTAAACACCCTCCAAGGCTCTCTTTTGGTGCTACCTTTTTTCTATTACATATTAATGATCTGCCTTAGAACATTTTCAAATCTCCAGTAAATATATATGCAGACAATAGCACAGTTTATAGGAGCATCACAAAAAATCTAGATGATCCAAACCAGACTGTTGACTTCTCCTTTGAGTTCACACAGTTCAACAAAAAAGAAACTGGCTCATAACATACAATACCTCCAAAACCAAAATGATAATGTTTCATTATCCCAGAGCAGACTGATTTTTCCCTGCTCAATCCTCACTTTACAGTCTTGATATTCAAAAGTGTTTGTACAGCCTTGTGGGTGATGAATTATCTTCCACCCTTCAACCCCTTTCCCAAAGATGAAACATTGCAAGTCTTTGTACTCTATCAGGGATGCTCAGATGAACTACATTTCTTAGTTCCACCAATGTGAACCTTCACAGCTAGGACCCACCATGCCATATACATAAGTTGACTCACCCTCATTCCCTTCATATTCTATTGAGAAGGAGTAAATTCCACTCAAACAGCTTCTTCCTTCAAAACTGAGTGAACTCAAAGAGGAGTCCATTTGGTCCTGGAGGAACCTTATCACAATCTTACATCTCTACATGACAAGGGTCAACTGTTATCTATCCTACATATTTTTATAATATGTAACCCCTGATACATCCTTATAGACCCTTATAATATCAAGTAACCCTCTACTTTGAGTGGAACTTAGGCTTTGTATTATGTAAAAAATATTTTTTTATAAATTAATAAACTGAACCCGCTCCAGAATTACTACATATTAGGAGATACTGAAAAGTTATCAGTCTAACCAAGAATGGATTCCCCCATGAAAATTTTGGAAAATGGTTGAAGCTGAGAACTTTTCAGTATTCCCTTGTGTATATTTATGTATAAAAAATTTGACATTATTGATTAATTTAATATAAAATTAACTCAATGGCTTTACTCACACGCAATATTCACAAAGTCTTGGGTGTGTTTCTAATTAAGTGTAAAATTCTTTTAATGATTTTAAGCTTAATTTCCTTATTGCAATATTCTGTCAGGATATTTTTCATTAATCTAAAATTATCAATCAAGGTACACTGATTTTTTTATGGTGGAACTGCAGCCATAGCAATTACCAATAAAGTAGGTTGGTTGATTAGTTTTTCTTTGGAGCAGACCTTGAGAGAGAACGACACATGATGTCTGACTCTATGGGGCAAGTAGTTCATTCTATTTTCTTACTAGAGGAAGTAGATAAAGATAGATCATTTCTACTCCTGCAGAGGCAGAAACAAAGGCTCCAAAATTATGAACTTCTCTGACTACTTGTTATCACTACTTTTTTACTTGAATCAGAATAAAGAGCAGAAAATAAATTTAAGATATAAAGAAAAAATTTAATTTTAGCCAGGCCCATTGCAAAAGTTTTTTAAAAGATAGGTTCAGTCTTTAAGTCCAGGTGGTGATGAGTAAGAATTTGCATACTAAAATTAGTACCCTGTAGTGTCAATAACTTTGCAGCAACAAGACTTTCTCAGGTTAATTAGAATCTCAGGTCCACAAGATTTCTAGTATTAGGAGTAACAGAACAGAAAATCAGCGTTAGAAATAGGACTCAAGATAAACCTTTTCAAAGCAGAAACTATGATCTGGAATTAGAATGAAAGCAATGATGGCATCTACCCTGGATCTATCATAAAAATTCATGATGTGAAATTAGTAAATACTAAACACTTCATATACCTTGGCAAATGGATCAGCTATAATAAATTAATTATAAGAGAAAAAATAATTGAACATAGAATAGGTAACCAGAGGTAGTTTCACTTAACACTGCAAATTGCTACAAAACTGAAACATCAACCTGAAAACTCAAGTAATGTTCTTAAATAGCCTCGTTAGATTAAGACTTTCATAGGGATGCCATGCATGGCACCAAACCCATTCAGAAATATCTAAACTGTTAGCTGTATACAACTGCTTCCGAAGATAAATGGTGAAAAAAAGGCTTTGAAAGAGTAAAGCCCGATGATGGGTCTTGGCAAAGCTCACCCTTCTTTGAACATTGAGGAATGGTGCTACAAAATCACAAAGAACTGTACCAAATAAGAGAAACCACATGACTTAAGGACTACCAACAGTAGCAACAACTAAAATAGATAGCATATGTAACACAAAGAAGAAATAAAGACATAATCAAGATTCCACACCACTTCAAATAGAAGGTTAGGAAGGAAAATCTCCCCTCCATCATTAATGGAATGAGCAATAATAGCTACTGAACATGAAAAACTGAAACAGTTTTTCTAAAAAAGTTTTTTAAAAGAAAGATTTTATAAATTTCAACCAAAAGCAACCCAAAAATAAATTTCAACCAAAAGCAAACTGCCTGCCTGATCAATGCTGCCAAATGTTTACTTGTAGGGTTTACTTGTAGGGAAACAGCTACTATTACTATTACCAGAAGCCAACACAGCTGATCAAAGCTGTACAAATATCTCACATAAATAAATCTGTGACTGTTGTTTGTTACATTCACATCATTTTAGGTGTGAGTCAAAGGATTCAGGGATAGGGGGCCAGGGCAACTCCCTTAGCAACAACAGGATTAGTCCTAGCTTAAAATCCCCAAACAAGTAAAAAAAATGAAATATTTAAGAAATGAAGTCAGCTTCATCTACCTCTAGAAAAGATTTTGCCAATCCTTTATTGCCTTCATTGAGAGTAGCAACCATATCTTTGCTCATATTTCATAGACACTTACTGTACACACCTTAAAAGAGTAAAGAGTTCCATGTATGTCCCTTAAACAGTCACTGAGTACATTCCCTTGAACAACTTGCTCAGGATTACAAGAATATCATGTCAACTGTCTGTTGTTAATGGAAACAAATCAGTTAAGCTATAATGCCTGTTCATAAGGATATTTAACCATTTTAAATATTTTGAGAACTAGTCTTGATGTAACATGATAACCAAATCAAATTGAAACTTAATGCACACATATGAACAGGTACTCTCTTATGAGATTATTTAGTTAGCAATGAGTTGCCATCAGTAGCATGCAAAAGGAGGAAGAGACAGAGGGTATGACTGTGATGGCCCCAGGCATCCAATCAAAGAGTGAAATAAAAATTTAGTTTATATTTAATTTGAATAAAGTGTTTAGTTCATGTTTCATCTGTTTTTACATATTTAAAATGTCTTCCTTTTCTCACATTTCTCAGTAATAGGACCTGTAGTCCCTTCTACTTGAGTCTTACAGGCATACAATCAAGGAGTGGCCCTGTGCATCACCAAACCTCTGCACAATAATGGATGCCATTGAGTGTGCATATATATATGTGTGTGTGTTTTTAGCATGTATAACAGTATCTGAAACAAAAGTGGAGAGGATGAGACAAAGCTTAATAAAGGACATGTTTCACCAACATTTGTTGATCTTGGCTTCTTATATATATCATGCATGGTTTTAAAAAAGTGAGACGTGATTTTTTATTAGAAATTTTATTATGACAAAATGAAAAAAGAAATTTATGATTAAATTTTGTTCTCATCAAAATATCCTCCTTTAACCTTGATTACTACAGCACAAATGTTTCTCAAAGTATAAGCTTAATAATTAATTCCATTCTTTTTTCAATGATTCTAAGACCTTTTTTTTTTTAACACTCTTCTGTCAAATTCATCTTATGCTAATTCTGGGGGTGGCTTCACACTTTTGAACTGTAGTGTATATATAGAAGTTTCATTAAAAATGACTGATAAGGCTCTGCAGATAAGTTTTTATTTAATTTTTCTTGTGTTCTTACAATTTTTTCTTTTCTTGACATAAATTCATCCTTGATAATGGCTAAAAGAATAGCTGAAAGCACTAGGATATACAGAAAATTTCGACAATTTCTACATAATTCATTTAAAATATATATATATGTATATATTTTCAGTTGTATGGATATTAGTTTTGACCATCAGACAAACTGGTCTATGAGCATGTTTGTGTGAGCTGGAGTGCATGCACCTGTGTGTATGCATGTCTATGTATGTGAGAGTGTCATCCCAAACAAACACAGGAGAAAATTCCCCCACCACCATTAAATATAATCAAAAACAAATAAGCATAAATAGATCCATTTTTTTTAAAATAAAGTATTTTGTCTGACGATCACAAAAGCATGAAACCCAGGGTCATAAACTAATATCCATACAACTGAATATGTTAGCTCTATCACTGATATTTAGCACTGTAATGAGAATGAAAATATATAAATTCTAACATTCACAGCATTAATTCAAAAGAGGGCTCAATACTGAGAGAAGAGCAATAATTATTTATTATAATTTTTTCATATAGACAAAAATAATTTACTCACTACAAAGATGCAACCTTATTGCAGGTGGAAAACAAAACACCTATGGTTAAATGGAAAATCCTAAAACAAGCCAGAACTTGCAAATCTCTGAACAAACCTTTGTTTGCAGGAAAAATATGTATTATTAAGCTTTTGAATTATTATTAAATTAAAGATTTGAAACTACCATTCTTTGTAGGCCTATTAAAGATCTAACATTACAATCTTGCTAAACTTTCAAATCCATAACCCTAAACGTTTAAAATTATAACTCACCTCCTTTGATATACTTTCTACCTTCTTATATACCTTTCTACTAATCTATCTTAGATTATGATTCTTAAAATGTTTTTTGCACATATATAATACTAGTAATAACATCAGATAAATTGATTTACATCCATACTTATTCTACAAGTTATACAGTCCGACAATAGGTCCAAATTTGCTTATAAAAGTTATATTAACATCCCATACTTTTATGTATCTTTCTACTTAAATTCTCAACTAAAACTTATTGTAAAAAACCCAGATAACTTATGTATTCAACATACCAAGAACAAATCTCCACCTCTTAATATATTAATTTATATAATTCATTCATTGATTACAAAATGAGTAGCAATATCTCCAGCCTAAATATGCATAATTCAGCTCTGGCTTTGTTTTAAAGTTACCAAAAGCATTTCCAATTACTACTACAGCCATCATCTAAACTTATCCCTCCCTCCTCCTTCATCGTCTTACACTTTCCTATTTCCACCTTTCTTCCCCCACCCCTCACTCTTGGGAGGCTTGTAAGTGCTGTGCCTAAACCCTTGACCATTGCTTTAAATTTTTCAGGTTGAGCCACCACCTTAATACCTCAACAATTCTTCACCAATCTGCTATCAACAAGAACTATTGTCTCACTCTGTCACCCTTTTGCCTTTCCTATCTTTTCTTTACCCTTATATGTCCACTCTAAAAATGTTTCCCTTTTTTTTACTTTTTTTCCTTTCAAACAAATAGGAAAAAAAGAAGTGACGTTCCATGAGCGGCCTGCTTACAAACAGAAGTGTTAATAACCATTTTGCTTCTCACCAGTCGAGGTGCAACTAAATGTACCAAAATAAGCTTGCATCTTTGTAGTGAGTAAATTGTTTTTGTTTATATGAAAAAATTATAATAAATAATATAGATAGATAGATAGATATGCTTCTGATTATATAGCCTGTCATATATCTAAAGAATATGTATAAACTGTAGGTGCATCCAAAAAAAAAATAACAACACATATATACTTATAGACACATTTAAGACAATTATAAAGCCATACATATGGATATAGACATCCTACTTATATAAAAGAAATGGCAAAATACATGAAATATATATTGTGACTAATATGTGTTTAATATATTTTTTTGATATGATATTAATAAAAAAAATAAACATGCATAAAGTAAATATAAAATGACTATTTTGACCTAGGGAGTTATATATATAACATCAATGACTCTAATATATATATATATATTGGAGTCATTGGTGTCTACTGATTTTAAATTTGCCTAATAAAAACAAAGTGTTTTACACACACAGTAAACACATATATATATATATATATATATATATTTTGTATATATATATATGTGTGTGTGTGTATGTGTATGCAAGTTTCATAGAAAATGACTGACAAGGTGTGGTGTTTGAGTTTTTATATAAATTCTCATTTCTTATAATATGTATAATTTTTTCCTTTTCAGAACATAAATTATATAAAAATTGTCCAAATGTTTTCTAAGCATTTTCAGCTATACTTTTAGCCCTTATCAAGGATGAATTTTATTTTACTTTTAACTGAATATATGCATTGTTTTATATATGTATCTAGAATTATACAAATGTTTTATTTTTCAAACATGGTCAGTACATTGTGGCCATGTTCATAGTTCATATTATTGAGTATTGGCTTTTTCTTTTTTATTAATAATGCTTCCATTATTTTTAGCCTTTTCTGACATGTGGATGATGCTATTATATTTGTATTATCAAAGAGTTATAGTTATATAGAGTTTGGTAAGTCTCCATGTGTATTTAAATGGGACCTAATTGAGCTATGGTCAGAGATGTAATGTGAGTCTTCTTGTTAAACATGTTGTAGCATAATCAGTAGAATTATTTACAAATATGGATTAGTCAGGGACAAAGCTTCTTTTTGTAAACAATAGTAACACAAAACACACAGAAAAAAGCAATAACATTAACATTTTGTACAAAAATCAAATGCATAGTAACTATAAGCAAGACAAACCTTCACTTAGATACATCATAAAAAAATACACAACTCTAGTCGACAAAAACAAGAAAATTAAATTAATTATCTATGATAAAAACTTTAAAACCACTAACCTCATTGTCAAAAATAATAATTCACCTGCAAGATCTACATTACAGAGAACTAATATTATTTACAAATTTACATGTCCTTTAAGGAGCTGTGTTCCTGGCCAACTTCCCACTACCAATGGACAAAATTATCAAAAGTATACTGTCTCACTACAAACCAATGTTATTCCACCTTCAACAGGAATTTTTATAGGTAAAAATTTGGCCTAAAAATGGGCTCACCACTCAGCAGAGTACTGGCATACCTCTTGCTAGAATTTTAAGAATCCTGACCCTTTCAGCATATTCTCCCACAAGATGCAACATATTTCTAATACATTGACGATGCCCTATTAACTTGCCCACATAACACATTATTACCAGAACTTGTTGATAGATTAAACAGGATAGAACATACAACTGATTTCACCTATAAAACAGAAACAAACTACACTTTATCATATCTCAACATCATGTTAATACACCCATAAAGATATACAACTAAAAGTATATTCAAAATTAACAAATGATAACAATCTTATACACTTTACTCCCATCACAATAATAAAATAAAATCCAGAGTAATCAGAGACTTTTATTAGAAACCCTTAGAATTTGTAGACACCAATTCCAGCTCAAAGAAGAGAAATACATTGAAAACACTTTCAAACTTCTCCAACATCCGAGTTATTTCCTGCACAATACCAAATGCAAAACTTACAAAATCAACAAAAGAAAAAAACAAAAAATACAAAAATCCACAAATATTAATAATAATAATAATCCCAATAACCATAAAAAGTAGATATATAATTCTACCTATCAATTCTATAGCAGCCACCATCAAAAATAACCAATCCAACCATGATTTAAAATTCATCAACATCACCTCTAAAACAATAAGCAATATAGTTACCACCAAACAAGATAGCAACAACAGGACAAAAGCAAAAATATACAGAATAGATTGTACAAAATGCCCAATGATGTACACTGACAAAACATCCATAAACCTCAAAAAAGAACTATATGAGAGACACAGAGATATATACACTGCATAATAACACTTTAAACACACTGGTGGTTCACAACCACAATTTTGACTTTGTAAATGCCAGTCTGATCAGAAGAAAAAATGATTCACTAAATAGAAAAATCATTGATAGGGTGCTAAATTCATAATTCTCAACAATAAACTTAAAACAAGGACTACACATAATATCACTGATCAGTGCATTAATCATGATGTTCATCCAGAAACCTCAAAGATTTATATATATATATATATATATATATATATATATATATATAAACAAACACTTTCTGGATTTAAAATCCAACAAGCATCAATGGCTCTAATATAAATCTATAAAAACAAACAAACAAACCAGGAAATTTAATAACACACACATATATATATATATATATATATAGCACATTCTGGTTTCAGTGGGCTGATTTAAAATCTAACATATACCAATGTCTCTAAATATATATATATATATATATATATATATATATATATATATATAACAAACAAACAAACAGTATCTGGCTTCTGGTTGTCAGATCTTGATAAGGTAATTTAAATATCCTCAATTATCTCAATGCATTTTCCTTAAACATAGTTTTGTTTTTCATTGAGACCCGAAGGAGCTGAGATCAACAGATATCAGCAAAATGCATTGTTTATTAAGCTTTTCCACTTTGACACATTATTAATATATATATATATATATATATATATATATATATATTGGAAATTAATGACAAAGTGGAAATAATTTTGTGATGTGTTTCATCTTTGAAGACAACATCAAACCAAAGTAATGTATTTGATTAACATGGAAATTATATATTTTCTGTATTGTCTCATTTCTAGTCCTTCAATGACTTGATAAATTATTATTTCACTTGTTAACATTGTCTCCTTCACATTCTATAACATTCATCTGTCTTTTATCAATTGATTTGTTAACTTTTCTACTATTTCAGTGACCTGAATAAATTGTTACTTTACATGTTAATCTTGTCTACTTGGCATTCTATAACCTTCATCAACCTTTTACCAATTGATTTTGTTAAGTTTTCTACGGTTTAAATTTTAACATTACTTTCTGCCATTGTTACTGGTTCCCAGAGATCTCTACTGGATATATTATTTTGCATTCTCAATTCAATCTCATTTAATGATGGGCTACAAGTTTTCTCTTGGATAATCCTAATCTTAATATCTTGAGAAGCTGATAGCCATTCCATTATTATGATGTCTTTTGAAACCCTTTTTGGCAAGGTGAAAAATAGTCAAGCTTTGCAGAATGTGAAGGAGTATTGTCTTGCATAAATATACTCTTTAGCTTAAAGCTTCTTGACTGTGACCTGTAGCACTCAAAAAACATCTTGTCCAAGAACTTACAATAATTCTCTGCATTTATCTTCATACCATTATCAACTTTGCACGGACTTATACTTTTTCTGTCTGCAATACTTCTATGAATTATTTTAATGAGAATTTTTAACATTTGTTTTTGTCAACAGGTTTCATTTAATGTGTGCATTAAAAATACATTATCCAAAGCCTTATGACAAAAACAAAACTAATTTGAATAATTCATAGAATGTAAATTTTCAGTTTCAGAGACATTAGAAAAAGAGTGAGGCTTTTGCTGCAATGTCGGCATCAGTTATCAACACTTATTTTTAGAATTTGATTTGTTTGAATGCGAGAATGCAGAGTTTTATCATCAACTTGGGTTATTTAATCAATTGGGTAAATGTTGAAATTTTATCATTATGTTTGAGTCAACCGACAAAAATGGGTCAGGTTTACACTTTAGTCATTTGGTAAACATGTGTTCAATATATACTTGATTTTACAGGTAAATACTCATCGGGTTTAGATTTGAGACTTTTTTAATTTAACTCCAAGCATGACAATAAAGCCACTAAAATACAAAGAGTTACTGAATGTTAGAGAATATGAGAAAAAGAAGACATTATTAATAATGAATAAAAAAGAACTGGAATTAAGAAGACAGAAGATAATAATTGACATTGCATTTAAAATTTTTGAAGATCAATATTGACTGGAAAGCAAGAAGCTGGAAATCTGATTCTAAGTATAAGAATCCTTTTTGTTTCCATATTTCTTTATTACTTACATGTTAAATCCATGGTATCCTCAGCATCCTTCTCTGTTGTCTCAAGTCTTCTCTTCATTTGTAAGGAAATTGTTTAGCATTCACTGTCATAAAGGAGGATTGATAACAATACAGAACTCTTTCTTTTGTTTCCAATGAAATTTCCCTATTTTTATAAGTGTAAAATAAAAACACCCTTTAGCCTTTAGTTTATCTCTGCAAAGCCTTTAACTATTATTATTATAATGATGATTATTAGCTGTACTGTAATTAAACAATTTTCAAACAAAACTTAAACTGTGCTAAGAACTGAACCTACATCTCTTGTGATGTCATATATTGAGGAAATGGGTGATTATGGCTTCTTTCCTTTTTGTTCTTTTCAGAACTACTTGCTCATTTAAGATCCCTTTTGCCTCTGTAGTAGTTTTCTTTCATTTATTTGCTTACCAAGTCAATTATCTGCTTTTGTCCCCTGCTTCTGCCTTCAACAAAGCCTGTGAGTATTAAATTCTCCTAGCCTTCTTTACTTATTATACATCCTAAAAATTCTAACTGTCTCTTTCTAATTGTTATTCTGCTGATGATGTTGTCAAGACAAATGCAAGGAATTATTGTAAGTTTTTGGACAAGATGTTTTTTTGAGTGCTACAAGTGACAAGCTTTAAACTAAGGAGTATATTTATAAGAGACAATGCTTCTTCACATTTTGCAAATCTGACTATTTCCCCCCTTGCCAAGATGCCAAATTAATGAAATAGACCACAACCTCCCCAGATAGATAAAAAACTGACGGTTATAGAATAACAAGGAGCATATAACTACTGTGAGTCACAATGAACAGATGTCCCCTTGAGGAGGCTCCATGCCTTGAGAGAATACTGGGTCACAAACTCACACCTGACCTCAAGTGGAACTCTTATATACAATCCATCACTAAAGATGCAAGTAAAATAATCAGCTCCCTGTACCGCTCTGTTAAGTACCTGACTTTTCATGCTATCCTGTACCTTTATAAGAGCCAGATCAGGCCAAAAATAGAGTACTGTTGCCATATTTGGGTGGGAACTGTCCTGTTCTCCCTTTCCAGTCATGATAGAGTTCAATAGAATCTTAGAGTCCTTGTTGGAGAAGTATTATTTTCCACTCTTCAGTCTCTCCCTCACAGGTGGGATGTAGGAAGCCTCTCATTGCTCTATCACCACTTCCATGGAAAGTGCTCAAACAAACTACATTCTTTGATTCCGCAATTCTAACCTTCACGGCTAGGACCTGACATGCCACTTACATAGTAGCAAACCACATTCCTTTCATTTTCCATTGGCGAGAAGTAAGTTCTCCCTGTGAACCACTGCCCTGTAGAACAGACTTCCAAGAGGATGTTTTCCCAATCACTACAATATTAACCTGTTCAAGTCTTGAGTTAACCGTTATCTTCCCCTTCTATACATATAAACTACCCCTTTAACATAACCCTCTACCACGAGTGGCTCCCAGGCCTTATACAGAGTGAAACTTAATGTAAAATAAATAAATAAAAAATAAAATGTGAAATAACAAAATAATATTTTATTAATGTATATTGTTTTAATCCAATATATGTTTCTGAATCTGGATAAGTTGGATAAGTAATCAATCTCTCGTACCTTGCAGTGGGAATTACATTCCCAGCTTTCAGTTTTCTGTCTAATGTTCTACTCTGAAAACAAAAAATTTCCTCATTGTCTTGCAAATCTCACACATACAAAATTCTGCAAATGACCATAAAGCAACCAAAATTTAAAGAAAAGAGAAAAAAAATCATGATTTATTGTCTGAAACAGACTTGAGCCTAAAATATCAATTCAGCACACACCAAGAAAACTTTAAACTTCCTAACATTTTGATAATTAGATCCAAGAGCTGAATGCCAATCACTCTGCAAAAGATTTAACACAAGCCAATTTGAGTGTTGCAGAGTTTTTGCATAAGAGTAATAATAAAATTTGCAGGCCAAATTTCAAACCAGATACTTACAAGTACTCATGAACCAAAGCTTTCATATCTGGGAAGGTGGAAGAATAGTGTTTTAAAATGTTTAGGCTTGACAAAAATGGCAAACTCTATCATATTGGTCAGAACTTTGATCACCCAAACTGAGTAGGAATGATTTGAACTCTTTGGGTTTAAAATTCTGACAGAAATGGATTGTCTTTGTTTAAATCTTAATATAAGACCAAAAAACATGCAAACCAGGGAGTACAGTTGCAATAGAAGAGAATCCATAAGCTCTGGTATTCATCTTCTCCCAGATATGTGCTGCAGTTTCAGCATGGAGGCAAACGGTTTTCATCAAGCAGTACTTTGTCATCCAAGGAAAACTGCTTAACACCAAAAAGCAGATCAGCTTATACTAGAAGTCATATAAAACATGAGAGTGAACATCAGAACTCTGTTTTATGATCAGATGAGACCAAACTGGAATTATTTGGTCACATGTACTTCCAGTATATATGTAGGAAATCAAATGAAGCTCACAAACCAAAAAATACCCTGTCTACAATTAAGCCCAGTGGTGAGAGCATTGTGCTTTGGGCATATTTTGTGCTTCTGAAACAGGAGAACTAGTGAAAAAAAAAAGATAAGTAACTTTTATTTCCTCTTCAGTCCTGGGTATGATGATAAACTACATCCGGTAGCCTCTGATTGAGAGATTGGAGATATGGAGAAGTTTGGAAGCACCTCTTAATTGCTGTTGTTCCCATGTCCACCTTGACCCAGGGTGTTAGCACCTGTTAGGGTCTCAGTTATGGGCAAATAGTGACCCCCCCCCACTACCACACATCAAACAAAATACTATGAAAGTATAAAAATACATTTTTATAGTAAAAATATCAGCAATACATTATTATATTTGTTTGTTATGAATACACTCCAATGTGTGCGCAGGATCATCTCATCAGTGATGACTTGGGGTCATGACAAGTTTCACCCAAGAGACCCTACTGAAATAATACCTGTTCTGGCAGGCAATCCTGAAGCAATCACCCATCAAGCACACAACAACAGATATATAAATAACTGATCTTGAATTAGCAAACGACCAATCAGAAATACTCTATGTCACTTCCTCCTTGCCAAGACAAGACAAAAAGAGAAACTGAATGCTAGTCTTTTCCCTCTTAGGTCCAACACACAGAAAGACCCACACTCTCAACGAACACTGCTTGACATAACAGGTAAGTAATTTCTACTTGTTGCCAAGAAAATTTTTATCTCCTATGAAACAATACTTCAATAAAAAAAAAAACAAAAAAAAACATTCATACACATTCGTTGGTCATAGGAATTATGATCAAAAATGTTTCTCTTTCCTTTCTCCCCCTTTCCCCACCACTTCCCACCACTCCCCTTCTCAGACATGAAAGAAAAAAATGTACTAGAAACACCAAGATGTCATCAGGGAACAGGTTAAAATAAAAAAAATAAAAACAAAAAAACAAAAAGAAAACTAAAAATACTATGAAAGTATAAAAATACATTTTTATAATAAAAAATTACCAACAATACATATTTATAGCAAAATTACCAATCACACATTTTGACAGTACTTCATTGCTTTCAAAATATATTTAGTTGGAGCCATAAAATTGTGTTCAAAATATTTAGATTTCAGCATTAAATAACCCATAAAGATGTTGATATGTCACTAAAGAAAATCAACCCACAATTTGCTTCTCAGTCATATTTTATTCTTTCTCCTTCACAAAAAATTGTTTTTCATTTCTTTTTAATACAATTACACACACATATATATCTCAAGCAACCAAAGATTTTATTATGAAGAACAAAATTTAAAATTTTGTTGTAAAACTTCAACATAAAAAAAAAAACTATTATATTTTACAAAACATGATTGTTTATTCTTCACTTTTCATCTGGTTGCAAATTTGTGGAGGTTTAAACAAGGCTACATAGAAAGTAAAACCTACACAAGATAAAATAACATTATTTGAATGTTTCAAGTATTATGAAATAAAATAACAAACTCTGGACAAATTAAAATAATGAAAATCTTGAAAATGTTCACCTTGCAATCAATGAATCCTTACTGATAGCCATAGACTGATGATTTGAGTAGTTGTGATGAAAAAAAACAAAAAAATAAAATGGAAGAAATACTCGTCAAAATTTAATGATAATAAAATAATTGACAATGCTTCATACAAAAAAATAAAATATAATATTACTAATAATACTTCTAAATAAAGATGGTAGTGTATCAGATGGAGACACGGTGGAGTAATGGATAGCAGTTCGAATTGAGGAATCAGAGAGCCGAGTTCAAATTCCAATCAAATTCATTACAATCACTTACGTGCTAATATCCTTAGGAAAGGTATGAATCCTCTTCTTCTTCCCCCACCTATGGGTAAATAGCAGGACTGACTGGGTTCTATAGCCTTGAATGGCAACTGGTCTACCACAGAAAGAAATAGCAACCTACTGCGGGAAAAAATCTGCCTCGTCAGTCATATATCATGCATGTCACATAACTGACTGAGTATGTCAGGCAGTCAGGGAAAATAAAATAGTATAATGGTTAACAGATGAAAACTAGATGAAAGAAATACTAGGCAAAAAGCAATAATAATATCAGTCCACCTATATGGCAATGAATGCTAGACAATCTCCACACAGGTGAAGAAGAGACTTGAAGCAACAGAAATTTGGTTCTACAGAAGGATGTTGAGAATATCATGGACTGAATATATGAGTAATGACAAAGTTTTAGAGAAAATGGAAACAAAAAGAACACTTATACTTAACATCAGAAATTTGATACTCACAAGACAGTTTTAAGACAAGAGGAATAGAGGAAAATTATATAAACTACCTAGCAATGGATAACAGAATTAGAGAGATAATAAAAGACAAAATTTATCAGGAGCTTTAAAAGACAAATTGTAGAGAGCCATGATTGCCACATCCTGAATAGACATGGCACATAACTGTAATGCTTCATTCAAGATGCTAAAAATAATACTCCTAATAATGCTTCTAAATAAAAATGGCACTGTATGAGGCAAACAAGGAAAATAAAATAGTACAATGGTTAACAAATGAAAAGATGAAAGAAATACTAAGCAAAAATTAGTAACTATAGACAATGCATCATTGAAGATAATCAAAAATAATATGAATCTGCTATGTTATTGGTCCTGACCTACCATCCCATCATCACTTTCCCACCACTGAAAATAGCCTCCCTGTGCCTTTTCTATGATAATTGATGAACTTTCCTCTGTAATACCTAGGCTTTATGAATTTAAGCGTATTACTAGATTGGCAGCAAGGTCTCATCATTTTACAGTTGAAATGGCTAGGTGTAACTATAAGTTCTATGCTAACAGCTTTTTCTATCACACTTATTGCTTGTTGATTTCCAGTCAATTTTGATCTTCAATAATTTAAATGCAACATCATTTGTTATATTTCATCTTCTTAATTCCTGTTCTTTTATTGTTGTCTCCCTTTAATAGTGTTTTTTCTTATGCTCTCTCAACCATTTGTGTCTTAGTGTCTTTATTTCCTTGCTTGGGGTGAAATGATTAAAAAAAATATTACTACCAGTACTTTTAAATAAAGATGGCAGTGTATCAGTCAATCAAGGAAAATAAAATAACAGCATAATGTTTAACAAATGAAATGAAGATGAATGAAATACTAGTCAAAAATTAATAAAGGAATTCAGTCTTTCCGAAATATATCTCTTTGTTCTAACTTGAAATGATGTCTCAATTTTATTACAATAGACTTAAATGAAGCAGTTTGACAACAAAATGATTGGAACAGAATTTCTGTTTGCTTTGTTCATAAATTTATGGTAATTCATTCTGTTGCAATCTGGCTACAGAAAAAAAAATCAGCATACATAACTTAATACTTATTGTGACAAGTATATTCCTAACTTGTCAAAAGTTTGGCATTAGGTCTTATTTCATATGATTGAAAGGCATTTGTATTTCCATCCCAGTAGAATCATGAATTAATCTTTGGAAAGTCAGGTAATTTATGACATGCAAATGCAGGAAGTATTACATAGAAACATTATTGAGAAAAAATTCATTTCATGGTGTGAATAGAATTATCTTTTGATTGCTTCATTTTGTAATAACAAGTTTTGGCCTCATGCAACTCTTCAAAATTTGATTCAGTTTTGAAGAAAAAAAATCATCTTTTTTCTGTCAGATGATTTCATTTGAATCTAACATAAAAATAACAGACATTGCATTTCAGATAAAAATATAGAGATATATCAATAAAAAACAGAATTCTTTGGTTATATATTGAGTCTTATCATATTTTTTCTCTTTTCATGATCATTACTTAGAATCCTCTCTCAAGCAAGGAAGTGACTGATATTATGTTCAGGTATTGTGATTCAAGTGAAAGTCTACATTCTAGCAACAGATTTCAAGATTGAATTCTTAGACTTGAACTCACACTCATACTATTGAACTATTAGGCTGTTACATGGATTTGTTTGTCTTTTATGTTCTGTGAATGATCTTGAAGTATAATCTTCTGGGTTTTTTTTAATCATTTCCCCCTAAGCAAGGTGGAAATGCCACAAGTACACAGGAGGTTACAGGGAGAGAAAGTGAGAGAAAAGACAAATCGAGTATAGGGAGGGTTGAGGAAAGGACAAAAGATGAACAGGATTCAAGAAGACAGATGTTGACTGATGTTGTCGCATCTAAATTTTTGAAGATTGTAGTTTTTAGGTAAGCTAGTAAATGGAAGGGAGTTCCACAGGCAGGAAGTGCGAGAAAAGAAACTGTTGGAGTAGAAGTGGTGGTTGCATTTGGCAATCTAGTAGCATGCTTAAATTCGTGTACTATGAAACCATTGTCAAACATTGTTGAAATTTTATTTCAGATTAGACACCTCTTTGATATGGAATGTCAAGTAAACAAGAATGTGCATGTTCATTGTTCTTTTCTCTTTGCATTTAATCAAGGTCACAAATCTACCAATGCTGCTTGAGACATTTGTGCACACCAGACCACTAGAGAATTGGCTCAGAAGATGGCTAGCTCTCATGTTACTGTCACTCATCAGCTTCGCTCAATGGGTAAGGTCCAGAAACACAGCTCATGGCTGCCACATGCACTAACCAAGAGAAACAAACTCCAGTGCTCCTTGACTGCTACAATTTTAGTCACTCATCACCAGCCTATTTGTGGATACAAAGAAAGAGCTTGGTTGGGAAGTTCTGCTACAACTAGAATATTCTCTTGATTTAACCCCTTCAGGCTAACAACTTTTTCTGTTGTTTTTAACAATTTGAGGGGTGTTTCATTCAACAATGATGTGGATCTTTAAACTTGTGTTGATGAATTTTGTGAGGCAACACCTAGTGATTTCTATCAGTGAGGTATTGAATAGTTAGTGAATCATTGACAGGAGGTTATAAACAATGAAGTGGATTACATTGTTAAATGATTCATCAGAACTATTAATAAATAATAAGTATTAAAATAAATTATAAGAAATGAATGAGTTTATGTAACAACCTAATAAAATGTTTTGAAAGAAACCACTTCTCATTTTTGTTAGGATTTTCAATGTATCAAAGCAAGTAGCAAATATAGTATAAACAGGTTTTACAATAATTAGTTTGTTTTATGGTATATCAACCTTTTCCAAGTTATTTAATACTGAATTCTGTAGTTGTGATAAATAATAGAAAGATAGGCATAGATTTGGTTTTATATAGATTTGGTTTTGAGTCAAGAAGATGTTTTTAATCATTTTATAGGAAATAAATCCTATTTCCAACACAATTACATACCCACATACATATTAAAACACACCCACACTTTATTTTCTACCCGATAACGTACAATGTTACAAACATGGCAAAAAGATTACACAATACACTACACACTGTTGAAATGAAAGTGTCTATTGGTAAGAAATTAATATCACCATGTGACCAATTTGACCAATCAGAGAAAACTAAAACCCTATTTTTCTCAAGCCCACTTTCAGGAAAAATTTTTATAAAAACCAACAGATTTTGAGCAGAACTAGGTGACTGCCTTTACATGATGGCTACAAAGCTATTTGTTTCCCCAGCATGTGCTGAAAGAAATGTGTCAGCGATTTCAAACGAATTAGGTACAACAGCTTGAACAGTTAGTGAATCTTCACTAATGGTCAGTTGGTGACTTCAAATAAATCATCTCCAACAACAACAAAGATGGCCAGTGAATTTTTTGAGATTCATAACGGTACACATAAGTTTCATATTCATGAGGGTAAGAAAGGTACACTAGGTCTCATTTTTTTTTTTAAGCAATTTGCCCCAAGCAAGGCAGGAGTGCCACTAGCATGCAAAGGGTTACAGAGAGTGAGAGCAAGAGTAAATAGGAGTGTTTGGGGAAAGGGTAAAGAGAAGGACAGAGATCAAGGTCAAGGCATCAGAAGATGTCAATTGACATTACATTTGAATATTTGAAGATTATTGCTATCAAGAAAGCAAGTGATAGGAAGGGAGTTCCACTGATGAGAGGTGCAAGTTAAGAAGATTTTGGAGTAGAAGAGATGGATAAATTTAGTTGTTTCAACAGTGAACAGGTGGGACCAAGATGCCAACCTAGTAGCACGCTTAAATTCACACAATTTTAGAACCAGTGAAAGTAGCTTGTCGGAACTGTTTCCATGAAAGTACTTATAGAAAAGGCAGAGGGAAGCCACAGCATGTCTGTAAGATAATGACTGCAGACAGGATGCCAGATCAGGACCAGCAATAAAAGCCTTTTTTTAACCATGGTTTTTTTTTCTGTGGACTAACTATTTAAAAGTCTTGTCTAAACCACACCAAATTTTGTGAACCAATTATCCAAAGACTTTAACTAAAGATCATTTTTAATATTTTTTTTAACTCTTTTGAATTCATGGACACACGTTTGTAAATACAAATGATTTATTTAACAGACATAACCATATTTTCTTTATTTTTATTTTATCATTGTTTGGAATTTGAATGCTCATATTTTTAGTATAAAAACTTAAAATGACTGCTACAATTTCACTCCAAGCAAAGCAATAATATCACTAAGGGACAAGGCATTACTAAAAGTGAAATAGAAAAGAGGATGAGATGATTTAGTGAGGAGAAAAGACTATAATAGAACAGGTCCAGGGAGACAGAAGATGGTGACTGACATTGCATTTAAATTTTTGAAGATTGTAGATGGCAGGGAAGCAAGAAACTGGAAGACAGTTCCACAGGCAAGAAGTGTGAAGAAAGAAACTATTAGAATATAACTTGCAATTACATCTAGCTATTTTAAGAGTAAAACAATGAGACCTAATTGACAATGAAGTAGTACACTTAAATTCATATGGTTGAGGTACCAAAGAGTATAGCTCATTAGAAAAACTGCCATGAAAATATTTATAGAAAAGACAAAGAAACCACATCTTGGCTGTTGGAATGTGATTAAAGTCAAGATGCCAGTCAAGACCAGCAACATTACAAAACTTTCATAGAATTTTGTTGAGAATCTTTGGTTTGTATGCGAGTCAAAAAGATAAGCATAAGTTTGGATAGTGCAATAATAAAAAAAGGCAGGCATAAGATTTGGTTTGCATGAGAGTTAAAAGTTTAGACAGGGGCTTTGTTTGCACAAGAGTCATAAAGTTAGGATTCATATTCATGAGAGTCAAAAAGTTAAACATAGGCTTCATAAACATGAGAGTCATAAAGGTAAACATACATTTCATATTCATGAGAGTCAATAAGGTACACATAGGTTTCATATTCATGAGAGTAAAAAAGGTACACATAGGTTCAATATTCATGAGAGTAATAAAGGTACACATAGGTTTCATATTTATGAGAGTAATAAAGGTACACATAGGTTCCATATTCATGAGAGTAATAAAGGTACACATAGGTTCCATATTCATGAGAGTAATAAAGGTACACATCCCATATTCATGAGAGTAATAAAGGTACACATCCCATATTCATGATAGTAATAAAGGTACACATCCCATATTCATGACAGTAATAAAGGTACACATCCCATATTCATGACAGTAATAAAGGTACACATCCCATATTCATGACAGTAATAAAGGTACACATCCCATATTCATGACAGTAATAAAGGTACACATAGGTTTCATATTCATGAGAGTCATAAAGGTACACATAGGTTTCATATGCATGAGAGTAAAAAGGGTAGACACAGAATTCATATACATGAGATTCACAAACGTAAACATATGTTTCATATGCATGACAGTAATAAAGGTACACATAGGTTCCATATTCATAAGGGTCATAAAAGTACACATAGGTTTTATATGCATGTGTCATAAAGGTAGACCTTGGTTTCATATTCATGAGAGACAAAAAGTTAGACATAGGTTTGATTTATGCAAGTATCAAATGATCGACATTTGGTTTGTGTAAGTGTTAAAAAGGTACATGTAGGTGTGATTTGTTCAAGCATCAAAAAGATAGACAAGTGTTCTCCTTTAGGTACAAAGATGCAATCAGTGTATCCTTGAACTGAAACATGTCTGGGCAGGTTTTTAGTGTGACTAATAATAAAATACAGCCTGACTACCATTTTGACTGTTTTATTGTATTCAGATATATTATAGGAAAAGACAGAAATGTATCACCTCTTCATTGCTAGAATTTGTTGCTAAATAGCAGAATACTGCTCTGGACATCTAGACATGTTGCAAGACAGGTTGGTCACCCAGCAGTCACCTACACTGACAGGTTGGTCACCCAACAATCACCTACACTGACAGGTTGGTCACCCAACAATCACCTACACTGACAGGTTGGTCACCCAGCAGTCACTTACACTGACAGGTTGGTCACCCAGCAGTCACCTACACTGACAGGTTGGTCACCCAGCAGTCACCTACACTGACAGGTTGGTCACCCAGCAGTCACCTACACTGACAGGTTGGTCACCCAGCAGTCACCTACACTGACAGGTTGGTCACCCAGCAGTCACCTACACTGACAGGTTGGTCACCCAGCAGTCACCTACACTGACCACAGAATGCCATCCAAATGCCGTTCTGACTGTAATGCAGAACCCTGGTGGTTGGCATGGTAGATTCATGAATGTCCAAGCTAGCTCAACCAAATAAAAAATAATAAATAGAGAAAGAAATAAAGATGACACAATTGATAATGTTTCCTTACTTCAAATGACCTGACCACTTTTAGTAGTGTGGGTTGCAGTATCCTGTCTTACATGTCAAAGTACTGGGCACTCAAGAAAATGATTAGGAAAACTTGAGTATGAGTGCTACTGCATCTACTTACTAGTTGCTCATCAAATCTACATCAGCAAAACATTTATGCATTGTGTACTTTCTTCTATGGTACCTAGACTTTATAAATTTTAGTGCAGTACTAGATTGGTGGCAAGATCTCATAATTTTACAATTGATATGGCTAGATGTAAATTCTATGCTTATATTTTCTTTTATTGCACTTCTCGCTTGTGGAACTCTCTTCCAGTTTCTTGCTTCCCTATCAACTTTGATCTTCAAAAATTTAAATGCAATATCAATCATTATCTTCTATCATCTTAATTCTTATTCTTTTATTGTCCTCTCTCCTTAATAATAGTTTTTCTCAAATTCTCTAGCATTCAGTAACCTCTTCCATCTCAGTGGCTTTATTGCTTGGGGTGTATATATATATATATATATATATATATATATATATATATATATATATAGAGAGAGAGAGAGAGATAGATAGATAGATAGATAGATAGATAGATAGATAGATAGATAGATAATTGCAATCATCCCAAGCAAGGCAGTAATGCCACTAAAACACATGGGGTTACAGGGTATGATAGAATTAGGAACAGAAACATTAATGATGAGCATAAAGAAAAAAAGAGTAATAAGTGTCACCCCTTGTAAGGCAGTAAAGCCACTAAGACACAAGGGGTTACAGGGTATGGTAGAATTAGGAACAGAAACATTAATGATGAGCAGAAAGAGAACAGAGCAATCAGGTGAATAGTAGATAGTGAATGATATTGCATTTAAGTTTTTGAAGATTAAAGTTGGCTGGAAAGCATGGAGCCAAAAGGGAGTTTCACAAGTTTGAAGGGTGAGAAAAGAAACAGCATAGAATTTACAGTTACATCTAGCCAGTTCAACTGTAAATTGATGAGATCTTGATGCCAGTCTAGTGCTGCACTTAAATTAAAAAACTCTAGGTACCATAACGAAGAAATCATTATATATATATATATATATATATATAATACCATTTATTCCTACATATTTCTGTAAAATATAAAATATGAAAGGAGTATCTGTGCTTTATTCTTAAATATGAACCAAAAACGGAACCTGACATATTTTTTATATTACAAAGTAACAGTTTGACATATTACTTTAATAAATCCTACTTATGCTATCACAGTTTACAGTCTGAAAATATTTCTTAAGATCTGCTCTCTAAATTATTGATAAGGTAACAAGTAATTTGTGACAAGTCAGGACTGTAAATACGATGTATGTTCACAAGATATTTCTTTTATCTTTTCTAATGATAAATAAGAAGAATGAATGTTTGCTGCCTTTCAATTAGTTCAAACTGATTGCTTGGCTTCTGTCATTGGTTAAAATTTCTTGAGGCCAGAATCTAAACAAACTCATTTATGTCTGAGGTCCTCCTTGTTTGTGAAGGAGAATGTGTCATAACACAGATTGTCTGGTTTATCCTGAACTACATTCAGTCAAATGTGAAACATGAAGAATCTGTGTTTTTATAAAAGACCCACATATTACATCTGATTAATGTAAAGGGGAAAAGTCTGAAAGAAAACTGAAAGAAAGAACTGTCAAAGAGAGAGAGAGAGAGAGAGAGAGAGAGAAGGATAAAGAGAAAGAAAGGAAAAGTGGGAAGGAAAAAATGAAGGAAAAGAAAGTTCAGAAAGAGAAAAAGACAAGAAGAAAAGCAATGTTGATCATAAGGAAGTTTTGAAAGAAGAAAAAATAAAGATGGCAAAGCTTGAGAGTAAAAGAATGAAGAAATGAAAATGAAAGGGGTTGTAAAAAAAATGGAAAAGCCAAAAATAAAGCAAGACTTAATGTAAATTATACCTGGGAAAAGAAAGTAGGGTAAAGTACTGAAAAGGAAAAGAAAAAAGGGAAAGAGAAACAGTAACAAAATAAAGATAAGAAAAAAGAAGTGAGAAATGTAAAGAAAGAAGAACAAAGACAAATAGAAGAAAAAAGAAAAGAGAGGAGAAAAAGAAAGAAAGTGTGAGAAGAATGAAAATGAGGACAGAACAAATGAAAATAAAAAGGAAAAAAATAAAGAAAGAATGAAAATGTAAACTGAAAAAATAAAATCAAAAAGAAAGAAAAAGAGAGATGAAAGAGAGAATAAAAGGATGAAGAAAGTTTGTAAAAGATGGCAAAATCAAATGTCTAAAATGCAGAATAAAAAATTAAAAAGTGAAAGAAAGAAAGAAAGAATGTGAGAAAGAATCAAAGAAAGAAAGAAAGATAATAGAGGAACATATTTATAATTAAAAAAATGACTGGAATATAAAAAAGGAAAAGTATTAAGAGTTGTTGGTTGAAGGGAAAGAAAAAATAAAAGTTAAGTGTGGAAAAATAAAATAAAATGAAAACAGGAAAAAATGAAAATAAATATAAGAAAAAATATAACAGACAAGAAATATGGAGAAGAAAGAACAAATACTGATATAAAAAAGGAAAAAAAGAGGAGAGAAAAGGACAAAGACTGATAGAAAAAAAAAGAAAAGTAAGGAGAAAAGGAAAAATAAGGAAAGAAAGAATGAGAAGAATAAAAAAAAAAGTAGACATGAAAAATGAAAAAAAAAGGGGAAAAGAAAAAGGAATGCAATAAAATTAAAAGATGAAGAAAAGTAAAAATTTTGGAAATTTAAATACCAAAAACATAAAATCTGAGAAAGAAAGAAAGAAAGGAAAAAGAAAGAAACATAAGTATAAAGAACAGAAGAAAGGAACATAATATTTACGGTGGAAACATGGCAAGCAATAACTGAGTGGGATTGATTGATTGATTTGCTTTTTATGGCTTATCAACCTATTGCAGGTTATATAAAACCAGAAAATATTTTTAGGCTGTAAGAATTTGGGGGGAGATAATAATAATTTACTGATAGAAGTCCTACTAATTAACCCATAGCTGGGATGGATGGATACATATTTTTCCCAATGGTAGTTACACGTAAGTGAATATAATGAATACAACTGGAACTTGAACTCAGTTCTCCAATTCACAATTCCGAGTTGTTATCTGTTACATCACTCACACATCCAAGCTTACAGCACCTGGTATTCCCAAGCATTAATCAGTCAAAATTGCTTAACTTAGGTGAAATTAGGCCAGGTGTTTTGTACATGATCAGTAGAATAAGAATCATCTACCCACATAGATTAAATAAAGGATATAGTTTCAAATTCTCTAAAGGTTACCCAGATCAACTAGTGCTTGATGAAGGCCAGAGGGTACAGCGGCCAGAACATTACGACAATAAGACAGATGAGGTCAGTAGTCCAAGTGTAAATAATCTTTCAGAAATTTGCATAAAGCTAAATTTTGTCTATGTGTCCCCACCTTACATCAGTAAAACAAAATAAAACATATATATTATGTTGATACATAAACAATCATTTTGATATCAATCTTTTATATAAATTATTAACATGTTAAGATATAAGATGTAACATTTAATTTTCATAACAATATTTAAAAGCATATTTTAATCAATATATCATGTGTTATTTTTAATTCAAATTTTAAAAATTGCCATATGTAAGCTATGTTCCTGCTGATATATTTTTAAATTCATTGTGTTTGTATAGAAAGAATTTATATCTTCTTTGTCAACTTAGAAAAAATAGCAATATTTACATTTAAAGAAAATGTTAAATAAATGTAATCTTGGTTTCAAAAGTGTTTTTTAGAAGCAGACATAAATAATTTTATAATATTTTTATCAAATTCTATAATTTTAGGGCCAGCAATGATAGTTATGATTTTATTTCTTGCTGCATTTATAGTAACCATTGTTATCATCTGACATTTCAACATTACAAATTAGTCAAGTGGAGCTAAAAATAATTTCCAGAATTATCTAAATAAGCCAAAATAATCTATTTAATTAGATATTCTTAAAACTATACTGAATTATTTAAACAAGTGAAAAAATAGCAAGTTTATTACATTAATTATTATTATTAATATAAACAGGAGAAAATTATTCAAATGTTTTGTGCATGATCAGCTGTATGTAGCTATTTCTAGAGTATAAAATTCAAGTAGACTTAGTATCATAACAAAAAAAACTTTAGAAAATAGATGTTATGCTGAAAATATTATTTATAGAGAAATTTTAAAAGGGTAAAAGATTTTCTATGACATCTTGCTTGCTATGTTTGTAGGATGGATACTTGGCAAGTGTAAATAAAAAAGTAAAAGTGATATTAGATTTTTAGATTTCTTTGCACACTGTTTACTTTTGAGAGTCATCTTAATTTGTATTCAGACATCATGGCTACATTAGGGAAGTGTCTCAAATTGTCATCCATACAAACTGTCCATTTGTCCATTATTTGTGTGTTTCTCTATTCTGTGATACTTTGCATAGCAGATGTTCAAAGCATGTTGGTGCTGACAGGAGTTGAGAATTAATGCTGATATGATTGTCATGCAAATGCTTTTAGAAAAGACATGAATAGACATCTTCTCTACCTCACCTAGCCATTTTAACATTGAATTGTCTTGTCATTAAATATATTCAAGGAGAAACAGGGAAAGGGGTAAAGGTTGTTATTTGTATTTAATTTTATTATTTTTTGTAATTTTGAGATTTTCTTTTTTTAATAATTCACAAAGTAATTACAGTTCAATGAGTTTATTAATATATATTAGGTTGGCCAGAAAGTCCTGACTCGCTTCAGAAGTGGAAAGAAAACAAAAAAACTTCATGGAGCAACACCAATATTTATTCTTCAAAATAAAGTCCATCATTCTCAATGATTTTCTGTCAGTAATCGGCCAGCATTCAAATCTGTCCCAGATACCAGTTCACTGGCTTTGAATCAAAAAAACTGTAAACAAGCTTTCTTCACTTCATCAAAAGTGTTGAATCACTGGTTGCCGACGAAGTGTAACATTGAGCGGAATAGGCCATAGTCACTTGAAGCAGCATCAGGACTGAATGGTGGACGTGGAAGAATCTCAACACCATCCATCTATTGGAACTTCTTCTTAGTTAACCTGGCTGTATGTGGCCTCACATTATCTTGCTGAAAACAAAGCTCAACCTTGATTAACTAAAGCAGGATACTTCTTCTTTAGTTTGTCATGCACATGATGTAGCTGCTAGCAATACAGTTTAGCATTGATACCATTACAGTATGACACAAAATTAGCCACTAAAATATAGCCTTAATACACTTAAGAAAAAAGAAACATGTGGAATGGAAAAACTAAATTGGAAATCATATTTTAGTTCTAATCGCAAATATTACTATTTTCTTAATCTTTAATTTTCATGCATGAATTTCAGTCTTTGTTAAGAATGTGTCACACCCAATGGATTATGTTGTCAGTTATTGAAGCGTGATTTTGATTTTTGCCTTCAGCAAGCAAATGAATGGTTGACTTCATGTTTGCTTTTCCCCTTTTTGATAGTGTTGCTTAATTTCCAAAAAGAATTTCATATCAAAAAATCAAATTATGAATTTCTGGTACCATGGCAATGTGATTTAACAAAATCAATTCTTCTATATGCTGTATCATTTCAGGACCTGGGTAAACATGGCTCTCCCCAATTTCCAGTCTTTTGTAGTTCTTAGTAAGGTTTGTCTTTTTGTTGTTTCTCCTAATCTCTGTTCTGCCAGTCATTTTGAACAAGATGAAAAAATATCCTCCTGTGGGATGACAAACCCAAGTTTAAAAGATTAATAGAAAGAAATCAACAGAAGAGAAAAAAGGGAAAGGAGATCATGAAACAATTAACAAAGAAAACAAAAAAACTAGTCATGGCATTGGGAGACAAATATCTTTGGGGAATTGGAAACCAAATTAATGAAGGAAAACAGCAGAAATTCTATGTTGAAATGTGAAGAGAATCACATTAACATCCTACAATTGATACCAAAACAAAACACTTTTCAATCCTGACCAGACTAATCTAAAGGTGCCAGAGAAAAATAATGTACAGCATTATATATCTGAGTATTACAAAGTCTGTCTCCAAATGTAAACAACAATGAACTTAGTGATGAAGAAGTCAGGAAAGCTATAAAAAAAAAACTAAAGAATAATAGAGCATCACTTGACATTGAGGCTGAACATTTAAAAATAGCATAACTTTTTCCCGAATTCAAAAACAAGTTTCTCAGTTTCATGAAAGAAAGTCTGAAATCAAAAACACATCTCGAAATATCGGGTATATCATGCATTAATGTACTATAGAAGAAAAAAGATAGTCATACAGAGGTATCTCAATTGGATCCATCATGGTGAAAGTACTAATGAACACTGTATTAAGTAGATGTTCAGCATGCTATAAATATCAACTCCTAACAATCCAATTTAGTTTTCGTTCTGGCAAGGCATGTAATAAAAGCATATATGTCACCAATAAAAACTCCAGGAATTTGTATCTCTCTCCATTAGAAAATTGTATACTGTCAATGTTGTCCTCACAGCTGCATATGACCACATCAATAAAGATTCCACTTCTCATCCATTGGGAACTGACCTCCAAGTTTCAAATCCACTGAATGTCTAAATCTGCTAGAACTTTAATGATCCACAAAGTTAGGCAATGTCAAGCAAGGACCTGAATACTGAAATATTCCAAACCTCATCAGTAGTACAACAAGGAGGAAATGAGAGCTCCAATTTATTTCATCTTTAACCAGACAATGCTTTGTGCTCACACAAGCACAGATGCAAAGAGATGGGTACCGATCATTTAAGCATTCCCTACCAAATCTGAAATGAATCTACTAATTATCAGTACATGTTTGCATCTAAGCATTGGGATGATCATCCTTTCTCTTTATTCCCTTTCTCCCCTCTGGTGGTGGTGGCAGAGATGGCTGTGAGGGCCCAGCTGACTCCTGAAGAGTCATGAGCAGGAGTCATAGAGGAGTGTGGGTAGTGGAAAAAGCTGGACAATTTGAGGCCTCCTGACAGCACATCACAGGTGCTCTTCATGTTGAGGATTGGACTTGGAAATCTCAATCCCACCTCTGATGGTTCTATACCAGGAAGGCCAATTTGCAGTAGTTGTTTCCAGATCGACGTTGACCTGTGTCTGGGATGTTATCAACTGATTCTTGAAGTGTCATTTTGGGCCTCTGCATAGCCTCTTGCTGCTGGCAAGTTCTCTAAACAGGGTGATATGTGGGAGTCAAGGGGGATGCATTCTAGACACATGACAACTAGCAGAGGCGATGTTGAAAAATAATAGAAAACAGTGATCTCTGTGCCCCCCACTCACCAACTGAGAGACAGTATAGTGATCAAGCAGGGTATGTTGGTGATATAGGTATTCATAGTTGAGAAGAAGTATCTTGAAGAAAGAATCAACATCCTTTACCAAGTATTCCAAGAAATAAGAATTAGGATGAAAATTTTCAAAACAGGAATTATAATCTGGAATTGGAATGAAATCAGTGATGGCACCTACTCTGAATCCACCATAAAAATGAAAATATCCTTTACCAAGTATTCCAAGAAATAAGACCCAGGATGAAACTTTTCAAAACAGGAATTATGATCTGGAATTGGAATGAAAGTAGTGATGGCACATAATCAGAATCCTTTATAAAAATTTAGGATGTGGAATCAATAAATATATATAAATATATATATTCAAATACCTTAGTGCATGGATCACTTATAAGAAATTTAGTATAGGAGGTAAGGAAATTAAGCATAGAATAGTCTGTGCTCGGAGTAGTTTTGCCAAACAATGCTAGTTGCTACAAAGCTAAAACATTAGCCTAAGAACTTAAGTCATGTTTCTTAAATAGCCTAGTCAGATCAAAACTTTCATCTTTACGCCATGCATGATGCCCAACTCATTCAGAAATATCTATACTGATAAATGTATACAAACACTTTCTCAGATTAATGATTAAAAATGGCTTCAAGCAAATAAACACTGTAGGTCTTAGCAAGGACCATCCTTCCTCAAATCTCATGGACTGCCACGACAGAATCAAAAATAAAAAACTGTCCCAAATAACAGAAACCACATCACTTTAAAACTTTCAACAGCTGTAACAACTCAAATGGATATCACATATAAGCTGAAGAGAAAATAATGATATAATCAAAATACTGACATTCCACACTACTTCAAAAAAAATGGTTAGGAAGGAATCCCCCATCAATACTGGAGAAGAGTGATAACAGTTACTGGACTTGAGAAACTTATTTTCCTGAAAAATTGTTTTTAAGAGAAAGATTTTATAATTTATGATCATAACATGGCTGCTTGGTCAATGAATACCAAATATATCCTTATAAGAAAAGGGTTATTATTACCATTAGAGATGAGAACAGATACTACACTTTGAACCCAGCCCAGTGTCCAGGGAGTGAAGAAAAGCATAATTTGAGTAGCACTGGCTGCTCAATCAATGAATGCCTAAATTTTCCACATAAGGAAACAGCTTCCATTACCATTACCAATAGGAGAGTCAAAATATTTAAAAAGAATAGGAAGCAACTTGAATGGCTTAGTCTTGAACAAGATCAGGAAAATATAAAAAACATTATGAATATTGTGGTTGCAAAAGAAAGCAATATAGATTCAAATGATTTTTCTAATGATATTATGTTTTATATATTTTAAAATATAGAAGTTTATTTTTGTTTTGTGATAATCAATGTTTACTGAGCAAAAAAAAATTACAGTAAATTCCCATTTATACAGTTGAACATTAACTTTTATCAACCTTCAGTGTCTGGGCATTAGCATTTACAGGATTTTACTGTCCAGACAGATTTCCTGTTTGTAACAATATGAAGAGCATTTTAAATACAAATATCTCTACTTCTATATTGTGGACAAAAATATTTTTATATCATAATTTTCTAGTCTTTTTTTCTTATGAATGGCACTGATGATAATATTAACTTTGGTAAAAGTCTGGTGAATTTTCTAGTCATATATGACTTTTCTATTGAATGTACATAGAAGTTTATTGCTGAAATAAAAAAAATATTTTGTAGTTAAACATCAAAATTTAATATATGTGGCTGGAGGAACACCTAAAAGACATAATTAGAGTTTAGACAATAAAATCAGGCATGGCTGAACCTGTATGAAAAGAAGAGTGGTTACTAATGCCTATGGAATTCAGTAAAAATAATAGACACTGTAAAAATCAGTGCATATGCTAGACTATGATGGTCAACTCAGTACATTGTAGAAGATGTTAATAAAGAAATAGAAACATCAAGCCTTCAGCAGCAACAATAGCAGAAAGAAAATTGAAATGCCATTGAAGAAGTTCAAGTGTGACAAGCAGCAACAAGCAGATGAAAAGAACATTAGGCTTAAGTTTCCAAGTTCTCCACTCAAGATTGTCCCATGGGACAAGAGCAAGGGAAGTGGATTAAAGTGTTGGTTTATAAATCTGACATTAGAGTAATTCTGAGTTCAATCCCTGGAGGTGATTTAGAGAGTACAGACAGACTCAGAGGAAATAATGCCAAAAATAACTGAGCAGTATGAAATAAGAACAATCTATCCCAATAAATTAAATAAAGGTTTCAGTTCAAAATTCCCTGATCACTAGATACCTGAAGAAGTTTGGAGAGCACAATGGACAAAATAGTGTGATAATAACAATAAAGTAATATCTGCCCTGGCTTCTCAACACCCATCACTTTCTCACTGCTATAACATAGCTTCCCTGTGCCTTTTCTTTAAATATTTTCATAGTAATTATTCTGATGAACTTTTCTCTATGGTAACCATACTTTAAGCACAGTACTAGATTAACAGTTAGGTCTCATCATTTTACACTTGAAATTGCTAGATGTAACCATAAGTTCTATACTAATAGTTTCTTCTATCACATTTCTCACCTTCAGAACTTTCTTCCGGGTTTTTGCTTCCCAGTCAACTTTCATCTTCAAAAATTTAAATACAATCCAATCGTTATCTTCTGTCTTCTTAATTCTTGTTCTTTTATTGCTCTTTCTCCTGAACAGTGTTTTTTGTTTCTCATGTTTTCTCACACTCAGTAACTCTTTGCTATGAATATTGCTACTGCATCTGGTCTGGTGCTCCTGCTATATATTTAGAGATTCTTGATAAAATCCAAACAAGAATCTGCAATGTTATTGGTACTGATCTGGCATTTCAGTTTCAGTCACTTTCCTAACACCATAATGTAGATTCCCTGTACCTAGTCTATAAATACCTTCATGGTAATTTTTCTGATAGACTTTCCTATATTGTACCTAGACTTTATAAATTTAAGCGCAGTACTCAATTGGCAGCTAGGTCTCATCATTTTACAGTTGAAATAGCTTGCTGTAACCATAAGTTCTAGGCTATCCATTTCTTTTGATCTTCAAAAGTTTAAATGCAATGTCAATTGTTATCTAGTGTCTTCATAATTCCTGGTCCTTTATTGTTCACACTTCTTAATAATGTTTTTATTTTACTTATATTCTTTCTCACTCAATAACCCCTTGTGTCTTAGTGGCTTTAAACATTCCTTGCTTGAGGTGAAATGATAAAAATATAATGTAATTAATAATAGCTCTACCTCCCAGAAATTCAGACAGAAATGTGGCTGAATGTTAAATTTAAAATTCCTTTGGATTAACTAAAATTTTGCATTGGCGGCTTTTAATGTCACTGTTTATTGTTTACTAGCAGTAGAGCCTGGTATTGCCTGGGGATGTAACAGTAAGAGATAGATCAAGTATCGACCATCATAAAGACCGGAAAATAAAATTGACAAAGATTATTGTTTAAGGTTGACGGACACGCATGTCTTAATTATTTTTTTTTTTTTTTTTTTTACGAATTGGTCAAACCCAAACTCAAACAAAAACATTGTTTTCAATAGTTATGAGTCTACCGATTGAATAGAATTTTATTATAAACAATTGTCTTGTAAATGGAATTTTTAAAGCATTCTGAATGTAAAAATAAAGAAAAAAGTGTGCAAGACAATAAGAAACACTACCTGCCAAAAAAAAAAGTGAAGTTTTGTTGAAATCGGTTGAAAAATGTAGGAAATCCGATCTCATATATAAATGAACACACACACACACACAAACAACCTGGGTTTTTATAATAAGTATAACTCGATATGAGTTGTCCCCCTTTCATTCTTGTAATGCCTCTTAATCGTGTTTTCAAATTGATTTCGTGCAAAAACAATTGTGTTTTTCCAATTTTTGGTACTGTCAGAACCACCGCAAGGTTATTTTATGTAGTCCTGTGAAGTTTTGTTGAAATCGGTTGAAAAATGTAGGAAATCCGATCCAATATATAAACATACGCACACACACAATCTGTGTTTTATAATAAGTAAGATTCCAGAAAACTCCTTGTAGAAGATTGGGAGGGTCATAACCATGCCAACTAATGTTGCTGTGGTTTCAGTAACAAATAAGTTTTTATAGGGCTGAGGTGCTAATTTGACAAGATAGACAACTTTACAAAATTAAAGGGTTTCACTGTACTGATATTTACCCATAGCTGTGAAATGAGGGTAAAAATGCATTTATGCCTTTTTGAAAGTTATTAGGTTGAACTGGATGCAATCTGCCCAAACCAGATTTTAAATTCAATTTAACATTTCCTCTCTCTGTATTGTTACCTGTTAGGTCATCCATACTTCTTAAACATAGAAGTTTTCTTCTATGTGTCATGTCCCTTCAGGAAGTGGAGGATCATGACACTTCCTATCTTTTAGAACACTAAGCAATGTCTATCTGCTTACTATCCCTCGCAGTCCTTACTCAGCCATCCATTTACACAACTCTGTTTATATTAGTGATCTAAGAAAATTCTTGAATCATTAATAAATATCAATGCAGAAGATACCACAGTTAATGGGTACACCTCCAAAAATCTAGATGACCAGAGCCTGGCAGCTGATCTGAGGGAGAAACTGGTTGGTAACATTCAGTACCAAGTTAGTAACTTTTAAGCATCACCAAGTAGATGATCAAGATGATTGGTTGAATTCTCAATGAGGCTCCTTGCTTTGAATGTCTACTGGGACTCAAGTTCCCCTCAAACCTCAAGTAGAACTCATATATACATCACTAAAGATGCTGGAAAAATAGTATGTTCCTTGTACCATTCCAGAAATTATCAGACTCTTCCTGAAATGTTCTTTCTATACAAGAGCCAGATCAGACCAAAATTGAAGTATTACTGCAATATATAGGCTTGAGCTGCTCAATCCTCAATTTCCAGCCTTGATAGAGTTCAACAACATCTACATGGTCTTATGGATGATTAATTAATTTCCACCCTACAACACCACTCCCACAGATAAAACATTACAAGTCTCTTACTACAATATTGCTATATTCATGAAAACAATTCTGACGAGTTATATTCCTTAGTTCCAGATAAAACCCACCATACAATTTATACAAGGTCAAATCATCCTCACTCCTTTCATTGGTAAGAAGGAATTTTCATTTGGACAGATCCTTTCCAAGAACTACTACCTTGTGGAACAGACTCACAAGAGGATGCTTCTCCAATCACTACAATCAATTTTTTCAAGTCTAGTGTCAACCATTATCTACTTTCAATGAATTCATTCAGTAACCCTCAACCTTGAGTGGCTCTTGGGCCCTGTATTGTGTGAACAAAAGTAAAAGAAAAAGGTAGGTTACTTAGTGTTTCCCTCTGTCCCTCTTACTTTCAATACATCCTGTGAGTGTCCTCCGTCTTCTTTACATCTCCCAGAAATGTTTTTTTCCTGATCTTAAGTACAAGAGTCTTTTCTTTTCTATTTTTCTTAAAACTTCCTCATTGCTCACATGTTCTATCCATGCTATGCTCAGCCTCCTTCTGTGGAAGTACATCTCTGTTGCCTCAAAAGTGTCCAGCCTTCATTGACATAGAGGATTGTCATTTTTAAATAGCTGTTCAGCAATCTTTTTTTATTTCTAAAAACATTTTCCTGTTTCTTAATACATTGTTTAGATTTTTGAAGGCATCTTTTGCTAGTCCAGTGCTTCTTCATATTTCTGTATAACATATTCCATCATCTCTTCCCAAATAGTTAAATTTCTGTACTTGGTTTTGACATCTCCAATTTGTAGTTCCCATCTTAGACTGTCCTTTTTGCTAACAATCATTCAGTTCTTATAACTACACTCAATTTTCAGAAATATAGAAGTAACAAAGTAAAATGATTTCACTTAGAATGTTAACATTAAGCATAACAAGCAATTATTTACTGTTCTGCAAAGAATCAACTGCAGTAGTCATCATTCAAAATTGAACTGTCACAAGCCATCAACCAGTAAAAATAACTAATAAAATGTTTATACAGTACAAAGTTTATTTTTAAATGTTATATATATATATATATATATATATATATATATATATATATATATATATATATATATATTTAATTTATTGCCCAGCTGTTTGAATTATGGATATGATGGCTTTAAAAACAGACATGTCAAAAATGTATATTTTAATATATGCATCTAAATATATTAAAACAAGGAAAGGAAAAGCAAGGAAAAATATTTACTGTAATTAAATCATAAAATATATATAAATATGACACAATAGAAAGAAGCTAACCAATTATCATTCCTCACTTCAAGAGCTCAATTGGGGACAAAAATATTATAAATTTATGCATAATGACTAAAATATAATTAGAGTGTAAAATTACCAGATACAGTCAGTAATATGTCACAAACAGATAACATTGAGACCTAACAACCACTCCTTCAGTTTACAGAGCGAGGGCTACTTAGATTTTATACATACAGTCTCAATTAAACATGGCACATGGAACTAGAACAGTCTACCCCAGTGAGTGAAATAAAGGGTTCAGTTCGACATTCTAACCTGAAGGCCATTGTAATAAATATGGCAACAAAGATGAGGACAATAGTCCGAATAATGTAAATATTGTACATAATACCTCATCTCAGAAATATAGATGAGAAAATTTTCATATTGCCCTCTATGAATCTTACATGCAGATCAATTCTCATTTCCAACCTCTGACTATTTCTGCCTTTTTATTCAGTATCATTTTGACAAAGCTACAAATCCCCAAACCAACAGATTGGTTATAACTAGCAAAAACAAGCTGAAGATCAGCAAAGAAATAACAATGCCACACACTTTGAGTGATTTTCCAAGTAAATCTTGTGCGAACATCACCAATCCAAGTTAATTGCAAATAGACAGGATACTTTTCCAGGCTATATCAGTTTATTAAATTGCACAGTATCAAGAAGGTATCCATTTTCAACAAACATTCCTAATAAATTAAATTCTATAAGTAAGACAAAATGGACTAACATCTTAATTTTTGTCTATATTTCTGAGATGAGGTATTATGTACAGTATTTACATTAGTCGGACTATTGTCCTCATCCTTGTCGCCACATTTGTCACGTTTTTCGGCCGTTACGCTCCGCTTTTTCGGCCTTCTTCCTCAAGGACACATGGCACAGTGGATAAAGGCGTTGGTTAGATCCAGTGACAGAGCCAAAGAAGGTGAGTTCAATTCCTGGTTAAGGCAGTGGAGAACTTTCAGAGGGAAAATTAGCAGGAGATAACTGATAACTGACATCCATCAAACATGGCACGTGGAACTAGAACAGTCTACCCCAGTGATCGAAATAAAGGGTTCAGTTCGAAATTCCAACCACCTGAAGAAGGCCGGACCGTACAACGGCCGAAACGTTGTGACAAATGTGGTGACAAGGATGAGGACAATACTCCAACTAATGTAAATACTGTATCATAATTTTTGTTGTTTTGGATAAAAATAGTTTTCAAATATGCAATACCATGAACAGAGATTCACAGTAAACAGATGTCAAAATAATGATTTGAACTTGTGCATAAATATATATATAAAAGGCAAAATATCATTGTTCTCATTTTCACAAATAAACCATAATATTGGGTGTAATTAATTTAACAATCTATGAAAAGTCTCCAACCATGCATCACTCTCAAACACAAATAACATGTCATCAGCATAATGAAAATAACAGTGAGCATTTTCAATACAAGCAAATTCTGCTTGTAGAATCCAACAAGAATATTGGCCATTGCAAGACCTAAAGGACTACCCACGGAAATCCTGTCTATTTGTTTATAAAACATTCTGCCTAAACTAAATTTGACAAAAATGGTGGTAAATTCCATGAACTCAACATGGCTAACCTCTGAAATTGGAGAGAGACAAATGATTCCTATACAAAGTATCAGGTCCCATTATTGGATTATTTATAAGTAAACTGTTTTTTTATTTGACAAGATAAGGAAAAGAAGCATTTCAGTAGCTGTCATGTTGTCAGAGATACAAATAAAGCCAAGAATCTTTTTAAAACAAAAGGAACTGCTTCATTTAGCAGCAGGAAATTAATTTTTCATTTTATTTAATCATTTCACCTCAAGCAAGGAAATAAAAACACTAAGACAAAGGGATTGCTGAGTGTGAGAGAATATGAGGAGAAATACTATTGAGAGAGAACACAAAAAAGAACAGGAATTAAGAAGACAGAAGATAACGAATGACATTGCATTTAAATTTTTAAAGATCACAGTTGACCGAGAAGTAAGAAGCCAGAAAAAGAGTTCTACAAGTGAGAAGTGCATTAAAAAACTGTTAACATAGACCTTACAGCTACATCTAGTCATTTCAACTGTAAAAATGATGAGATCTTGCCGCCAATCTAGTACTACACTTAAATTCATAAACTCTAGGTACAATAGAGGAAAATAAGATTTATTTTGAATAATACAAAAATGTGGCACAAGGCCAAAATGGCGAATAGGGGAAGGCTGTTCTTCAATCTGTCTTATCTTAAACTTAGCTAGCTATGATTACTGACCCAAACATACCAAAGTATTCTTTACACCAAAACAACACATTCTTATTTACCATTCTTACTACAGACACCATAATGCCTCAAAGTCTCTATGTAGTCCTAATTAGTTCCCATATATACAATTTGTCTGTGGAGGTGTAGAATAAAAGTAACAACATTTAAAATGAAACCCCAATGAATATTTACAATGAATACAATTTATGTACAAGAAACTAAACAAAATAGTATTAGTAATAAAAACCACAATCCTTAACGGTGGCAGAAAAATCAGTTAACTGTACAAAATTTATATGGGACTAGATAATTAACAACACTCATTTGACCAAACACTCACTCAACCACACACTCATCCAGACTCAAAAACAAATACAAAATTCACACTTGAAAAAAGAAGTGCCTCACATCTACCAGAGAAGTGACATCTCTGTCACCTAACAGGAAAGGGAATTAAACTAAAGAAAGAAGTCAATGAGTATAGAGGAAAGTTCATCAGAACAATAACCATGAAAGCATTTATAGAAAAGACACAGGGAAGCTATGTTACAGTATTGGGAAAGTGACAGAAGTTGAGATGCCAGGTCAGGACCAATAATCTTGCAGATTCTTCTTTAGATTTTACCAAATGAAATGAAGGCAAATCTCTGAGCATGCAGTCATATTTTAGCCATATGACAGAATGACAGCTCACTGGTTAAGTATATGAAAACTGAAAGATAACAGAAGTGCAATAGATAAAACTAGTTTCTATTAAAATATTGCAATGTGGTACCATAATTATTTCAAATTTAATCTTTAATTAATGCAAGAATCTTAGATAATACAATGTCATTTATATATTATATATTATTTATATATTATTATGTTATTTATATATTATTTATATATGGTTATATATTACTTATATATTATTTATATATTATTTATTATATATTGATTATGCTGATGTGATTAAATATACACATAATGGAGATGGAACATTAAAATTTTAAACTATTTTTTTTTTAAATATGTGTTTGGGTGTATAGTATATCCAATTTCATTTAGTACCTTTTTCTTTTTGCTTATATCTTTATTGTTTTGTTATTAAATATCCTACATTGGAATAATAGAAAGTCTACCAAGAAAGATAAAATGTTTTAAGAAACTAGACATAAATTTACTGTGTATGATCTAGTGATTAAAGAACTTTCTAAACATTTTCATCATAGTAAATTGCTTAATGGATTCACAATTTTACACAACCGATATTTATGAGCAGATCAGAATCCCCATGGTACAATACATGTGTTACACTCTGTCACAATTAGATCTCATTCTGATTCATTCTGCATACTGGCCAGATGTGAACGCCACAAAGGCAGAAAAGAAAATGACTGTTGTGGTAAACCCTCCTACAGTAGAATGAACTCTTCCTCCTCTCATAAATACAAACTACGAGAGTCGAATAGGGTGAAGGTGAGTGGAGTAGTAGACACAGTGCTAACCTACTTATTACTAACACTATTGTTTTGTATATTACTTCAATATACTTTTTCAATCTACCTTCGTTTTCTGTGTCTTTCTTTCTGGCCCCTAAATAGGCCACAACAAGGATAAAAGTTGTTTTCTGTGCATTAGGCTCCATGCACCACATCTGGTCTACAAAGTGAGCTTTGGCAGTAGCCAAATGCAAACATTCCTGCCAGTAAAAGAGACACCCCTGTGAACCACCAGACCCCCTTAAAAGCAGGATCAGAGGACACCCAGGACAGTCATGGCCTAGCACAGCCACTGGCTGTCATGCAGGTTGCTGCTGCTGCTACCACCACCATGACTTCATCTGCCCATTACCACTTCCTTCCTTGATCTACCACCTCAGCTATCCAGTTTCAACTCAAAACATCTCAACCTCGACTCATTAACAAGGCATTCTCTTCACAGTTGACCCCAGTGACATTCACTTCACAGAACAGTTCTACCTTGACTCATTTACAAGGCATTCCCTTCACAGTCAACACCAGCAGCCTTCGTGTCATAGAACAGGGTTACCAATACCATGGCAATCTGATGTCACCCCATTTCAATACAATAGGTTGACCAACTGACAAGACAACCTACAACCATGTCCTCTATCAACCAAATGTGTACTAAGTGTATCCTGTGATCTCGGCTATGCAGGCACAAGAAATGGTTCAACTCCCAACACTACACATACACTGGATCGCTATTCCAACTTTCTACTAACAATAAATGTTGTTTCACTGTAATCCTTGTGATATGTCCCAGAAAGGGATATATTTGAACGAAGTAGCTAAGTGGTTTTGGCTACTATAACCAAGTAGAATATGGTAGCAGTAATCCACTGGTACACGTAGTAGTCACAGGTAAGAAGTGTAGATCAATGCATAGTCCAATAGGCGTCGTTATAGACTTAGCTCTCAGACTAAGGCTCTGACCTTTGTACCTACACGTCCATCAGTGAATCATATTCCAGTGAGGGGGAACACAGGTGTACGCATATTCCATTATATCACCTTGTTATTCCTTTCTCTCACTACCATACACTTAATATAACACAGGCTAGACACCAGCTTCAGTTTATGATTAATGTGTGGGCTGGAATTGTAGGTGACTGTCTTATATGTTCTATAAGTAGCATTTTAAAATCAAAATTATGGTCAGACTCATTATGGTGAACAACTAGTGCGTTTAATGTATTGTTTTGTAAAAGATCCTTTTTGTGTTCCTATAATCTTTTATCTAAATTCCTTGAAGATTTTATTTGTATTTCTTGTGGCAAATATTACATGTGAGAATTTTTAGATGAGTTGAATAACATCAATTGCTATATCAAAATACCATCAACAGGAATATTAGAATAATAACAATTAAAAAATTAGAATAACATCAATTTGAATATTACAATAATACTATTAATTGAAATATTAGAATCCCACTAACTGGAATATCATATTAACATTAATTGGAATATTAGAATAACATTAATTGGAATATTAGAGTAACATTAATTGGAATATTAGAGTAACATTAATTGGAATATTAGAATAACATTAATTGGAATATTGGAATAACATCATTTAGGATATTTGAATAATATTCTAAACAGTTTCTGGTTATCTGTTGGTATCAAATAAATTTCTTTAACTTGGTGCAAATTCTTTTTTTTTTTTGCTCCATATTTCTGATTTAATCACAGGTGATGTACACTTCATAACTCCTTAGATTTCAATGAAAAAAATACAGAAAATGAAACCTGTCTACATAACAGCCAACCCTCAAATTAGCAACCTTCACAAAATTGACAATAATTTTTACTTGTCACAACTGACCAAAAAGTTTAACATTTATTCATGAGTATGTCACAATGAGAGGCTCCATTATGGATTGTCTTTGAAGTGGAAAGTGACAGGTTGCTACTCAGAGTAGGGTGCATGAATTGAAAAGAGAGAAATGATTGGGTGTTTCAGATGAAAAATTGCAAAACAACAATATCAGTAAATTCAATCACCGAATTGGAACAACATTTCTCTACCAGGCGTTGAAATCTTTCATTGTTACATTCTTATATTTATTGTTTCCAATTTTCTGGGACTAGTCCCAGCCAGTATATTATGGTTTCTATGGTAATTGCAGAATTGGAAATTCTTGAATTGGAACTATTATGAATTTTTTATGAAAAATGATGGAGAGAAATAAATAAAATTTCAATTGAGAATAATAAAAGAAAAATGAAGGGAACTCAAAATCCACAAATGAAAAGAGTGGATATTTTACATACTATGCTAATAGTTTATTTTCTTGCACACATCACTTGCAGAAGTCTCTTCCAGCTTCTTGCTTTCCAGTTAAGTTTGATCTTCAAAAATTTAAATACAATTTCAGTCATCTTCTATTCTTTTAAATTCTGTTCTTTTATTGTTCTTGCTTGTTAATAATGTTTTTCTCAAATTCTTTCACACTCAATAACACCCTGCATATTAGTGGCTCTGTCATTAAAAAATACATCAGATATATATATATATATATATATATATATATATAATAAAAAGGCTTAAACACTAATATTCCATGGTCATAATTTATTCCATTGGAATCGTAAATACGATCCAATTCATCAAACCTACAAATTCAAAAAGAAAACAGAAAAAACAACTCCGGAAATAAAAACAAAATTTATATATATACAATTTATTGACCTGAGAAACCAGGAAAAAACACCTTCCTGGGTAAATAAAATATAATCAATGGAACTTAAGGTTGTCTGTTTTCTAATTAAATTAAATTAATATATATATATATATATATATATATATAATATAGTATATTAGAAGAAATGAGTAGAAAAGAGCAAGTATAAAGAAAAAAAAAACAGAATTACTCACAAAAAAGTGGTGGATCAAAAATAATAAAAAAGAAACAACAAAAATGGCTAACCAGTTATTGATCCTTATTGTTCAGAACTCAGTTAAGGATAAAATTCAATACTTCAAATAAAAGGCAAAGAAGGAAACTTCCAACAATACTGAACTTGAGGAACCTGTATTCTTGAAAAATTGTTTTAAAAGAAAGATTTTATAAATTTCAACCAAAAGTAGTACTGGCTGCTCAGTCAATGAATACCAGATGCAGGAGGTTACTGAGTGTGAAAGAATATGAGAAAAACATTATTAATGAGTGAGAACAATAAAAGAACAGAAAAACAAAGAACAAGTAAAAGAAAGAATAAAAGTTGCTAACCAGTCTAGGAATATGAAAACTCTGAATTCATATCAGCCATGTTGGCAAAGGGTGGATGAGCTTCTTATATGAATCAATGGACAACATACTGCTAGGAGATGAAAAACTCTTATTCAAAATATTCCTGCTATTGTAGCATTATCTGATATGCGACATACACTGCACTAGTACAAAAATGGTGCTACAATGAAGGGAGTGTGCATTGCAGTGCACAGGCAATTGACCTCTTTAAATAATTCACTGGTGCAGGTTCAGTAAAAACTTAGAATTTACTGAACCCTCATCATTCCTTAACAGAAGAATGCAGCCATATATATATATATATATATATATATATATATGTATAACTTATTTGAAAATTATAACATAGATATGTTATAAAATCACTACAAAAATAACCATTTTGCTTCAAACACCATCACTTGATAAGACACTAGAAATGTTGAAACAAAACAAATTTTTGTAGTGATTTTATAACATATTTATGTTATAATTTTCAAATAAATTATATTTGCTCTACTCTGTATTGAGCACTCTTTTAAGAATAGTATTTTTGGTTATTGGAATTTATTCCATATATACCACTCCTATACTTCGATATATATATATATATATATATATATATATATATATATATAGGAAATGTAAAAACAATATTTAAAATTTTCTGCTTTTCCATGACTTCATGTGGATTCACAGTTTGTTATATGCCATGTTCACAATCTTCAAGTGGTTCAGAGACTAGACACTCAATTCTATATTTTCTAATATATAATATAGCAAGATTCTATTAACCTTTTTTAAGGAATGCTCACTTAAAGGGTAACTATAGCCTTGCTGACATGTGATGCTCTCTGTGTTTGAGCAGCCCAAAGCATGCTGGATCAAACAGTGTTTTTTTCCTACAAAGGAAAGTTCGAACACTGCCAGAGGGCACATTTTCTTTATTAAATTTTCCTGAGTGCACAGGGCAATAAATGTAACACATTGTTTGAAATAAAAATTGGCTGTGACATTTATTTCAAACATGATTATCCACTAAAAATAATGTCATTTAACTTATATATATATATATATATATATATATATATATATATATATATATATATATGTATGTTTATATATATATATGTGTGTGTGTGTGTGTGTGTGTGTGAACATTGAAGTCAACACTCAGAGGCAACAGGCTGTTTCATGCTAGACACAATCATCAGGTGGCATGATGATGGTGTCTAGCATGAAACAGCTTGTTGCCTCTGAGTGTTGACTTCAATGTTCACTTTTATATTTTCATACACTATCTGATATTGAGTACTTTATCCCATAAATATAGTATGCCTTAAAACTATATTTCTTTATATATATATATATATATATATATATATATACATACACACACACCAGCTTAAAAGCCACCCTATCCAGCAGCATTTAAACTGGCTCCTGCATAGGGCTCTTGATTGGGCCTTCATCACAGTAGGGTAGGGAAGTTAGATGTGATAGGCAACAATAACTCAAGAACTCAAAATTGATTGCTGCATTTAAGTATTGCATCAATATTTAAGTTTACCTTTTTAGAAGTTCAACAATAATTCTTCTGCCACCATTTTAATTTAAAAACTGTTTGATGTATGTAGGTCCTTACTTTCCATAGAAACAATTATTTATATTTGATAGGTGACTTTTGTTGGATTTTGCAATCAATTTCAATTATTTCAAAATTTATTTCGAAGTTATAAAATGTGTTATAGTACAAAGAAATTTATCGCAAAAACTCACACAAAAATAGCCAAAAACAATCACAAAAATGAAAACTTAGGAATCCAAAATTTCAGGATTGTGGGTTTGAATGTTTTTAATTTACTCACAGAGTCAGCCTGATTCCAAAATGTTGGGCTACAACCTCTAGGAGTAAAGTTGAAAAAGTGTGACACACCGACATTCGCATTTATTATATAGATATTTTCTTGGAAAATGATATTGCAGTCCAAAAGCATCTACATGGCCTTGTGGGTGATGAATTATTTTCCACTCTACAATCCCTTTCCCACAGCTAAAATGTCACAAGCCCCTTGCTACTCTATTGCTATTTCAATGGAAAAAGTTTTGATATGCTACATTCCTTACTTCTACCATTTCTAACCTTCACAGCTAAAATCTGCCATACCATGTACACTGTGGTAAATCATCCACATTCCCTTTATATTTCATGAGAAATAAAGTTCCACTCAGACAGCTTCTTCCCAAGAAGCTCTACATTGTAGAACTGACTCCTGAGATGTTGCTTCTCTTATAACTATAATCTTAACTTCTTCAAGTCTAGGGTTATCCGTTATCTTTCCCTTATATCCTCATTAACTGCACTTCTTATCTCTTTTTCTTAATACTCATGCAACAACCTCTTTCAGTAACTCTCTTCTTTGAGGAGCCCTAAGGCCTTGTATTGGGTGAACACTATTAAAAAAATCTTCAGGTGGAGACAAACAGACTGAGAATATGAATCTAAAGAGGAGAAGAGCCCAAGACAATGAAAGATGAAAAAATAAATCAGTAAGCATGCAAGATTAAAATGGTTAACCTTGGCACCTTATTCCTATTATGGCATTAAATTCTTCATATTGTTAGCAGATTTTATGGTAGCTTTCTCTGCTTATTTTGATTTATTTATTCCAATGTCCGCTTGACCTGAAGACAATGTTTTGACATTTGCAAAATTGCTTCCGATTTGTATGCTTGCGATTTGTAATGGTAGTCACAATAGAATGCTATTAAATCATTGCAACAAAAAAAAATAGCAATGATTTGTTGTTTTTTTATTGTGAAAATGTCATATGGAAAATATATGATAATCTCAATGTTTTTACTGAACTTATATAGGAACTAACAAAAAAAGCACATTTACATTATGTCTGTTTACAATATTTTTATCACTTATTTAAGTTGAAATTGGTCAACATTTTAGATAAAGAAAAGCAACATATTTTAATGTAATAATCATCTATACTATTATTTTGCTTGCTTGTATGTACAGCCATTGTGTTTTTTCTATCTAGGGTCTGCCCAATCTCCTGGCCTTGTGACCTGTAAGAAAACTATAAAAAAAAAAAATTAAGGAAAAATAAATATATATACTTATATAAGGGGAAAAGATGTAGATGAAAAAACAGAGAAACAGGTCTGCTGGCTGGATAAGGTTAGCTAAATCCAAACATTACTGGCTAAGTATGGATAAATCTATAAAAAAAATTTTGTATAGAGTGTTTATCTTGCCAAAAGTAATGATAATCATAATAATAAACATACACAAGTTCCCATTTAAAATTTTTAAGTACCTTTACCATGTTTGGAAACTGTCCATAAAGCTATTGATGGATCACTCCCTTCATTCTCTATTGAGGAATGACTATGAAAAAAACTGAGAGGTATGTAGGGATGAAATAGCATAAAAACTGAAAATACATAAAAAAATGACCACCAGTCAGTTGTTAACTGGGGCAAGAAATGACTTGTAAATTTTAACACCTCCAAAATGAATCCTTTCATCATCATAGAGAATCATTTTTGCTCTCCATCAAGATGGCTGATATTAACTTCCAGAAGAGTAACTTCTTTCACCGTCTTGGTCTCACATTTTCTACTGACATGAAGCAGAGTGCTTATAATGAATCAATTGCTGGATCCGCTGCTAAGAAAGTTAGTTCACAGTGCCAGGTAATTTTTCTCGTCAGAATTCATCTTCACATTTATAAATCTACCATTCATCTATGCATTGAATATTGCTGCCATAGCTGGTCTGGTGTCCGGTTATATATCACAAGATTCTCAACAAAATCCGAAGAAGGGTCTGTAATGTTATCGGTCATGACCTGGCATCTCACCTTCAATTACTTTCCCACCACTTTATTCCAATGTGCTTTCCTCCTTGGTACCTCAACTGCATGAATTTAAGCGTATAACTAGATTAGCTACTAGGTGCCATCATTTTACTATTGAAATAGCTATAGATGTAATAGCCAACTGTGAGTTCTATTCTAATAGTTTCTTTCCTTGCAGTTCTCTCATGTGGAAATCATTTCCATTTTCTTGCTTTCCTGTCACCTACAATCCTAAAAAATACAAAGTCAATCACCATCTGTTTTTCTGAAACATGTATTTTTATTGTCCATTCTCCTTACTAAATTCTTCTCATTTTTTTCCATTCCTAGTAATTCCTTGCATCTTAGTGGCATTATCGTCTTGCTTGAAGTAAAAAATTAAAAAAAAAATATTATTTTGCGATGAGTCAGGGCAAATGAATGATAAAATATAGGATCCAATAAGAAAATATTTGTGTATTCCTTTTCCTAGTACAAGATTTAGATGAAGAAAAACATAGACAAGGGATGAAGATCAGCAAGTATAAGGGAAAAAATGAGAGGATTCAAGCAAACAAGTGAAGAGAACATGTATGATAGAATGGATAATATTCATTGTGAAGACATGTGGATTTTTCATGGATTCCGTTTTTTATCAGTGTCAAGACAAATGAACATCAAAGATATTTGGCAAAAGGCTCAGCCATATTTGATAGGCCATACAGTAAGAATAGGAGACAATTGTCTTCCATAGATCCTCCTATTCAGTGAACAGGTCACTGATTAATGAAGTACTGGAGTGTCATAGAAGTGATCTAGATCTATAGAACCCCACAACTCTTGAAGAATCAAGTAGTGCTAGTAGACAACACAGGCTGCTAATAGGGAGACAATACAAAATTTGATAAACAACCTTAATTTCTGAAAGACTGCAATGCTAGAATAGAAAAGAAAAAGTATAACCACAAAACTGGAGCTCCTTCCAGTTGCCAGATTTTCTTCTGCAGCCACTGTGAAATAACTTACTCATTTTTTTTTAATGAACCTCACTAACAATTGACAAACCTGCAATAGATTTGAAAAACATTTAAATTCTTCATTTACACAGCCAAGTACTGAGTTTGTCAGTAATATGTTTGTTGTGCCCCATTCAACTAGAAAGTTAGTCTTGCTCTATAAAATTAATAATAATAAACTTCATTTTTTTATAAAGTTGACTGATTATTTTGTTTTTTATGCCTTATCGACCTTTTGTGAGTTATTTAAAGTTGAAACTTATTTCAGATTATTATAATTTGCTTACAGTACTTGGTGTTCCCAAAGGTCACCCGTCTAAGTACTGACCAGGCTTGATACTGCTTAACTCTGGTGATTAACAGTGCAATTTGACTGTAAGCTATTGTCTTATAACTGGCATTGCTACTGGAAGCATAATAATATCATGAACCAATATTTAAACAAGAACACGTGCTAAATTTTGACTTTTTTAATTGGCAAGATGAGGTTTGGCATTTTCCTCTAGCAATGTGGTTACCGATCAATCTCAGTTCAATTTCTTAAAATTATTTCTGATTAAATAAGAACCTTGAAGCATGAATCTCTCATGCACAAACAACTAGTTGAATATTTTTTCCATCCTTTAAATCTATGGAATACTACTGCCATATATGGTCTGGAGCCCCTGCTGTTCATCTTAAGGTCCTCGACAAAATCCAGAGATGTATATGCAATCTGATTGGCTCTAAACTGGAAGCTTGTTTACAGTCGCTCTCTCACAAACATGCCATCACTTCCTTCTGTCTTTTCTACAAATACTTTCATGGTAACTGCTTCAACAAGCTACTTTCACTGATTCCCAAACTGCATGAATATGTGTTAGTGTCGGGATGTCGGTTCCTAGGAACTCAGCTGCTTGACCCTCATATGTTGAATATGACAGGAGAGTCCCCCATATATATGTATGTATGTATGTATGTATTACTCCTTTCCAAATCCAATATACATGACTATAAAAATTTTAAAAATTGAAAGGAAATGGTTAAATTCATAACCTCCTGTTATTTCAAATATAATATATAAATTAATCACAAACAAAAATAATTTAAATATTAACTGCATAAAAAATTGAAAAAATAATTTACTCACTTTAATTTATTAAACATTAAATTACATCACTTATCCTCCTCCATAATTTGTCTAGACTTGACTTTTCAGTTTGTAGGAGAGTTATAACTCTGAGTAAATAATTATAAACCCCCTAAAATATATGTACACAAAAATACATGTAAAAATGAGAAACAGCAAGATATAGAAAGAACATAAGTATTATTTTGCATATTATTTACTATCTGGTCATTAAGTGGTATTGGAGACACGGCAGATAGTAAAAATGAGTAAAACTTTCAGTTTATGGTCAAGTGTAGATCAAATATGGACCAGAATCCAACAGAATAATAAGATAAAGAATAAGTAAAGTGTATACATTCTTTCTCATAAGTTTTTATCGATGTGTGTAATGAGTGTTCAGATAATTTAGTCAGAAAATACAAAGTGTCTGGCGTTTTCTTACCTCAAATGTTTGTTTGTTGGGAGCAAATGTTAATTATAAATATGAAACTAGGAAAATGGCCTGAAATTTTTGTTGACCCATATTAATGACCTGTCTAAAACTGCTTGAATAGTGAGAATTTATGTATGTAGTGGAGAAAAGTGGGCTTCGATTCTCATTGGTTTAGAATGAGTGAATTAATTAATAATTATAATTGTTATAATTATTTTATTATAATTATTTTTTGACACTATAATTAATTTTTTTATTTATCTTTTATATTATGGATACAATATGAATGTTTAATTTTTCCATTTCTATATTTATTTATGGACACAAGTTAACCTGATAAATATTCATGAGCATCTCTTAAATTTAAATATTCCCAAAAAATAACATGTTTATTTTTGTTTATAGTTACTTTTAAAAAATTCTTACATTTTCAGAGGATGAAATTTTTGGCTAAGATTTTTCTTGTTTTATTTATTATATATATATATATATATATATATTTTTAATTTAAAAAAAAATTTCTGGGATGAGGAGTTATTATTTACAGTGTTTTATTTAATTTTCTTTGTTGTTCTTATAATTTTCTTCTTTTTGGACATGAATTATTAAAAAATTGTCCAAATGTTCTGTCTGACATGAATTTTGATTTGAACCATTTGGAACATAGATAATAAAGCAAGGTTAAAATCAAAATTCAACTAAAATAGATTGTAAGCAAGGTCTCATCATTTTACATTGAAAATAAATGATGTAACCATGGATTCAAAACTACTAGACAGATTTTATGAAACTTGGAACAGAGAGGAAATCTCTTCAAATTTTTTAAATTTCCAAGTCAATTTAAATGAAATTTAAACTTAGGTAATTAACTTTGCTTGATGAGAATTCCCAAAATATCAGAAATTTTTTTCTTGTTCAAGCCTAACACCAATATTCCTCTTCTTTTTGTTCTCTTCCTGTCCCCATTCTTTCTACTTCTATTTGAACTTCTATTACCTCTTCTTTTTAGTATATGTTTTAGTCACTTGATATTCTTGTTCTCAACTCCTTGTTCTCTTCTTATTGTTCCTTCTTTCCTCTTCTTGTTTCTCTTCTTCTTGTTCCTTCAACCATTCTTAGATCTTCTTCTTGAAAAATTTTTTTCCTCTTCTTGATTCTCTTCTTCTTGTTCCCTAATGACATCTTATGTTATATTCTTCTTGTAAAAAAAAAATCTTCTTCTTGTTCTCTTCTTCACAAACCCTTCTTTCCTCATTTTGTTTCCATGAATTTAAATGAAATTTAATCCCTTATTTTCTTTTCAGTTCTTCTTTTTCATCCAAACATTTACTTCCTCCCTCTTTTTGTTTCATATAACCCTCTTCTTGTTCTCTTCTTTCAATCTTTCTTTTCCTCATGGAATCTAGTATCTTTTTTCCTCTTTTTTTTCTATCTTTTTGGACTTAAGAGACTTCTTCTTGAACCTATACAGTTTTACAATTTCATTAATTTGCCTTTTTACAATTTATTCTTTTCTCTTCTTGTTATTTATTCTTGTTTCCTTGACCAAACCTAAACAGCTCTTCATATTTCCAGATTTCTTGTTCTTCTTGTTTGACTATTCAAATAATAATTCTTTCCATTTCTTTTCTTTTCTCTTCTTCCCTCTCTTTTTGGATCTCTTAAGCAATCCTAGCAGAGAAAAAGAAAACTCAACTGAGCAAGGGGAGGATAGAGAAACAATTCACCCTTGTCCAAAATCAAGAACAATTTTTGATTCTTTTCAATAGACACTCATCAGCATGCAAAGTTTGAAAATCAAGAATTTGCTGACAAATGTAAGGCATTAAATATTCAACTGGCTGCAGCAGCAAGACAGTTTTTTCTTCAAGATTTGTTTTGATTCAAGACATACATTAAATGCTCAATGGACTGCAGAAGTCAATTTTTTGAAACTCAAGAAGAAGTTCTGAAATGAAAATGTCTTTATCACCTTCTTGACATGATGAAAAAGAAATAAAAAATACAATCTGATTCTCTGATTTATGTCACGTCTCCTTTAAAGTCTAAGAGCTAGAATGTAATGCCTGTCCTCAAATACAGCAATAAATTGGAATACCAAAATATATTATACTAAATTAAAAATATCTGTAAGTGTTTTAACCCTTTTTTAGTCACATGAGGTTTTTTGTTACTTTTTAAATGATTATTTTTTATGTATATGTTTATAGTTTTGACAACTTTTTTATTTAGTTATATATATGATGATTGATTCAATTATAGACCAAAATATAGAGACCAGAAACACAGTTGTAGTTCATGATATTGGCCTGGAGGAAGACCTCTTTTTGCATGGATTCTTCAGGGTGTCCTTCACCCCCATCTGTCTAAAAAGGTAAACAGTCACAGAACACAGAATCCATATTGTTCAAGTCTTTTCCTAAACAGCTCAAACAATCACTGCCTCTCAAATATATATTTTTAGTTCTAAAACACTATTTATATTTACCGGCAAAATAACCTTGGTATATATTTTACCAGGACCGACAAAATAGCCTTGGTGTCTAATTTACTGTGACCAGGAAAAATAGCCTATTTGTATTCAAAACATGACATGCATACACAATGAGCTCAAAATTTCACTTTAAAATCATGGAAATATATTTGCAATATTTTTGATCATCAGACACAAATTGTATTGATTTTAGCACAATTTAATTGATTCTATTGAAGCACAGACATGTTATATTATAATTTTCATTTCAATGAAAAATTTTTAATTGTGTTGCCTTGTCATGTTTTTAATAAACATTTATCTGGTCCAACATAACATTCTTAGATCAATATTTTATCCTCAGGATACTGAGCACTATATAATAACCTGTATTTAATTGAAATTACACTGCAGTTGAATAGCTAATTAGTTGTTTTGATCTCAGTGTGTGGAAATCAAAGGTTGTAGTCTCACATGCATTCATATATATATTAATGTACATTTGGGTAAAAATCTCTTTAATGAACAATAACATTGAATATGACAAACAAGGAAAATTTTAATTTTTTTTATTTAGTTTTTTCCAGCATTCTTACATTTTTCTGTTCCCAATATAGTCTCTATAGTGATACTGAGCCTGGTCTAAACTTCTGGGATGGCTGGGTTCAAATTTAGATTCTGGTTGGCAGCATTGGAAAAATTGAATTTGGAAAAAATAAATAATGGAATTAATTTTCTTTGTCTCCAAGCTCCCCAAGTCATCTGTTTATATGCACTTCAGCCCAAATATATGATATATATATATATATATATATATATATATATATATTCTCAATTACAAATTCATCTAATTTTATCTTTAAAATCAACACTAAAGTTTATATTTTAGAAATCAATTTCAAAATTTGGAGAATTACTTTTCAAAAGTTTGAAAATGAAAAAGGAATTGAAATTGACAATTAACTCCAACTTGATTAATCTCACATGCATCCTTCAAAGATTATGTATTCTAAATTCTGCCTCTTCCTTCTCAGTATTTAACTTGGACAACTTGATAGCATGGCAATTTGTCTTTTTGACAAATCTAATTTTTAAAGCAACCTTAGGAGAAAGGACATGGTTTAAAAGGGCCAGTAATTTCTTTTCACCCACACAAATCCTGGACTCACATGCCAAAAAACACAAAAAATAAAGACCTTCTCACCAAAACCTTCCCTCAATAGAATTAAAATGAATGAACAATTTGGCTAAACTGAAAATATGATTTGCTTTAAATTTTCTATCCTTGTGGAATTGATAGAAATCTAGCAATTAAGGTTTCTGAGCTGAAAAAAATTCATTAAAGTGTTGATTCAAAGAAATCCTAAACTTTGGCATGCTAAAAGAAGGAGAAACAACAAAACAAAGAAAATTCATTTTCTGAGAGCCAACAAAAATAAAATTCCCCTTATTCTTCCTTTTTCAATCACTGACAGATGAAAAAAAAAAAAAGAAACCAAAAAAAAATCCATTTCACAGATAAACTTTTACCCAGCAAGAGAGATTTTCAATGATAAAAAAAACAAAAGAACAGGAGAAACATTGTTCCAAATCAAAAGGAAGAGAAAAGAAAAAGAATGACTTTTTCAAATAACAAAAAAGTCCTTTCATCTATCTCTGCTTTATCTTTGCTCAGTTTATTTTTCCATTTTAATTTCAACTTTTTCTGCACAAACTCGTTTGTCAACATAATATTTGAATGTGAAATGAATAATTTACGTTTAGTTTGTTTTGTCAAGTAATATTTATTTCTGTTTTATTGTTTTGTTTTGCCCTGTCTTTCATTTTTTAATATAGTCCAACATATTTAATCCCTATTTGTATATTTTAGTAATAAAATGGTTATTTGTTATCCCTATATCTTTCTGTTCTATTGTTTGTCACCTACCATGTTTGTTCATTGATTCCATTTAGTTCAGACATGTTTGATCAATCAGGAAAGAACCATTGGCAAAAGAATTTGTTGATTTTATATTATATGTTACCCCTTTATAGCAGTTTTTTTTTTGACTACCATAACAAAAAATGGTGGTACATAATAATATATATATATATATATATATATAATATATATATATATATATTATATATATATATATATATATACTGGGGAACATTTAAGACTGAATCTATAATGGTCATTTTTGAGAAGGACTTATAAATTATATTTTCATCAGTTGAAATAAGTTTATTCCGAGATATGTCTTATTTGATTTTTTTTAACAGTTCAAGTTTTTTTTTAATGTAATAATAAATATATTGCAGTTCTTTTTGTAGATTTTTTAATATTTTATATTATTAGCATAATTCCACTATAAGATTTTGTATTTATGTGTAAATATATATATATATATTATATATATATATATATATATTTCCATTCTGGTCAACTTCTCCAAGATACTTGTCTTTTTAATTTATTCTATTTACAACTAATGAATAAATATATTTTTCATATAATTAACTGTACAGAAGTGCATAATAACTAAATATGCATCGAAAACAGAAAATAATTTGATTTAATAGAAATAAATCCCATTAATCCATTTTAATGGACGAATTCATACAATACAAAAAAGAATACATAATCTTCATTTAATACTTTGTAGAATAGCCATTATTCACTTCTACAGCAACCAACCTCTTCTTGTAGTTCTCAATTAATGATTTGAAAATTTTAGTTAGTATTTTGTTCCATTCTTCTTTGCATATGGTCTTCAGATCAGTGATGTTTGTTGGTGCTCTCAATTGGATTTGAATTTTCAAATAATGCCACAGATTCTCAATTGGGTTTAAATCTGGGGACTGACTTGGCTATTTCAGGATATTTACATTATTTTCTGTAAGCTATTTCTTCATAGATTTTACAGTGTGTTTAGGATCATTATCTTGTTAAGTTTGATTCAAGGAAGTTCAAGATTTTCATTTCTGAAATAATTAAATTTTATTCCAGAATCATCTATTGCAACAATCTTGATGAGTAACTTCATTGGGTTTTTCAAACTTTAATTTGATGCATTAATTTAGTTGAAGACCTTTTTAATGGATGTCAGTTAAGTTCTTCTGTTAGCACCTGTTCTTCTCAACTGCCTTTCAACAACTCACATTTTTGAGTTTTTATACCTTTTAATGACTGAATCTGTATGAATAGTAAATAATAAATATTAAGTAAATTGAATATTGTTGTGAGATTTTCCTGTAACTTTTACCTTCTTTCAAGAGCTTAACAATCAGTTATTTTTTGCAAATTTGTTAATTCTTTACCTCTTACCATTTTGAAAACCTTCTTGCATGAATATCAATTACAGAATGTTCTGTTTGTATTTTTTAGGCTAAAAATAACTACTGATAACATTATTGGAATATTCTAGAATATTCCACTTGAATAATCTAGAGTATTAAAACAATTTAAAAATTTTTAAATGAGAAATTTGCATTGTACAAATACTTTTTTCACCCATTGCTGGATAAATGAGATTTATTTCTATTAAATCATATTTTTCTCTGTTTTCTATGCATATTTATTTATTATGCATCTGTGTACAGTTAAGTATATGAAAAGTATGTTTATTGATGAGTTGTAAATACAATTAAAAATTTTATGTGTACGAATATTTGTTTCCCCGCTGTATATATATATATATATATATATATATATATATATATATATATGTATGTATTTTATATACCAAAAAACCCAAAATTGCCTCATGTGGGTATAGTCTATTTCAGACCAGCACTACCTTATGCCAGTTCTCCTCAGCTCTAGACTGACTGTCTCAGAATAGAGGTTTCAGGTTTAGTTTAGATAGCAGTTGGTGAAAATATATGTGTCTAGTTATCCCCAAACAGATTTAGAGACCTTATAAATTCTGGATATTTTATTTTAACTGTCCCTCGCTATTTATTTACACGATAACCCTTCCCTCGTTACAAGTATATATACTTGTTCGTTTTTTTTTTGTGTTTCCCCTCTTTTTTGCTTCAATAAAATATATAATATTATTCATTTGGCTGATCCAACGATTATCTCCTGATGAGATGTTGGCTGAAAAGGGCTCTAGAGACTTTTAATATTAAAATCAATGGTTTCCTAGTTTTTAAAACTATTTATAAATTTTGTACCTCCAAACATTTGTTTACATATATTTATGTATATATACCATCCATTTACACCTTTAAGTTTCAGTTATATTATTAGGTATACCGTGCTGTACCTGAAATTCTTTAAGAGGATGATATTAAAGTAAAAATTTAATCAGTGCGGGTAGCATCAGTTGGGAGTCTCTTGTTTCTTGGTAGTTAGTAAATAATAAGGCAAGATCTATATTCTTATATAAGCTTGAACCTGCTTCTATGCCTACATTTTGATTCTAGTTCTCTCCTTTGATTTAATAGTTTGCATTGATCATTGTATTTAATTATTCTAATTTTTTCCTCTAAACAGACTGCATCTATCTCTAAAACTATTGAGGGTTTTACAAAACCCTATAATTTTCAATATTTCAAGGTTTAGACCCTTTTCCTTCAATTCAAAAAATTTCTTTGAAAAAGCTGTTTGGAATTTTAATTTAGGATTGGTAAATGAGTGCCTATGGGTATACATTCTCTGTTTCAATTCTTCCACAGAAATTCCAATGTAAACATTATAATTTGTTATATTTTCTTTGGGGGCAATGGTAGCTAATTTTTATCAATTTCCTATTGAAGATCTTACCTAGAGGGTTGTTTTGGGGGATAAATTTATAATATTTAATTTTGAAAGTGCTGTAATATGTTGATATTTGACAGTTTACAATTGGAAACAAATTTCAAAATGATTTTTCTTCTTCTATTTCTACATCCTACATCCCACTTTAGGTGTTTTGGTACTACCTAGGGGGGTGATTAAATAAGATAACTTATTTTTGAAACCACTTTTTTGATTCTTTATTTTTATTAAAGATTTTTCATTTGACAATAATTTACTAATTCTGGTACAAATGGTAGTTCTTTTAAAAATTTCAGGATTGGCATTTTGAAATTGCAACCTAAAATTGAGTTATATGCTCCCATGAGGATGTCAAAATCATCATTATGGTACTTAGTCCAGGTAGAATTATTACGTTTTAGTAGTGATTTTCTAGCTGATATTAGTTTCATCATCTATTATCTCCATATAGTTCTTTGTAAATTTAATACTATTAACTAGATCCCTGGAGATAGAGGAATAGAAATCTTTTATATCAAACTTAATAAATGTTGCTCCATCATTCATATTGGCGAACCCTTTGATAGTGTCAGATGAATCTTTCCAAAGATTAGGATCAGTTGCAATTAGTAGTTTATCGGTTATTTTTTAATTATATTTTTTGAGATTAGAACTAGTTCAGTTTTAGTTGGGTTTATTAGTCTAGATTGTGTACTACTAGCAAAGTTAGGTTTATGGTCCTTAAATAAAACGTAGGCATCTCTAGTATGGATCTTTCCCACTCTATCTACAATATTTAATTTATTGGCTATCTCGGTAGTTTCTGTATTGATCTCAAAACATCCTACAATTTAAAAAAAAAAAAGTTTGTATGTGTCTGTTACTTTATCTGTGAGAATTTTGTGGTAGTGTGAAAGGTTACATTTATAGATATTTTTAGATTTATCGACTCTTACCCAAATGTCCTTGGAGTTTCTAATAGTCTTTATGCCCTTGTTTAGTTATTTTTGAAATTGGTTGGACTGTTTGTGCATTTTTTTAACTATGTGAAACATGTCTCCTTCAAAAGGATCCAGGAATTTACATGAAGGTGGAGTTTTTTGGGATTTTAGATTGAAGGTTTCGTATTTTTAGTTTCCGAGGGGTTAAAGTAGGAAAATGCTTTCCATCATAGTCTCTTCACAAAGTCAATGATTTTTTCCATGAGGGATAGGTTGAGCAAATGTAGAGAGGGGTATGGAATGTTTTTCAAAGAGTATTCCAGACAGAATTTATCCATGATGTTACGTTATAGAGGTCCTTGGAAATTCCAGATGGATTAATCCTGAGAGAGCTCAACTATTCGTTATAGGAGCAATATAGTACAAGTAACAGATTCGTTGGTATATAATCCAGGTGGATCCTAGTAATATCAGATATTAAAACTGATCCACAGAGAGCTCATTGTATTTATTATAACAGAGCATATATTTTATACAGCAAAAAAAATATATATATAAATATATATATATATATATATTTTTATTTATTAAAGACATTTTTATGTTTAACGTTCTTTTTATAGATACAAGTATTTAAGTAAATGCTCTGTTTATAATAAACAGTATTAAATAACATTTACCGGCCTGAATGTCCGAGAAATTTTCATAGAAATTTTCAGCGTAAATGACTGTTCCGTATAAGATGCAGGTTCGAATCCTGTCAAAGGACGAATATTTTCTATGAAAATTTCTGAGTGTGTGTTTAAATGAGTTCAAATGCCCTTTAGGAACTGCGTTCCTCACCAAACCGGACTCATAAATAATTACATCGGCTACACAACCACATGTTTATCCAGATGTCTTACGTTACACCTATTTGATCACAGCTCCATCAGAACACATTTAAACACACACTCAGATTTACCCGACACTATTTAGAACATACTAAAACACAAATATATTAACTGCATCCACTTGCAAAAAAAGACTAAAAATAATGGAAGCTCTAATAATAAAAAAGAAAAAGCCAACTCTTAACAATATTAACTATGAACAAAGCCACAATGTGCTAACCGTATTCGGAAATTAAAAACATCACTACCACACACTGAACATACACAGAACGCACACGCTCTACTAAGATGATAATCGAATCATCCTTGATAATGGCTAAAGGTATAGCCGAAAGCGCTCGGAAATATAGAACATTCGGACAGTTCTTACACACCCTTTGTCCAGAAAAGAAAGCTCTTGTCAGAACACAAGAAAAATTAAATAAAAAGCTCAACCGTAGTACCTTGTCTGTCGTTTTTAATGAAACATGCATGTGTATATGTATATATATAAATACTGACAGCCTGTCTAGAAAACTGGAAATCAAATGGCAACAAAGAAAATGTTAAGTGAAAAAATTTTTTAAAATGTCGAAAAGGACAAATATTCACAACATTCTACATGTGCGTACATACATGCAGATGGGTGCATGGGCACACATGTGCGAATGTACATTTGCATATAAACACATATACACTATGAAAAAAAACTTGAAACAGTAAAAAGTGAGTATAAGAAAGAAAAATCAAGAAGTACAAGCAGTCAATTGCTGATACCCCTGACAAGTGGACATAGTAATTCCCGGAGGTCCGTCTATGAAACCTGGAGTTAGGATGCTAAAGGTAACAGTATTCATATGTAGGTATGCGTGTAAGCGGGTATGTGGGTATGTATGTGTGTTGTACAACATGATTTATTCCATTGTGTGTTTAGGTTTTATTTACAGATTTTAGTCATAGTTGATGTTGCAGAAGTGACTATTTTCTATAAAAAAAAATTACACTCTAATTCATTGGTTTGGAAGATAAAGCTATAAATAAACTTTTACACCAATAATTCTCCTCTTTGTGGTGCTGTGTATTCTTCCACTCAAATTTGAGACAAAAGACTGCACAAAGAAATTGCTCTCCTTAAAGAGATGCTAAATAAGGTTGAAATAATGGAAATACCATACTTAAAGAATCTGCAAAATTGAAATATCATGACTGTCAACATATAAACGTTCATCTGTTGATATGGAATATCATGATATTTCCATTCCTGCAGATTCTTTAACAAATCAAGAGCTTCTTCATTTATGATTCATGGGATTCTTGTCTGAAATAATATTATCTTCAATACAATCAAAATAAAAATGCCTCCTCTAACTACATTCCAAATAACAAAGAAAATGAAAAATGAGAGAAATATGAGATATAAGTTATGATCCTTGATCAGAATACTGGTTTGCAGTGACTTAAAATGCTCCTTTTTTTCAGTACATTTTAATTTTAATATATTTTCAATGGTTTGATATTTCCAAAGCAAGCTCTTCACTCACAGTATGCCATGAGGACAGAATGGGACTTGTTTCCCCTCCATGAGACTTCTTAGTACCAATGAACCAAGTGTCACGCACAAACACAATGCTATCACGATATTATCTCCTGTTTGAAAAAAAGCCTAATGTAACCACATTGATATCTTCACTCCAAACTATCACACACACACACACATGGTAGCTGTTATCATTCTTTCTAGTATTAATGGACATTTTCTTTCCTAACCTTTTGTTTGAAGTAGTGTTGAATGTCAACATCTTGATTATATCATTATTTTCTCTTCAAGTTACATGTGCTCTCCATTTTAGTTGTTGTTAAATGTCCTTAAGTGATATGGTTTCTGTTATTTGGTAAAGTCCTTTGTGATTCTGTAGTGCCAGTTCACAATGTTCAAGGATGTGTCGTCTTCACCAAGACACATAGGCTTCACTCACTCAAAGCCATTTTTTTTCAGAAAGCAGTTGTATACAGGAGACAGTTTAGAACAGTTTCTGAACAGGTTTGGTGCCATGTATGATATGCGTATGAAAGTCTCAACCTGACAAGGCTATTTAAGTTGTAGGAATATCATTATTATTATAAACTAGCAGCATGGCCCGGCGTTGCCTGTGCTTGATTCAAAAATCGTACGACTCATACAGTAATCGATATCACTTGACTTAAAATATTTTTGCCCTTCCTTGCCTTTAAAGGAGTGCCCTTTGTCGTTCTGATGTTGCTACATGCCTTACTTCTTGCCTGTCTCACACTGCGAATTTTTTCTAAGCTCTATACTAAACATTAAATCTGTTATGAAAAAAGAACTAAACAAAATGAACACAAAATGATCAGCTTTAAAAAAGGACTCGTAACTGGAAAAACCGAATGAAAAAAGAATGTTAACAACAAATACTTTTTCCCACCCAACCCAGTTCTGCGGAATCAGAATCAACGTTGAGTTTAAGCAAGCAATGAGCCAATTGGAGTAAAAGTGCCATGCAGATTTAAATTTTTCCCACTTGTGACGAATGCAGCTATCGATTTATTTGCATGCTAGCATGCTAGTTAACATTCATGTCAGTCAGCTGTTGGCTCTCACGCTGGCCAATAGAATCTTCCTATTCATGGCAGCCAGCTATAGGCTCTCACTCTGGTCAGTAGAAAATGGCCTCAAACTACATGAAAACTGCCATAGAAGCATGAAAAAAATTGATTATTTCCACTATCAATGGGAGTTGGGAAATGCAAAGTCAATCTTGGTTTTCCCGCTAACTTGGAGCATGTAATTTTTCGTGCAAATCCCTCGAAAATTGTGGTCATGCATTTGTTACACACACACACACACATCCTGCCTTTTACAGAGAGAGATAAATAAAAATAAAATATAAAATAATAATAATAATGAAAATTATAAATAAAATAAAACAATAATATTTAAACCTTGTTTAAAATAAATAAAAAATTGTTACATAGGAATAAAGCATCACTGCTGACACTAGAGTTTGAACATACATCACCAGTGAGCAAACACAGGCAATCCGATTAGTGAATTAAGTAGAACACGTGACCATAGAGGAAATGCATATATAGAAGGTAGCATGATCGTATTTCTAGTCTATCCTCTATTACTATATGGACCACTATTCTCTTTTCTAGACTATTCTCTATTCAGATCAATATGGTGGTTACTATTTGAATGAGTATTATCGAGCAAATACTATTAGTGTGAGTGGCTATTTGTAAGTATCTGACACCAGTATTGTTCAACAGCATACTATAGTTGTATCTGCGACTATAAAGTCTCTAATACAACGAGAATTATGAAAGTGACAACGAGTATTCGTTAACATCATAAAAGTGTCAAACAAGTGTTTGTTGACATCACAAAAAAATGAAAATAATAAAATTACTTCCAGCATGCAACAAAAACTGTTCCTGCCAGAAATACAGACATCTCACCAAAAGATGTTAGATTCAATCTCTTCATCCAAGAACCATCAAGAAGATATTTGTAATATTACAGAGTAAATTGCTCCCTTTTATAACATGTACATTAACACAGTTGTAACGTAAAAAATACACATGCCAATACACACAAATACATAAATAAAATTACCATATAATTTACCATAATCTTCTCTGTTAGTGTGTTCATTTATTTTCATGTTTTATCTTTGTAAACCAAGTCTAAAATTCCTACCTGTATGGTGTGAGTGACTATGCCACAATTTACATGACTCAAGTTTTCAGGTTTTGTAGACAAAAGATTGGGCATGTGAGAACCTCTCACATACTCAGAAAAACTCTGACATGTTATTCTACTTCCATGGAATCGAATCACCCTCATTTCTTTCATATTGCAAATCTAAGAAGAAAGTTCCTCTCAGACAGCTTTTTTTCTAAGAACTGCTTCTTTGTGGAACAGACTTGCCCATGGATGCTTCCCTGAAAATTACAATCTTAACCTCTCCAAGGCAAGGGTCAATTGTTATCTATTCTTCTTATTGTCATAATTTTCACTTTCAAATACCTCCTCCTTTTTTCATATCACATACTTCATTCATCATAACCATTTTAACAAAATCCTCTACCTAGATTGGCTCTTGAGCATTGTATTGAGTTAACTTTAGTATATAAAAAAAATACTCTCTCAATGTGATATGCTCAATAACGTTCTAAGAAAAATTCTTCCTGACATCAGGTTTCAAGTAAAAGAGTTGATAAAGGATTGGATTTAAACAGTAAATCAGGAAAATCATAAATAATAATAATAATAATGTTTATTTGTGTAATATAGCAACAACTCTAAGTAAAAGCTTATGAAGCATTATTTGACTAATTCAGCTTTAGTGCTGAAAACATTTACTTTATTATAATGGATGGTTACAAACAAGAGGGGGGATGGGATGTGCTTATTTTATTACCACAATTTGTATTATTCAAATTGAAAACAAAACTTCACAATATGCTCACTGTGTTTTTGAGTAATTCTAAAGCTTAATATCAATAAGATAAGTAATAATAATTAAAGCAATTAATTATAATTATATTAGTTTGATTGAGTAATATACAGATGCAATAATTAGTAATGATCTGTCATATTTCTGTATCAGCCTTCTTTCCCAAGAAATAAACAATTTAATTTTACACCTGCTTACCATGAACACAACTGATGAATGTTCCAGCAACATGCATGGTTCATATCGAAGAAAAGCTAATAATATTCATTGATTATGAAACAAGAGCCCGGATTAACAAAGCTGCTAGTGTAATAAGACACAGATAAGTTCAAATGTGTCTGAATGTAATTTAATATATGTAAAATGTATGACACCTGCAAATGTTACCTTTTGTACTTGAAGTTTGCATTATGACCTCATCTCTTTTCATTGTTTTTCTTCTTTTATTTTTTTAATCTTCTCTCCTTAGATTTGTGTCTATTTATATTCCCTCTCCCTGTTTTCTCTTTTCTTTCTTTCATATATCAAATGTTTCTCTGTTTCTTTCCTTCTCTTTCTTGTTTTTCTACTTTTTATACACCTTTACTTCTCTTCTTCCATTTGATGTTTAATCATCTAGTTTTTTGTTTTTTAGTACACCTTCTTTTGAGAGAAGTGTATTTTTATGTGGGTCAGAAGGTTTTTCAAAAAATTTGTTACAGAAATATTTTTTTGGCTCATTGTTATTGAAAACTCAAAAAATTTGTGAAGGATCCATTTCAATTTTATGAACTATTGTTTTCTCATATTTTGTAGCCAATGAGAGCCAAGGTCTCATGCCCTTGTGAAAAATTGATTGGAGCCTTCTGTAAGCCTAAATTTCTGAATAAATAAGATCTCATGTCAGTGGATGAGGAGAAGACATTTTGACAGCAAAGGGACAAGGCAAATCAACATTAAGGAGCAAGAAGGTTTTTGACATCAAGAAGAGAGCATCAAGAAGGCACCAGTTACCAGCCAGCTGCAGAGAGACTAAAGAATTTTGAAGTCCAAGTGAAAATTTTCCTGCAGGTGGACAACAAAGAACAAAAAGAATTCAAAGAAATTTTCTCAAGCTTGAACTGTAAATTTAAAAGGGACTTTTAAAAAATTACTATCCCAGAAACACTCATGAGGCAAGTAAAAGTAGATGTTTTTTTTGTTTTTTTTCTGAAAGATGATTGCACTTTTGTTTTCTGCCTTTTTGTATTGTTTTCTCTTTGTCTTTTTTCAAAACTGTAATTTTTTTCCATTTTTCAATGATAATCCTTTTTATCAAAAATTCTTATCCTGCCTTAAGAGGTGCACAAAAGGAAATTTTTGTGCAAACTTTGAATTTTTACCTTTTAGCAAGTGTGTAATAAATGTTTTTCTTTTAAAATTTTACACAGAGGGTGAATCTTATTTTGTAATTTTGCGCCTATTCTGACTTGCTATTCTGACTAAGTTTTTGTCTTTGACACAGGAACTTAGATTTGGTAGGGAATCAAATGTTTATATTTTGCACAAAAAAGATGAAAGTGGTCTTTGTGTAATTTTAAAATTTTTATACTTTCTCATTTAATTTTGCTTTTATTTTTAGCTCTTTGTTACAACTTACCTCTTATAACTCTTTTTTTAATCATTTCACCCCAAGCAAAGCAGTAAAGTCACTAAGACACAAGAGGTTACTGAGTATGAAAGAATAAGAAAAAGAGAAATATTATTAAAGAGTAAGGACAATAAAAGAAGAATCAAGAAGACAGTAGATAATGATTAACATTGCATTTAAATTTTTGAAGATCAAGGTTGGCTGAAAAGCATTGAAGCCAGAAGAGAGCACCACAAGTGAGAAGTGTGAGAGATGAAACTATTAGCATAGAACTTACAGTTGCATGTAGCCAATTCAACTGTAAATTGATGAGACCTTGTTGCCAATCTATTACTGCACTTAAAGTCTAGATACCATAGTGGAAAGAACAATTACCATGAAAGTATTTATACAAAAGGCATGGAAAAGCTACATTGCCGTGATGGGAAAGTAGCATAAGATGCCAGGTCATGACCAATAACATTGCAGATTCTTCATTGAATTTAAAATATATGCTAAATATATAGCAGGAGCACTAGACCTTATGTGGCAGGAATATTCAAAACATGGATGAATGATAGACTTATAAATATGTAAAATAAAGAGAAAAATTGTTTAGCATGACAGAATGAACCAACTTTCTTAGCAGCAGACCTTTTCTCTTAAAAAAAATTTCTGATTTACTTTGGTGCTAAATAATTCTGTTTTAAATTAAAATTATTCAATTATACATATCTTGTTTTTCAGATCCATTATACACCTAGAGTAAAGTACATATTTTGTATTAACTCTAATATTTTAGTTAAATTATTTATATTTTATTTATTGTCCTCATCTTTGTTGTTATCACAACATTTCAGCCATTCTTCCCTCCAGCCTTCCTTAGGTGTATAATGATCTTTTAACCAACAGAGAATTCTGAATTGAACCCTTTATTTAATCTACAGGAGTAGACTGTTCTTGTTTCACTGCTCATGTCTAGGGATATTGTCTAGTTCTTATTTTTATTTACTACTGTTCAGTTATTGCTTGCTCATTTCCACTGAGTGCAAGTACATACTGCTTGACCCAGGGATTGAAATAACAATCACTATATCACCAAATTCACAAACCAATGCTTTAATCCACTAGACCACTTGGAGCTTTAAGCCTAACCTGCCTGCTGATTAGAGTTGCAACTGCTGCTATCTGTCATGTTTTAACTGCTGCTGCTGTCCATTTTTAGATTTCTGCTGCAATGTTTTAAGAAATAAATAGAAATAGGATGTAATTTTCCTTAACTTTCTTTTATGTATCTCTCTATAATTCTGAGATGAGATATTATGTACATTATTCGGACTATTGTTCTCATCTTTGTCGCCATATTTATTACAACGTTTCGACCATTGTATGCTCTGAACTTCTTCAGGTGGCTGGAATGTCAAACTGAACCTTTTATTTCGCTCACTGGGGTAGACTGTTCTTGTTCCACGTGCCATGTTTAATGGATGTCCGTTATCAGTTATCTCCTGTTAATTTCTCTCTGAAGGTTCTCCACTGCCTTAGCCAGGTATTGAACTCACACTAGAACAGTCTACCCCAGTGAGCGAAATAAAGGGTTCAGTTCGACATTCCAACCACCTGAAGAAAGTCGGAGCGTACAACGGCCGAAACATTGTAATAAATATGGCGACAAAGTTGAGGACAATAGTCCGAATAATGTAAATAATGTTTCTTTTATGTCTATCATTTTCTGATTATGCATGTAAGTTCCTGCTTTGTTAGAGGGACTTACAATATTCAAACTGCAACTGCATTCCCTCTAGAGCAGTGAAATCTGACCAAAAGGAAACATTTTCTGAGTGGATATTCACAGACTCGGATATTAACCAGAGTTAGTTTAACTTTGGACTCTAGTATAAACAAGAGCTATATCCACCTGTTTTTGAGAGCTTAGGACTATATAATGTTGAAACATCAATTATCATATGATCAACAAAGTTAAGCAAAGTTGAACCTGGTCAGTTCTTAGATGGATGACCGCTTAGAAATACCTCATGCTGTAAGCTTGTATATGCAGGTAGAATAATGGATAATGGTTCAGAATTGGAAATCAGAGCGCCAAGTTCAAATTCCAGTCAGGTTCATTATATTCACTTATGGCATATATACTTGGAGAAAGTATGAATCCACCTGTTCTTCTCCATCTATGGATTAATTAGTAAAATTTGTATCAATAAATCATTATCTCCAAAAAATTTCTTACAATCTAAAAATATTTTCTGGCTTTAAATAACCTGTAAGAGGTTGATAAGAGGTAAAAAAACAAATCAATCTATCATTCTAATGTGCCTTTTTGACTCATACAAACTGGATATCCATCTACATTTTTGTCACTAACGTAAACTGAACTTATGTTAACCTTCCTGGCACTAATGTAAACCAGATCTATGTCTACCTTTTTGACATTAATGTAAACCAAACCTATGTCTACCTTTTCAACTTGAGTGTAAACTGGACCTATGTCTACCTTTTTGACTCTCATATAAACCATACCTACATCTACCTTTTTGACACTAATGTAAGCCAAACATACATAGTGCAATGGAAAAATTGTCATTTAAATTCCAAAAAAATTAAAATAATACTGACATCTCATTTTAACATATATATCTACCAAAATTGCACAAAAATATCTTGAAAGACTAAAGAGTAAATTTATTCAATAAAATCACTGTTGGCTTCAATGACAGCCTCCAGATTACTTGGGAATCTCCTGCAACTCTTCTGGACAGTCTCCTTGTTACATTGGTGAATGCTGCCATAATCCTTGCCTTCAGTTCATCTTTGGTGTTACAAGGAGTATTGTTTGTCTCTTGCTCAACTGTGCCCCACACATAATAATCAAGTAGGTTGCAGTCTGGAAAGTTAGATGGCCAGATGTAAGGGTTGATGTGGTCACAGAAATTGTCTGACAGCCAAGACTGGGTTCTCCTGCTGTTGCCAGACAAAGAGTCTTCAAGCAGCCACTCTCTTGATCCAGGGAAGCATCACCTTCTCAAGTCACTTGATGTAAGCCTCTATGTTGAGTCTGAGGCCCTCACCAGCAAATTCAGAATAATCAGATTAAGTTTTCCGAGCTGCTGTACCTTCATAATTAGAATTAGACTCATCTAGCGCTTTTCAAATCCTCTGCTAAACACTCTGAAATGGAGTTTCCAGTGTGAATGCCAAGCAGTACAGCATGTCATTTCCAAATTTCTGATGGAGTGAATTGCATAATGGTGCTCTTTTTCTAACAGATGGTGCTCAATTGACCCTACCATACTGTGCAGTCAACAAAATCAAATGGAAACAACACACATGCACAAAATTAAAAAATACAAAATAGCGACAATTTACCCATCGCACCCTGTATGTCTAACTCTCTGACTCCCATGTAAACCAAATCAATGTCTACCTTTTTTACTCTAGTATAAACTGGATCTGTGACTGCCTTTTTGATGATACAGTGTGATATTTGTTCTGTGAAACTTACATTTGACATTAAAGAACCCAACAAGGATTGAAATCTCATTAAACCCACTAACCTAACCTAATCATGTGACTTTCACTTTCTGAGAAAAAAAATAATAGATTCCAGCTATAGATTAAGTTTTGTGTTTCACATTATGTTTGCTTTTTATTTAAAATGCAAAACAAATATTTGAAATAAAATTTTGCCTTATATCAGATTTAAAAAAGATATGAAATACAATAAGTGAAATTCAGTAACTTTAATTTCAACTAAAATTTTACATTCCCCTTTTCTTCATCCATGATTTTTCTTTTTTTTATCACCTTCTCCCATCCAATCAAAACTCTAATTTTAGCTTCCTACTACTACTCCTCCTTCTCCCCCAAGCAATTTTTCTCTTTTGTTTTCAACACATTCCTAACATTCAGAGGAGTTCCATTCTTTAGTTCCATCAGTTGAAACCATTCTCTTTCCACAGAGTTGAATCACTCTCATTTCCTCCATATTCCAAATATAAGAAAGTTCCACTCAGACAAGTTTCCCCCACCCAAGAACTTGCAGGTAAAATTATATAAAGATAAATTAATTTAATATATTAATAATAAATAATAATAATAATTTTAAATATTAATAAAATAAAATATTAATATAAATTAATTAATATAAAATATTAAAAAAAATAAAATATTAATAATAAAATTCATTAAAATATAAATTATATACGGATTATATATAAAAGAAGGATTAACCTCTTTAGGGGCAATTTCCAGCAAAACCACCCACTCTGAAAGCCTATATATATACTAGTGTACACAAATGTTCCATAGGATTTTGTTAAACACAAATTATTTTCATTAAATTATTTTTTCCTTCAAAATAAAGCATATACATTTACTATTTCTATAATACAATTCCTAAACTTGTTCATTAGTAAAATAAAAATAAAATAAGCTTTTTTATTCATTGAATGGTTATGGGAGTCACCCCCAAAAAATTAAGAGTAAAAGTGGTTCATGGATAAAAAAAAGTGGTCCATATCCTAGTCTGATTGCCCTAACAGATCTGAAGTGTTCAGTCTGGCCTATTATTTTACACATAGTTGTGGAATTTGTGATGAATTTTTATTTATTAATCCAACAGATTTTATTACTAAAATTTTATCTTTAATGGATAAGTTTTAATTAATAATATCTTTCAGATTAATAAAAAATTCCATCACTTCTCTAGAAATTGCTTTATTTATGTTAGGATAAAAACCTGAGCAGTATAAATGTTTTGAGAGTCTGAGAAATATTTGAATTTATAAGGCACTATACAACTTTGCTTGATTGTCAATGCATTATGTGAGCAAGTCAGTCTAAACACATCAGATCTAGTGACAGTTTCTCCTGTCAAAAGGGACACAGGTTTAAGTTCTACCAGAGAGTACATATTTTTCTTTAATAAGATTTCTCAAATATTCAGGCTGGTAGATGAAAATAAATTAAATATACTGTTTAATAAAAAGATGGAACTTCTACTCAAATATGGGTATCCACTAAAAATAATGTTTAAGAAATAAAACACAACTGTGTGGAAAATAAATGGATCCATTCTTTCTCCAAGAGTAGTAGTGTAAATGCAACAGCATCAACTAGAATTTGCACTCATCCTGCCAATTCCATTTTCTGTGTCAATAAACCATTTCACCACCTGCACATCTGACTGGTACATAACTGACCATCACAAATAAATATAACACTATGGAGGAAGGACAAGCTCATTTCATGATCACTGGTTTAACAACATCCTGGATAAGAAACTCCTCCACTCATTTTGTGGTTAAGAGAGCTGAAGAAGTTCCAAGTTCAGGGTTGAAACATCACAAAACCAAGCTAAAGTTAACAGATTCCCAAAACTGATTGAAGTCTTAAAATAATGAACAAAAACCAGAATACCTTCAACAAGATATTAATATTTATGGACACATAGCCAAGTGGTCAGAACATGTTTTTCGACCATGAGACCTGGGTTCAAATCTCACTATGGCTGATTTGTCAGAAAGGTGATTTCTTGATGTTATCACCCTGGGGAGGTGATCACAGCATGCAGCACCTTTGGAAAGTGCCTGAAAACCATACCACAGATTAACCCAAGCCTTGTGAATTAAATTGGGTAGAGAGAACCCTTTAGGGGTCACTGATGGCTGTGCTAGCATCACAAGTCATTGTGATGGTGAGTTTGAGCACACTGGCCTTGTTCAGGCAAAAAGATCATACAAAATAATACACTCTCTCCTAGAAACTGTAAGGTTTGCTCAGCATAGTTACAGTATAAACCATGGGTGAGATTTGTGGGTGTTGAACAAACACAAATGTGCCTGAGTAGGTATCTACACCAGTGACTGGCTATCTGCCTTAACAGAAAGTCTGCAGTTGGAGATGAATCTCCAACTGTGCTGGTCAAACTCTCTGCCTCTGAGCAGAGAGGATCCCCAGATGAGGCTATGTCGAAGGGCAAAGTCTCATCTTGGAAAACAACTACCCAACCCTGTTTTAAACATGGTCTATGGGGTATTTTTGGTCAAGCCTTCGAGCTTGGATACCCCACATTAAATTCAGCATTGTGCCACATCTGACCACTTGGGATGGTTGGTAGATACCCTGCCTTAACAGACAGATGCTCTAGTCCACAAGTCTTTCAAACTAATTTTCTCTTTTAGTGGCTTGGTAACCTTTGTAGATGGTCTGAATTTCTAGCTGCTCACTTACAATTATGATAACAATAGAACAACAGTCATGTGTCAACTAGTTTGCCTTTATATGGAAGAAAAATTAGCTTGTTACTACAACCTGGACTGGTCTATTCATTCACATGGTGTTGTAATGGAATGTCCCACACTCCTTATTGTCTATGTGGACTCACTATATCAGTAGCTATAGATAGTAAGCACAGGATATACCTAGGGGCTTGCTTCAGGAATTAGTTGGAGATTCGTCTCCAGCTGTGCTAGTCGAACTCTCTGCCTGAAGGCAGAGAGGAACCCAGACAAGGCTATGCCAAAGGGCAGAGTCTCGTCTTGGGTGGTAGACAGCTACCTGAACTCGTGTATATGGTGTCTATAAGGAATTTTTGCCCAAGCCTATGGGCTCGGTTTTGCCCTGCATTAAAAAATGGCCTCACAGGAAGGTAAGGTAAACATCCTTGCTTCAGAAATTAGTTGGAGATTTGTCTCCAGCTGTGCTGGTCAAACTCTCTGCCTATGGGCAGAGAGGATCCCTAGACAAACCTATGTCGAGGGTAGAGTCTCGTCTTGGGAAACAGCTACCCGACCCCATTTTATACAGGGAATTTTTGGCTGGATATCCCATGCTAAATTCGGCCTTGTGCCACATCTGACCACGTGGAGCAGTTGGTAGATATCTTTGCTTCAGGAATTACTAGCCTGCCACCCAATTCCCTGTCTTTCAGTAGTGTATTCTCTTTTACAATAAACCTCTCTTTCTTTCATCTACGCCCGTGTTGCTGTTCCTTCACTCAATACCACCTTTGTCTGTTTGTGTTGTGGCCTGTTTAGGGCCAAAAAGAAAGGCACAGAAGATGAAGGTAGGTTGAAAAAGTATATTGAAGATATATACAAAACAATAGTGTTAGTAATAAGTAGTTTAGCACTGCGTCTACTACTCCACTCCACTTCACACTCTGTGTCCCTGTCAGACTCTTGCAGTTTGTATTTATGAGAGAAGGAAGAGTTCATTATACTGTAAGAGGGTTTACCACAACAGTTTGTAACCTCTTTAAGGATGTAGTATATGGAAACTAAGCTTCAGTTTAAGATCACAATGTGGGTGAACTCGTATCTTATATTTGTTCCTCTCTCACTGTTCATGTCTGGTCTACTTCTGGATCTGCTTGTTCTGCCCTATTAATGGTTTCTGCTAAGTTCTGACACATATTTGTTTATATGGGAACTCACCTGGCAAGTTATCACAAGTGATGTATAGGAAGGATTTGACTTTAATTTAATATCTCCTAAGCTTCTGGACAAGTTCTGGATAACTGTCTTCCGGAAAACTATTCCTTCTATGTAAACAAAAAATACAACCCATTAGCTTTGACTGAGTTTATTTTTACCTTTCTTTCAAAATTATTCTGCTTAAGAAACTGCATCAATCCAATGGATATGTCTTTATGGGAACAATTTATTCTCAAGGGCTTTTAGAGATATTTTTATTTCAGCCAAAGTAATTTATTGTCACCATTTTCATCCAATTCAGTGAGTGTAGTGGATCAGTACCCATTATACTGTTATAGTGATTTACTAAGCATGGGTTAGTTGTGACACAAGGCAGAAATTAAGGAGCACCCAGTGATGATCGTACTCACTACTTAGTCATAATTGATTTCGCAAGACAAGCTTGCTAACCATTACACAACATCAAAGTCCACCCATTGCATTTTTATACCAAGTTACTAAATTATTTCTAAGTTAATAAGCTTGCTTCAACCAATCTAATTTCTTTAATTAACATTCATAATTAGTTCTTTTTCTAAATTTAATTCCTGTCTTAGGTATGACAATAAACTATGTCCAACAGCAAAGCCTCTAATCAGGAGGTTTTGAGGAGTATGGAACCATCTCTTAATTGCTGGTGTTCCCAGGCCCACCCTGACCCAGGGTGGTAGCACCTGTTAGGGTCCCAGCTATGGGAAAATAGTTGACCCCTAAACTGAGATAAAAACACTATGAAAGTGTAAAAATAGGTTTCAATACCAGAAATATATTTTTGTAAAATATTATTGTCAGCAATACATTACCAACAATATATTTTTGAAAAAAAATATTACCAGAAAAACTTTTTGAAAAAAAAAATATTACCAGCAATAAAAATATTGTTGGCATTAAATAACCTATTGAGATTGATATGCCATAAAACAAACCAAACCAAACCAAATTTAATTCTAATAATTATTAAATACAATCAAGCTTTCTCTTATGCTTTTCCCTAGTTCTATAAAACTGGTCCCTTCTACATTTAACTCTGTTCACTTACTGGCATCAAGTATCCTTGGCACTTCTCTCACCCAAATCTCTGTCATTGTTTAAGTCCAGGTTTAACAGACAGCACCTCAAATGCTTAGCTTTTCCCAAAACAAGTATGCCTTTCCCTTTTAGAAGTTCAACACAATCTTCCTGCTCTACCCATATAGCTCTATTCTAGTCCAATAAAAGTTTAGTAAATATCTATATGCACAGTTTAGAAAGTAGAACTGAGATAAATATAGGTTTTAAGAAAGTTTCTTTTTGGGTTAGATAGAATAAAAGCTATAGCCACATTAAAATCAAACTTTTCAAATAAATTGATTTATAAATTGACAGCTTGTCATTAATACCAGACTACTTTATGAACCATAAAAGAACTGTCAGGCCATATTATTCAGTATCTGTCTTTATAATGTACACATAAAGCTACCTCTCAAAAATTACTAAATCACTCAAACCATATATTTTCATTGATACATGCTTCATGAAAAACAAGAACAAAGATGTTTGTTATTTAATTGATGTTTTTTTCATTTAGCTTTTCTTGTTTGCATAAAATAGTTTCATATATGTAGGTCCAGTGATGACCAGAAGCATGCTTGGAAGTATTTGATTGCAAATATTCATCTATACGTCTTTTTGCATTAATGGTCACTTTGTATAAGGCTGAAGAGTCAATCAAGGTAGAGGATTACAGAGGTAAAGTTAAGAGGCACAGTTTATGGAGATATATGAAATAATCAGATAATATCTATATAGTTTGGTTTGGTTTGGTTTGGTTTGGTTTACAGCATATCAACCTCAATGGGTTATTTAATGCTGACAAAATTTTTATCTCTATTCTAGCTTCTTGCTTCCCACTCAATTTTGACCTTCAAAAATTGAAATGCAATGTCAATCATCATCTTCGGTCTCTCTAATTCCTGTTGTTCTTTTTCCTTAATAATGTTTTTTTCTCATATTCTTTCACACATCTTAGTGGCTTTATTACCTTGCTTGGGGTGAAATGTTTAACAACAAAATAATTGTATAACATTTTTAATGTTGTTTTTTAATTAATTATATATTATATTTTTATTGTTAATTGATGATCAATTAATTCAAATCTGTGGTAATTAACAACTGCTTGCCTCCAAAAGAAATGTAGGACAAAAATGGCAAGTGATAATGAGGGTTATAGAAGACTGTTGAAAGGTTACAGCCGTAATGATTCCTGAGCTTACATTTACTAATTTATAGGATATCATGTTTTCGTGAATAAAAATTATTTTTCTTTAAGCTCCCCAAAACACAGCATAAACAGATTTCAAGCAGCAGAGATCTGGTCCTAATGACAAATGCCAAAGAAGTTTTAAGAATGATAAGAATTACAAAGAAAATGATACTAACAATCAGAACAAGTCAGCTGACATTTCTAGGATATATAATAAAGAAAGAGGGTCTGGAGAATTTAACACTCACAGGATATACTTAACACAAAATAAACAGGGGAAAACATTAAGTAACCTACTTAAAAAGTTTGATTAAATGAGTGGCAGAACAAGAACAAAGAGGGCTGGTAAGTGATCAAAAATTATCGAGAGCAACAAAAGACCAGAAGTTGTGGAGAGCCATGATAGTCTATATCCTGAAAGAACATGGCATATAAAATTAGAAACTTTTAATAAATATATATACCGAGTGTAACAGCAAAATTGTCCAAATCGTGCAACAGCAAAATTGTCCAATTGTTAGATTAAGCTTTAAGCCGTTGTATCTTAGAAATGATTAAAGATATCTTACTGAAATTCTCCGAGATTTTTATAGCACTAATGGACTCTACTTTGAACAATAAGAATGTATTTAGCTCTAAGTTGAAATGATGATCCCTCTTGCTGTTGTGACCTCCTGATCCAGTTTTCCTCTCTACTGTTCCCTCTTTTTTAAACTTATTCACCATTCTCTTGATGGTTCTTGAATGGACTTTGAAGATGGAAGCCAGAGTATGAATGTTGGTACCATTACTGAAGGCCTGAATGATCTTTTTCCTCTCACCATTGCTCAGTTAGGGAAGACATAGTGGGGCTGACACAAAACAATTTTAACCTGTTCTCTTTCTAGCTGAATAACTCAAAGGGTTTTTCAGTGATTCTTACGACAAATGGTGTCAAGATGGCTAAATGTCTTATCTGAAAACCTGGAAAAAAGAAACTCAATTAGTTTAGTGGTTTTTAGATATTAAACATTTTGTGGGATGGACAATTGTCACATGCTGTTACAAAATTTGGACAATTTTGTTGTTACACACAATATATATATATATATATATATATATATATATATATATATATATATGTGTGTGTGTATTTGTAAATATATATATAATGTGTGTGTATATATATGTAAATAACTGAAAAATTTTTTTTGTGTTGTAAAATATATATATATATAATGTGTGTATATGAATACCAATATATATTATGTGTGTCTATATATATATATATATATATATATATGTAATAGATTATGTATATATATATATAAAATTGTGTGTGTGTGTATATGTTATTTATATATATATATATATATATGTTGTGTCTATTATATATATATATATATGTGTCAAATATAAAAAATGTGTATATATATATGTGTTTGTAAGTATATATATATATATATATATATGAAAATGATTATTCAACAATTGAAAATTCGGATTTTTAAAGCAAAGAAAATATATGAATAATCAAAAGAGTATAAACAGAAAGAAAATATGGAGAATATTAAAAACATTCAAAAAAGTCATTTATTACATTTAGATGTAATGTAATGATAGCATGAAGAACAAATGTTTATCAATCTAACATGTTTCACTTTTGTTAAAGCTTCATCAGAGAATTGAGATATGGGGAAAAAGAAAAAAGAAATCCTGGTAATTTTTATTTTTGTGCCGTTTGATTTTCATTGGTTAATCAGGCTTCACATGCATTTGACTTGTTAAACACCATCATTATAATTTAATGCATTTCAAATTTAAGGAGAGATGATTTATGTCCTTTTTCAAAGCTCAATAGATTTAATGAAATTCCTTAGCCTATTTCAAAAAAAAAAAACATAATTATTGCTTTATATACGTAAGTGTATCATAATTCTGTATGGGATTCAGATGATAATGTATATTCATATGTGTGTATGTATGTTTAGTAAGTATTGTTTGGTAGTTGTCTGTATGTTGATTTGGTTATGTTTTTTATAAACACCATTTGTTTTAGATAAACATACATTAGATTCTTTAAGAATGGATTCAATAAAGCTTGCTGATGTAATATAATGTTTTTGATATGTGTTTATAGTTGGTAAAATATTTATCAGGACTCCATTATAGTACTTTTGACATAAAGAATTATGTTCTTTTTTAATTAGGGTAAATTCAAAATTATGGCCAATTTTGCTCCAGTGTATTAAATATATTATGTTCTAGTTTCTTTCTTGCAGTTTCGTTTTGGAACTCCCTTGCATATATGCTTATATAGTCAACTTTGATCTTTAAAAATTTAAATAAATGTCAATCATTATCATTTGATGTCTGATTTTCATGTTTTTTTATTGTCCTTCTTTAATAGTGTTTTTTTTATTTTTCATATCCTCTAATTTCAGTTTTAAACAATTTGCATTTCTTATATAAACTGTCTTTTAAAATGAAATTAAAAAAAAAAAGACATAAAATCAGCCAAACTTCCACATTTAAATAAACATCACAAAGAAAGATGTGTTAGTTAAGCAAAAAAAGTACCTGAAAACTGATTTCTCAACAGTAATTTTTAATGATGAATGTAGATGAAATAATCAACCAACACAACTTTGAAGACAGCAGTAAAGAGATGGAGTCATGTTTTAGACTAGTATTATAGACAGTAAACATATAACTCACATTTAAAATTGATGATAGTATGGAAAGATATTCATAAAAAAAAAATTTTGACAAAGAGAGGCAAAAAAAAACAAATTTCTTGACATACCTGGCAGGCTTTTCAAATGAATAACAGAACATGGTCTGGGGGAGGAAGCAGAGGGAAGGAACTTATTGAGATGCAAGAAATATAAAAAGGTGGAGATCTCGATAAAATGATTAAAAATACATTTTGAAAGGACATTTATTTATCTAAAAGAAAGAAAGAATCAAGATACTTGAAGAGAATTGTTGTAAGTTCTTGGACAACACATATTTTGAGTGTTACAACTAATGATCAAGAAACTTGAACAGTATATTTTTGCAAGAAAATGTTCATTCAGATTATGAAATCCTGATCATTTACCAAAACATGTCAATAACATAAAATTAATGGAATGACCCCAGATTAATTAAGCAAAGAAGTACATGAAAACTGACTGCTCAACAGTAATTTTTAATGATAAATGTAGAGCTGCATTGGATAAACCTGATTGCTACGAGGTTGGTTCCTGCATAGAAATAATTGATCAATTAGCTGACAATGGGGAGTAATGTTTTTGGCTATGATTGAGGTAGCTAAATTATTGATCCATTCAAATTTAAAGATGGTTTCAAGATAAATGCAAAGAATTATTGTAAATCATTGAACAAGACATTTTATATATTATAATGAAGAAGCTTTAAGCATATGAATATATTCATGCATTCGGCAAAGCTGACTATTATTCACCTTGTTAAAAAAAAGGTTTCAAAAAAATAAATTATTTTCATAAATTTATTATTTGCTGAAATTCAAAATTTAATTTTTTTTTTTAAATATCTGATTGTATATACAGTCCAGCTGATTTTATTTAGTTCCCTTTTCTTTTTGTTTATATTTTCATCACTTTTGTTATTAAATATTCCACATTGTGATAATAGATGATCTGCCATATATTTACTGTAGATGATCTAGCAATTAAAGCACTTTCTATACATTTTCACCTTAATAAATTATTTTCTCTTTTAATTAAAGTAGCATTTTTTAAATCAAAATTATGGTGAAACACATTATGGTGAGCAACTAATGTATTTAGCATATCGTTTTGTAAAAGATCCCTTTTGTATTCATATAATATTTATTTAAATTCCTTGAGGTTTCTCCTATGTATTCCTTGTGGAAATTATTACAGGTAATAGAGTAAATTCCTCCTTTTTCCCATACATGTAAATCAGTAAATACAAAGAAATTATTTATATAATTACACTTCATTAAATTTATAGCAGGAAAGTGATGTTCAGTTTTAAAATCTATTTTTCTTATTCTTCTTTTTCTTCTGCTTCTTCTGCATGATATATATTTTTATGACATGGGCAATCACAGCTCCCCATAACTTCCTGTCTTACCTCTAAGTAGAGTTTGTTCCATTACTATCCCTCCCCATTCATGTTGACCTATCCATTTATACTTACTCATTAAGTAGATTATTCAATGTTACTTTTTATATATCCTCTTTATAAAATCTGTTTTTAATATCAAAAAATTCTTTAACTTTCTTTCTATTTTATGTGCCACAAAAATGTCAGCTATCTCTTTCTCATTCTAAGTACAAGAGACCATTTTGCTTCAATTTCCCTTAAAACTACTTCATTACCAACATGTTCCATTCATTGTATTTACAGCATGAAGTTTTCTTAGAACCCCATATACGAACTTCAAATCATATCTTCATCTGGGAAAAATTTGTCCATCAACAACTGTAAAAGAGTAGAATTGATATCAGATTGAAGTTCACATTCTTTTTCGTTTGTTTCCAATGAAATTAAATTTTAACACTTTATTTTTAGCTTTTGGAAGGCATGTTTGGAAAAGATCCAATGCAATTTTGGATTTTGTTTCAGATTTAAAACTATCTTTAATTAACAATTTTCCAAATAGTTAAAATGAGATTTAAATTTTTTTTTTTTATCATACATACATACATACATACATAATATATATATATATATATATATATATATATATATATATATGTGAAGAAATATAGTCTTAAGATGCTATATTTATGGGATAAAGTGCTCAATATCAGAGATAGAGCATGTGTAAATATAAAACAAAACATAGAAGTCAATTTTAATAATTTATAGTCTGTTTCATGCTAGATTCAATTGTCAGGCATTATATATATATATATATATATATATATATATATATATATATATATATATATATATATATATATATGATGATAATGACAAAGTTTAAAATTTATATACATGTTTTGCCAAGAGCATCTGTTCTCTCAGGCTTCCTCAGGTTAGAATGAAAGAAATACAAATATGTATGTGATGAAAAATGTGTTGGGATCTCTGAGGATAAGTGCGGTCCATAAATCAAATTAAATTAAATTAAATTACCTTATTGCCTCCAATGTCCAGGCACAAGAGAGTGTCTGTTTGCCTGTTTGTTTGATTTATATATATATATATATATATATATATATATATATAAAAGTAAACACTGAAGTCCACACTCAGAGGCGACAGGCTGTTTCATGCTAGATGCAATCATCAGGCTGCCTGATGATAGATATAGATATATATCTATCTGCCTATATATATATATATATATATATATATATACAGTGTAACCCGGATATAAGAGACCCGGATATAAGAGAAACCCGGATATAAGAGAGATTTTGTCTGGTCCCAAATTAGAGCCTGTGTTAATGTATATAAAATAGACCAAACCCGGATATAAGTGACTTCTTCTCCGGTCCCGACAACTCTCTTATATCCGGGTTACACTGTATATATATTAGAACCACTTGGCTCTATATGTTGGATTTTAAATCAGTCCACTGAAACTAGAGATTGTTTTTAAGGATATACTTGTAAATATGTGTGCATAGATACACACCTACCAAGGCATACACATATATTAGGACCCTTTTTTATGTATACTTGTACACAAGTACATATATACATGCCCACTCATATACATCCATGCATACATACACATACACACATATACACATATATATTATAGAGTATGTATACTTGTACACATACATACATACATACATACATACATACATACATACAAATATTTCTTAGATATATACCTCTACACAAACATATACATATATATGTGCCCCTTATATATAACTGTGCGCGCACACACACACACACACTAATTATATTAGAGCCATTTTTACCTGTAAAACATTTATTATTATTATTGTTATTTATTAAAAAATAAAAATTTTAATAAATTTATACATACACGCACACACGCACACATGCACACACACATATATATATATATAGAGAGGGAGAGAGAGAGAGAAAGAGAAACATTGACATACTATAGTTTTCCAAGCACAATGCCTACTAGTTAATCTTCAAATTTGCTTCAAATACTCTCATATTTTTTCTCCCCCATTCTTATGACTTCCAGACTATTAGTCTGCAAGCAGTAATATAATACCAATTCTATTAGCAACAGTTCCAGTTTGCTTATCTCTATATCAACAAAGACATCAAAGTAAAGGAGACCCAAGTTCAAACTATGACATTTATATTGCCATAAATTTGAATGTCAGTCTACATGTAGACAAATATCAGGGAAACGAGTCACTTTTTTTTCTGTATCAAGTTTTTGGTATACTTCTCTTAACTTTTGGTGATTAAAAATGATTTAGCAAGTCTTCATAAGAAAAGCCATTACAATATGTAAAGTTTACCGAATAATCCTCTGTATATATGTCCAGGAATTACCCAACTATCATTGGCAGATCTAAATAGAGGGTAAAAGTAACTGTCCATCCTGAGCTGCATATTTTTTCATGCACTATTTAGGTGACTTAAAATAATGAAGTAGAATGCAAATCCTGTGTCCTCTTGCTCCAATTCTGCCATTTTTCTTAATTTCACTTTTATGGTTAATTAATATGCTGGACATTTACTTTGAGGATTACATTATGAGTCAGTTACTATTTGGGCATGTTTTTCATAAATCCTATAACTTTTTCTTTTTTTTTAATCAATTCATTACAATCAAGATGATAATGATACTAAAACACAAGGAGCCACTGGAAGTAAAAGACAGTGAAAAGACTTTAAAAGGAACCAGAAACCCAATCCTAAAAAGAAAACAAGTGATAAACTCTACTTCTATTGAAAAACCAGAGTGGAGTGTGAGCCAGATCATAGATGAACCTATCTACTCCTATTGACTTTAAGTAGTAACATAATATGGCGGGTAGAAGTGATTGTCCACACTGGGCAGTATATTTTTGGAGATAGTTTTTCTAAAAATGCTATCTCACTTGTTGGCTATTGTGGTATATAGGTGCTTATTTTGCTTGATTCAGCAGTGGCAGCAATGGAAGTAATCAGCAGGGTACAACCAGAAGTCATAAAAATTCTAACAGAGCCCTCTTCGGTCTTACCCACTTCTCATTTTCAGTGGCCTCTACCTTCAAGCCCAGCTCAAAGGGCTACACAATCCTTGCTGCAGAAGACGAGGCCTGTCCTAGCAGTCTCACACTCAGACTCAGATTTCTCGTTCTACCCATGGGAACTAGCAGAGAAATCTCTCTCTACAAAACATCTACTCAAGAACTTTGTTAAGAGGGAAACAGCATTTTTCCAACAAAGTACTACTATTTTGCACTCTCTTTCAACCAGAAATAAAAGCTGTTGAACAGTTATTTTAAGCCTTGAGTTTTGTTCATTCCACTCTCACTGCCAAGCATATACACACACAGACACACACACATGCAGCCAGGAAAGATTCCTTATATTTTGGTGAATTTATATAATGAAGTAGCATACAAAATTAATTGTGCCCTTTTTATCCTCTTCTTCCACTTCCATTTTTACTTAAATTTACTTTATGGTTAATTAATACACTGAACATTTACTTTGAGTGTTACCCTATGAGTCACTTACTGTTTGTTTGTTTTTTTATAAATCCTGTATTGTTAATATAATAACATTTAATCATAAAAATTGTTATTTACTCAAAAACTTTTTAATTATTTTGAAATATTTTTCCATCTTATTTTGTTGCTGTTGCAATCAAAGCAATATAAATGACCATAATTGTAATCTTTCTTTAAATTTTATAGACATTGTCCTGTTTTGAAATGTTGTTTAGAGTAACAGCAAATTCTACTACCAACCCAAGTGACACAAATGCTACATATTCTACTGATTTTATATTAATAAAAAAGTAGGGAAATGGTACCTTAGTCTTCTTCAAAGTACTCCCTTTGAAGCCTTAAAATCTTAACCCAGTACCACTTCCATTTTTCTAAATATCCAGTAAAGTCTTCTCTTGGGATTGTCATCAGCTGTTGCATCACATTCTTATTAATCTCACCTCAGGTTTGAATTTTCTCTCTTTTAATGGCAAGCACCCTTTGATTTGGCTTCCTGAAGCATCCAGTTTTTCTCAAAGGCAGAGAAAAACTGGATGCTTCAGGAAGCCAATCAAAGGATGAACACTGACATAGTTGATGTGAGGTTTTGCCAAGAAACCATATACAGGAGAAAAATAAATTGTTGAAAAGGCAAATAGGGGATTTAAGACACCAGCATCACAGTTCATCAAAAAGCAGGCAATTATACAGGAGCAAGTCAAAAGGAAGGAACAATACCTGTTGCTACCACAAGAGATTCGGTGAGAGGAGTATAAAATGCAGAACTCCTTGCAATTACACATTCCAGGGAAATGAATAAACCAACAATCTTCATCAACAGGACATGTCATAATTTCAAACTCAAGTCAGCTCTTCCACATAACTGACAGAAATTCAAAAACAATATTCCTGATCAATACTGGAGCACAAATATTGCTAATCCCAGCTTCCCAGTCAGAGAAATTAAAGGATCCAGGAAAATTCACCTTACAAGCAGTAAATGGTTCTATTATTCACATATGGACATAAATATATGACACTCAATTTGTCGCTACATGATTTCCAATGGACTTTCATCATGACCAATATCACTACACCAATTTTGGGTGTGGACTTTTAGCACTATTATGGTCTGTTAATTGATATTAAAAGACAAAAACTGATTGACACAAAGACCAACATCAAATATTTTGGCTGCCTAAAGCCTACAACACTTCTTGGTTCCAAAGATGCATCAGCAGAAGAAAATTCCAAATTTTCAGAAATATTGTCCAAGTATCAAGACATAACTGAACCAAAATTCAACACCCCTGTGAGAAAACATGATATCACACACTGCAGTGAAACAACTTGTCCACCTGTCTTTTCATGACCTCCTCAACTTGCCCCTGATAAACTCAATATTGCCAAACTGGAATTCCAGCACTTAGCAAACCTCAGAGTAATTTTCCCTTTAAAAAGGGAATGGTCTACACCTTTACACATTGTACCAAAACAGAAGTCACCTCATGAAGATCTTAAGGTATTTACCGCAAACTGAACATGATTACTGTTCCTGATAGGTACCTAATTGCTTATATTAAAGATTTTACCATCAAACTACATGGAACTAAAAATAAGATTCATATCAGCAGCAGCTCTTGAATATAAAAACACATGAACCCTAAAGTAACTCTCTCTTTTCCAGGTTTTCCTCTTTTGAACTGGTTTCCACACTGAAACTAAAAGGACTGTGAACGCTGCACACAAACAAAGTAAGTTCACACCATAACATATTCATGAACATTTTGCTGTGTATTCAATTTACATCTTACAAATGAAACTCTTATTTTAAGCTTTCCTTTTGTTAACTTTGTTTTAATGTTATCTTGCATTGCAAATCAATTGGTCTGTTATTAGTACATCTACTCTTTTTCACCACTATTATTTCATGTACTATAAAATATTCCCATAAAAAACCTTATGCATTTAATTATTGAAGTTGCTCATCACTAAACTGGCAACTATTGCAAAAATAGCATTAATAGGTTACACATAGAAGCCTATAATTGCTACCAGATTTTTTAGAGACCTGACATGAAGTGGAAAGATTATATTGAATCAATTGCTAGGTGTGTTTCTAGGAAAGTTGGTTATCTTTGTCATGCTAGACAATTTTTCTCATCCAAATCTGTCTTACAAACTTACAAATCTACCATTCATCCATGCTTTGAATATTGCTGCTACATCTGGCCTGGTGCCTTTGCTATGTATATAGAGATTCGTGATAAAATCCAAACAAGAATCTACAATGTCATCGGTCTTGACCTGGCGTCTCAGCTTCAGCCACTTTCCCATCACTGTAATGTAGCATCCCTATGTCTTTTCTATAAATACTTTCATGGCAATTGTTCTGATGAACTTTCCTCTATTTTGTATTATTAAAAATGAATATTACTTTCCTCTATGTTATCTAAACTTCATGAATTTAAGTTCAGTACTAGACTGGTGGCAAGATTTCATCATTTTACAATTGAAATATAACTGTAAGTTCTATGGTAACAGTTTCTTCTCTTGAACTTCTCTCTTGTGGAACTCTTAAAGCTTCATGTTAGTGACAGTGTTGCCTTGTTTGGGGTGAAATGATAAAAAAAAAATCTATAATTAATACCAGATCTTTTAAGAAATCTGTAATTAATATCATATTTTTATTTTTATTTTTTTAATTAATACTGGATTTTTTTGGGTGTATATTAATGGGCTAAAGTTAAGAATTTACAATAAACAAATGTCTTAAAAGGTCGACTGTACTTATGTTGATCTTGGTCTTGGAAAATTTACAATATCCACTATAAACAAATAACAACAAACCCAGGTTCCAATGTGTTTACTTTTTTTAAAATTCACTCATCTCATTAGAGATCGTACTGCACATGCCCAATCCCCACTTCATAAGGGCAACACAGTCTCCATTCAAAACCCAAGTAGCCATCGATGGGACATAGCTGGGCAAATAGTAGAGACACTTCCCAACCGTCAATATAGGATTAGAGTTGCAAGATCAGGCAGAATAACCCTGCAAAACCGTAGGTTCCTAAGAAAACTTAAAGCACCTGTAATCAACACCCCCATACCAAGTGCCTTGCCTGTGTTCCCTGAGCTGATGATTAAAAATATGTGTAGACCACATCAATCTACCAAAGAATCGGGAAATGATGGTATTACATTGTGAAGTGACCTGGCATCCCAGGGCCCTGCTCAATCACTGCCATCAAGAACCAGGATTCCCAAGGCACTATCCCGACTACTCCCACATATCGGCCAGGCAATAAGGAACTGATTCCTCCCCAACAGCCAATATGCTTCTGCAATGGGGAGAGGAGGGAGATGTAGAAGTCAAGGGACTTACCTGCTAACATGGCTGCCTTCTTGAGTCTTGTTGGAAAAGCAAGCCAGCTAATTTTACCTCATTTATAGGAGAGTACTTAATGCACCAGTTGGGTTGGTCCATTTTGCTAAAATAGACCTGCCCAACATATTTGCATGAGTGGTCTCTATTCACCCATATATCTTGCCATTAAATGGCTCAGGTCAGTTTTACTTATGATTACACCGGTCAACTTGTGTATCAGACCACTTGTAAGCTAATCAATATTCTACAGTCAGTATCTAATAAGGATTTAACTTGATTTGATTGGTTAATATAATATCAATGGCTGTTGGGTTATTTCTTCTTTAGATGCTGTGTTCCCTCGGGATGTAGGCGATCATGGCTCTTCACAACTTCCTTTGTAGCTTTTAGTAGTTTTTTACTATCTCTCATAATCCCTGTTCTATCAACCATTTACACAAGTTTGTTAGGTAGGTTACCACTTTCCTCTGTCATTCTTACCTTCAATCTGTCCTATGAGTATCAAATTCTCCAAGCCCTCTTTCCTCATTATGTGCCCTAGAGATTTCCACTTTTTCTTTCTGGTTCTTGGTCATTATTCACATGTTCAGTCCATGGTATTCTCAATATCCTTCTGTAGAACCACATTTCTGTTGCCACAAATTTCTTCTCTATCTGCAATGTTATGCATTGTTTTCCTCTGTCTCTCATTCCTTCAATCTGTCCCATGAATATCAGATTCTCCAACCCTTCTTTCCTCATGTGCACTAGAAATTTCAACTGTCTCTTCTTGATGTTAAGTATAAGTTTCCTTTCTGTTTCCATTTTCTCTAAAAATTCATTGTTGCTCATATATTCATTCCATGGTATCCTCAGCATCCTTCTGTAGAATCACATTGCTTCAAGTTTCTTCTTCATCTTTGAGGAGATTGTCCAGTATTCATTGCCATATAGAAGGAGAGTAACAGTTCAGTACTCTTTTCTTTATTTCTAATGCAGTTTTTCTGTTTCTTAATACTCTGCTTAGCTTTTGGAATGCATCTTTTGTTATTCCAATGTGCCTTTGAATCTCAGTCTCACACTTTCTGTCCTTTGTTAAAACACTTCCCAAATATTTAATTTTTTGTACTTTTTTTTTATTTTGGCATCTCCAATTTGTAATTTGCATTTTGGGCTCATCTTTTTTCTAGCATGCATGCATTCTATCTTCTTGCAGTTGATGTTTAATCTTTTCTTATCACTTATACTGATTATTTGTCTAAGCAATTCATCCCTGATGATGATCTCAGATAAGATTGAAACTACTTAGTGAAATAAAAGAAATTAAAAAAACTACGGCACCTTCCTTAATGAATTTAATATCAACATTAAGAAGTTGAACAGAAAATTCAAGAGGATTTAAATAAAAATAAATAGACATAATATATCCAGATTATTCAACCAAACACACACACACACACACATACACACACACACATATAGGTATACAATAATGAAAAACAAAAATACAAACATATCAATAATAACATAAATAATAATCACACCAATTCCTCAAATGTTCAAACTGTTTGCTCCCATTATTCACACATTTCTCTTTACCTGCAAAACATTTCTCATTATTATTATTTATTAAAAATTAAAAACTATAATAAATTTATTATAATAAAAATTATGAAAACAAAAATATTAAAAATGATTTTAATGAATTAAATGAATCCTAGAAGCACTATTATATTAGTGGTATAATACTTACTGTATACCTACTTTTGCATACTGTATACCTATTTTATATATATATATATATATATATATATATATATATATATATATATATATCATACATTATTACCAGTTTACTGCTTACACCATCTTTCTTCCTGAATCCCATTCCTTTATTTCATTTCTCCTCCCTAAAGTCTTCTTATACTCTTTCACTCCCGTAACCCCCAGCAACCTAGTGGCATCATCGCCTTGGTTGGGATGAAATGATTAAAAAAAAAAATTTAAGCCTGATGGTTCTTATTGACTTTGTTTTCTTTCGGCCATTAATAAACATCTTAGTGTTAGCCTCAAAGCTTTGAAATCACTGGCTTTCTGTAAAATGATCAATACACACATTCTAGCACATTTACTTATTGGCAATTCCCAACAACCAGTCAGCCAGACACTACCATTCTCTGGAGATATAACACAAGCTCAATCACACAAATTATCATGATACAGTGACTTCTTTGTTGAATTGGCATGGTGCCAGCTTTGGTAAATATTCCAATAACTGGACAGTGTCTGCAACAAATTCTTTTGTTTTTGTTGTCTATACATTTTCAGGCCTCCAAGATAGAATTTTCAGATACATACAAATTTCTGTTTTTTATTAATTTTAAACATGAAAGCATCCTGAAGTCCATTTTTATTATTATGCTACTAGGAACATGCTAATAAGGAATGTATAATGTTTCTGGTAAATAAACAACATTGAGAAATGCCTGAAAACCATACCTGCTCTGTGAGTGAAATTGGGTAGATGAAACTGTTCAGAAATTGTAAATGGTTGTACTAGCATGAAGTCACAAGTCATCATGACTGAAGCTTTGAGTGTACTGGCTTTATTCAAACTGTTGATCATGCCAGATTGTGCACTCTCTCCCAGAAACTTGACATTTGCTCAGTTACAGTATAAACCAGAGTTTGGCTCTATTGGTATTGAACAAACACAAAATGTGCCTAAGTGTGTCATCTATCCCCACCCCAGCAGACAGATATACTCAGAAAGGAGTGGTCATACATGTCTATAGAATTAAATAATTTTTAGATTTTAACTATCTTGCAAATTCCATAGGAAATATTTCCTGTGGAATTTTATAAATGGCTGAAGATATTGAAAATTTTTCAATTTCTAGCTGATTCTTCAAGAATCTTCCAGACAAAGAAAACAGCTAATGGGCAAAAAGAGCTTAAGTCATTGGTTTGGAAGCAGCCTCATTCTGAGACTTCACACATTTTATCATTGGGAGAGATAAGAGTTGTCAAACAGGTACAGACAGAAACTAATTTCAATGTCTTCTTGTCCCACTGTAAGCCAATTTTCAAGAATAAAGTTGTGAAATTCTTATAACTACCACTTATTGACTATTTTGTTATTTTATGCAATTCTTCAACATTTTTTAATCAATTCCCCCAAGTAAGGCAATAATACCACTAAGATACATCAAATGAAAAAGAAAGAAAAAATTCGAAGAACTGGAAATACAATCCTAATAAACCAATACTTAACAGGTAAAATTCAAGCTTATGGCAACACTTCAGATATGTCTGTCTTAACCCATTAATGGTCACTGTTCAAAAACTGGAAAAGTGGACATTAATGGATTATAGGCAGAAACCTATAATTAATATCAAATTTTTTGTGATTTATAATCAGTTATTTATCAGTCATCCAATCGTAGAAATCTGAAAGCTCCCCCTTGGTCCACTCCTTCAGTTCAACTGCATTCGAAGACAGATGAACCGAAAACTCTCCCTATCTTCAGGTTGGCTCGCCTCTTTATATAGAGAACTGGTGACGTATCTGTTGTTCTAGTGCAAATGTATTGACATACTTTCAAAGTACAATTTCACTCTTCCGAGTAAATTCTTTCACTGAATGTTTTTCCAAGGTCCACAACAAGACTCCATTGTTTATCACCTCGCTATCAACCACTGCTGCTTTTTGTAAACTACAGAGAGTCTTGTTTCAAAAATAAATTCTAAATCAAAACATTCTTTATTTTAACTTCAATTCTCACAGTGTCAAAATCCATTTCTTTTTCTAAAAATTCCAATTATCATTGTCCCAGTAATTATCTATTAGTAATCTGATATCCTTTGTACACTTACAAAAAGATTGTATTTCATGTTCTAAATTAACTTTCTGTAAGATTTACATTTCATCTTGATTCTTTTAAAAATGCCATTTTTCTGTGTTACAGCATATTCTCCTTTATTATCATTATTATTATTTCGGGGGGGGGGGGTGATATCACCCCTGCCACAAAATCCCTAAATACAAACAGTATTTAAACTGATTTCAAGCTTGATTGTTATTAAGGAAACTAGTCAAAATATTTTTATTTATATTTGTAGGATGTGATTCAGGCCAGGAAATATCAGAGGTCTGAATCAAATTTAATGTCCATCAAGAAGCTTTGATTTAAAAAGAGTTGATCTATAGTAACCTCACTATGTACTGAGTTCACCCTATAAAATACCATACTAAGCTTTGAACTCAGTTTCATATAAGGACAGCAAAAGTCTAGGGTTAACCATTATCTTCCCCATATATACCCTTAAACTGTGCCTTTTACTCAATATTTCTTTATCACAACTCTTGGCCTTGTACAGAGTAAACATTAATGTAAGTGCTGGGTATGATGATAAACTACATATGGCAGCAAGACCTCTGATCAGGAGATTGGAAGTTTTTAGGAATATGGAAGCACCTCTTAATTGCTGTTGTTCCCAGGTCCACCCTGACCTGGGGTGGTAGCACCTGTTAGGGTCCCAGTTATAGGCAAATAGTAAACGATCAAATAAAAACAAAACACTATGAAAATATAAAAATATGTTTTTATAGCAAAAATACCAGTAATTCATTTTATATAATAAATTACCAGCAATACCTAATTATTGTAAGTAAAATGACCAACAATACCAATTTATAGCTAAATGAAAATGGCACAGTGGATAAAGGCATTAGTTAGATCCAGTGACAGGACCCAAAGAGTGTGAGTTCAATACCTGGTTAAGGCAGTGAATAACTTTCAGAGGGAAATTAACAGAAGATAACTGATAACTGACATCCATTAAACATCTACCCCAGTGAGCGAAATAAAGGGTTCAGTTTGACATTCCAACCACCTGAAGAAGGTCGGAGTGTACAATGGCCGAAACGTTGTAATAAATATGGCAACAAAGATGAGGACAATAGTCCGAATAATGTAAATAATTTACATAATACCTCATCTCAGAAACATAGACAAATACCTATTTATAGTAAAATGACTATCCCCAATACCTATTTATAATAAAATTACCAACAATACATTTCTAAAGCAAAATGAACAGCAATACATTTTATAGCAAAATGGCCACCAAGACATTTTATTTATAGTTGAAGTCATACAATTTTGTTCAAAATATATTTAGCTGAAGCCATAAAATTGTGTTCAAAATATTTAGATTTTGGCATGAAATTACCCATAGAGGTGTTGATATGCTGCTAAACAAAAATCAACCAACCAACGAACATTAATATAAAAAAAATGAAACTCATTCCTCACTTTGGATTTCTTCTTCTTCCTCTTTCCCTTACACCCTACAACCAGTGCTCAAAACCCAATAAAAATCAGGCTATATAAGTGTCACAGTGCTTAGGAACTGCTCTTAGTGAGATATAGGAGAACCCTGAACCAGAGTCATGTTGCAGTGTCTGGGACCTAACCCCAAATCTGTGTCAAGTAACATAAAATTGTGTGGTCACTTGTACCACTCTCACCCTTGAGCTTAGAAGAAAGCTTTACTTACTCCAAATTTGAGATTGCCTTCTCAGAAATTCCATTCAGTGTTACATCCAGAGACAAAAAAACTGATACAAGCAGAATGTTTCTTCTTGTGTGCATGTGAAGGAAAGGTAAGGAATAGTGAAAAATATGGTAGATTGTTGTAGATAGAACACAGAGGAAGACTGAAGAAAAGAAGTAAATTAACTTTAATGAATAGGTCATTTTATATTATTTTTTTACAGTAAGGTTCACTCTGTACAAGGCCAGGGGAACCACACAAAGTAGAGGGCTATGTTAAGGTGTAGTTTATATGGATAAGAGGGGAAGATAACAGTTAATTCTGGACTTGAACAGGTTAAGATTGTAGTGATCTGGGAAACATCCTCTTGGGAGTCTGTTCCACAGGGTAGTGGTTCATGGGAAGAAGCTGTTTGAGTGGAACTTACTTCTTGCTGATGGAATAGACGGAATATGGGCAGTTTGCTACTATGTAAGTGGCATGGCAGGTCCTAGCTTTGAAGTTTAGGCCTGGTGGAACCAAAGAATGTAGTTCATCCAAGCACTTTCATTGGTAGTAGTGATAGAGCAGTGAGAGGCTCACCATGTCCCACCAGTGAGAAAGAGGTTGGAGGGTGGAAAATAATTCTTCTCCAACAAGGACTTGGAGACACTTTTAAACTCTATCAAAACTGGAAAGTGAGGACTGGGCATCACCTGGCCAAATATAGTAACAGAACTCCATTTCTGGCCGGATCTGGCTCTTGTAAAGGTAGAGGATAGCAGGAAAAGTCAGGTACTTACTGTAGCGATACAAAGACCAGACAATTTTACTTGCATCCATAGCAATGGATTGTATATATGAGTTCAGTTGTGAATTTGAGGCCCAATATTCTTTCAAAGCCTCCTTGAAAGAACATTTGTTCATCATGGCTGGCCATAATTTGGGGTCAGATAAACGGTGATGGAATCTAACTAGTTTGGTTTTTGAGGCATTGAATGTAACCAGCCAGTTTTTAGCCCACTGGTAGGTTAGTGTTAGATTTGGAAGAGTGGCCAGCTGCTAATCTCTGATCATCAAGATTCTTAGAGGTGCACCTGCATATTGTTATATCATAGGCAAAGATGTTTACAAATGATCAGAGTATATTCTTCGGCAGATCATTTCTGTAAATCAGAAACAGTAAAAAGATGATTCACTCAACTTCAGTATCCATCAGTTGATTAATTTACTTTCTCTGCACTCAAATGATTCAGAACACAAATTGATCCACTTTTCCCTTTGCATTAATGCCATTAGGAAAGGCATGAATCCACTCCCCCCTACAGCTATGAGTAAAGTATACTAAAGTTCACCCAGTGCAAGGCTCACCAGCCACTCAAGGTAGAGGGTTACTATTAAATTGGTAATGAGGAATAAGGTGTGTGATATGAATAAAAGAGGAAGTGGTAAGAAAATAAGCTTACTAGTTTAAATAACAATAGTTGGAGCTCTTTAACTCTGGAGGGTAGTGTATTTTTGGCATGAGGTTAGCATCTTCAGCTTGTAAAATTTCACTTATATTGAAACTGCAGCTGCATAATTTGGTTGCAGCCTGATGCACTACAAAGAATTTACAGAAATAAACAGTATGTGAAAATGCTAACAGTTGTTACTACAAACACAAGAGAATTTTTTTTTAAATTCTGAGATAATGTCTTTTTTTCTTGGTGCCATGGATATGATGCTGGATGCCATATATGATTTCATGGTTATGTCATAAAATCAATAATCATTACTAAATTCTATTTGATATAACTGGTGAAATATGATCGCACATCATAAAGATGACGGCATAATGCTTAATAGAAAAGATAATAAAATTGCAAGATAAATCTTTTTTTTTCAGAAAAGACAAGATGAGGGTATTTAAGTGTAATAGGCTTACAGCCACATCATGTTGAAACACCAGTTCCCATATGATCACCGAAGTTAAGCAACATTGAACCAGCTCAGTACTGAGATGGGTGACAATTTGGGAATATCAGGTGCCATAAGCTTGGATGTGTAGGTGGTGTAATAGATAATGGCTCAAAATTGTTAATCAGAGAGCCAAGTTCCAATTCCAGTTGGGTTCATTATATTCACCTATATGCAAATATGCTTTGGAAAAGTATGACTCCATCTCATAAGCTATGCGTTAATCAGTAGGTCTTCTATCAGTAAACCATTTTTATTTCCCCAGCCACCACAAAATTCTAAAAATATTTTCTGGCTTTAAACTTAAATAAACTTTAATTTGGCATTTTCTTTATCAGTGTTAATAGTTTCCTGAAAGCTTCAATTTTTTAAATTCATTGTTCACACAGTAAATTAGTTCTTTGAAGTTAAAAGTAAAAGTTCGGTTCCCATATAATCCCCAGTTAGGCAATGTTAAGCCTGGTCAGTACCTAAATGGGTGACCATTTGGGAATATCAGGTGCTGTAAGCTTTGATATGCAGGTAATGTAATGGATAATGACTAAGAATTGTTAATCAGAGAGACAAGTTCCAATTCCAGTCAGGTTTAAATTCACTCTCCAATTACAGTCAGGTTTATATTCACTTACATGCAAATATGCTTTGGAAAGGTATGAATACACCTCTTGTCCCCTAGCTATGGGTTAATTAGTAAGACTTTTATCACTAAACCATTATTATCTCCCTCTGACCACCACCAAAAAGTAAATTCTTATAATCTGACTTTAAATAACCTACAAAAGGTTGATAAGACATAAAACATGAATCAATCAATCAATCAAGTGTAATAAAAAAGAATGGCCTATTATGAATAACAACAGAAAGGAAACCAACAGCCAATCATAAAAGTGAAAAAACTAACAGTCACTCATAAAAATATAACAGCCACTCATAAAAGTGAAAAAACTAACACCCACTCATAAAAATCTAACAGCTACTAATAAAAATAAAAAAACTAACAGCCACTCATAAAAACTAACAGCTACTCATAAAAGTAAAAAAAAAACTAACAGCCACTCATAAAAAAACTAACAACCACTCATAAAAAAACTAACAGCCACTCATAAAAAAACAGCCACTCATAAAAAAAACTAGCAGCCACTCATAAAAGCAAAATAACTAACAACCACTCATAAAAATGAAAACAGTGATAGCAGAGCTTGTGTATCATATTGGATCTCAGAAAAATCTCATTATTCCTTTAAAAAATTCTTTCGAATGAATAGAGATTAAGAACTGAAATATTGATACACTGTGGTGCATGTGAGTTGTAAGTCACAAGAAAGTAATTACTAATATGTCCTCTCAGCTGATATTCATTCAATACTAAAAAAAGAAAGTGTTTTGTTCTAAATGGATTAGATATTTTTCTCTGAAAAATGATTATATTAGAACATAAGAAGATTAAAAAAGTCTTCCTGCGTTAGAATGTCTAGTCATCTAGTAATGAGTTGAATCAAATGCATTTTACAACTGAACATCATCCTTTACAGTATTGACAAATGTCCTCCTTTACAGTATTGACAAATGTCCTTATCATAATTAAAAATGATTTATTTTTTCACTTGTTTTAAATGTCAAGAAAAGGCACAAGCTATAGAAACTGACAACAAAGCATTCTTATCTGCAAAGAATGATGCAATTGAAGAAACAAACAAAAAATTGATGCAACAGATTTTCTGTAATGGTTCAATTGTAAAAGTCAAATGATATGTTCTTAGGCATTTGAAAGGCTGCTCAAACCCAGTGGGAATACCAGGTACTGTAAGTTTAAAAGTGGTGGTGGTGTAATGGATGTAAGCATGAAACTGTTAATCGAATTTTTTTGAGTTCCAATTTTGGGTTTATTATGCTCACTTACATGCAAATAGTCTAGGGAAAGGTATGAATCCATCTCTTCTGCCCCCAGCTATATGTTAATTAATAAGACTTGTATCGCTAAACCATTATTATCTCCAAAATATTCTTACAATCTAAAAATATTTTCTGGCTTTAAATAATCTACAAATGGTTGATAAGCCATAAAAAATGAATCAATAAAACAATAAATAATCAAAACCCAAGATGCATAGCATTTCTCCCTACAGGCTTTCAACTGTAAATTGGTGAGACCTAGCTGCCAATCTAGTACTGCACTTAAAATCATAAAGTCTAGGTACCAAAGAGGAAAGATCATCAGAACAATTACCATGAATGTATTTATAGAAAAGGCACTACAGGGAATCTACATTACAGCAATGGGAAAGTGATGGAAGTTGAGATGCCAGGTCAGAACCATGGACAATGCAGATTCTTCTTTGAATTTTATCAAGAATCTCTATATACATAGCATAAGTACCAAACTATATGTGGCAGCAAAATTCAAAGCCTGAACAAATAGTAAACTTATAAATGTGTAAGATAGATTCTGGCGAGAAAATTTGTCTTCACAGTGAGCCAACTTTCCTAGCAGCAGACCTATCAATTGATTCAATATAATCATTCTACTTCATGTTAGCAGAAAACTTTAGCTTGAGAAGGTGCAATGAGTCACTCTCCTGTAGGTTAGCATCAACCATACTGATGGAAGGCAGAAAGGGGTTCTTTCAGATGATTAAAAGAGAGTAATTTATATATATATATATATATATATATATATATATATATATGAATGCAAGGTATGTATAGGAGCAAAGTTTTGTTTAGAGATTGAACTAGGAAATGATAAACTCTTAGGGTGAACATGCTAGAAGAAATCCATTGTTTTGTTGCACAATGATCTGTTGGTATACAATTATAATAAAAATGTTTTGTATTTCTTCCCTCCCCTACATGTATATGATTACATCACTAAAATGACTATCTATCTATCTATCTATCTATCTATCTATCTATCTCTGTCTCTGTCTCTCTCTCTATATATATATAGATAGATATTAATGTATATTTCGGCAGCAACCTTTCTTTTAAACATCTTTCGTTAAATATGACAAACAAGGAAAATTTAATTAATTTTTTTTTATTTAGCTTTTCCAGCATTCTTACATTTCCACTTGGTGGGAGTACAAAAGTTGTTCATATTGTTCATTGTCCCAATCATTTTTTACCATTTGTTCTTTTACAGTGATTTTCAAGAGAGTTTTGTTTAAGTGTTGTTAATTTCTCTTTATGTTTTAACTGTTTAAGATGTATTTCTTTTGTATATATATATATATATATATATATATATATATATATATATATATATATATATATAATTGAATATAAATTTAATCTGTTTTAAATTTTTAATCTATTTAAATCAATATATATATATATATATATATATATATATATACAAAGAAATATATATATATATTGAAAATAAATATACATAATCCCAAATATGAAAACCAGCATTACATTAGCATATATATATATTATATATATATATATATATATATATATATATATATATATATTCTTATTTGAAATATTGATTATAACTTGTTTGGTGGATGTTAGGTTTTATTATGCAATTTTTTAGCATGATGTTTTTATTTATAAATAAATCCAAAAGTTAAGACCAAACAAACATACATTTGATTACAGCAATATTTCAAATACTCAGTGTTTCATGATTCCAATGCACATTCAGGTTTTGTTGTCAATTTTCCAGTCTGTTATAACACAACCCAGACCATTAAATTTCTGTACTTGCTTTATTTTGATGTCACCAATATCTAACTCATGTCTTCGGCAGTCCTTCTTGTTAATAAACACATATTCTGTCTTCTTACAATTGATGATTAGACCTTTCTTCTTGCATTCCTTTACTACCTTGTCTAGAAATTCCTGCAGTTTTCTTTCTGTGTCTGCCATCAACACTGTATCATCTACATATCCTAGGTTGTTAAGATTATGCTTGCAAATAATAAATCCTGGTAGGACTCCTAGTTCTCTTAGAATAACTGTAAAGATTGAATAATCCAATGGGAACATGCATCCTTGTCTTACACCCCTTTCTATTTCTTAATTCATTCCAGAGCCATATGCAGATTGTTTGTTTCTAGTAAATGTTCTGAATTATTCTAATATCTTTCCTAAATAATTAAAGTTTTCTTTGCAGCTCAAATAGATCTTTGTATCATAACTTATCAAATGCTTTTGCATATTCTTTACAGTGTCTCATAGCTTTTATTTTTAGCCAGAACATAATACCACCACATAGTAAATGGCTTGTAAACTTTAATGCCTCTAAAATGAAACTGCTCTCATTCACCCTCCCTACCTCCCATCAGAATGGCTGATGCCCAACTCCACAAGAGCACCTCTCTGCACCTGCTTGGTCTCACACTGTCCACTGACCTGAAGTGGAACAATTACATTGAATCTATAGTTTCATCTACTGCAAGGAAAGTTGGTTCTCTGTGTCGTGCCAGAAGGTTTTTCTCGCCTGCATCCATCCTTCAAATCTACAAATCAACCATTTGTTGTTGCATGGAATACTGCTGCGATATATGATCTGGTGCTCCCACTGTTTATCTTGAGGTCCACGACAAAATCCAAAGATGGTAATGCAAGATGATTAGTCCTGATCTGGCATCCTGTCTACAGCCACTATCTCACAGATGTACTGTGGCTTCCCTCTGTCTTTTCTACAAGTACCTCCATGGCAATTACTCTGACAAGCTACTTTAACTTTAAATGTTGAACTGAACCCTTTATTTCACTCGCTAGGGTAGACTGTTCTAGTTCCACGTGCCATGTCTAATGGATGTCAGTTAATTCCCCTCTCCAAGTTCTCCACTGCCTTAACCAGGTATTGAACTCATGCTCCTTGAGTACTGTCACTGATTCTAACTAACGCCTTTATCCACTGTGCTATGTGTATGAATTTCTGGGTATTATAAACCTAATGTCTTCAGCAGCCATTTTTACCAGTGCTCATATTGCAATTTTTGCTGTTATCATTGCATGATCATTACCAGAGCTAATATTGCAATTTTCCTTGCTATTATCGCTTTACTCTGGTATTCCTTATTACTGGTTCTCATATTGTATTCATTTCTATGCTTGGTCAACTCAGGAAATTTTTGTGGCCTAGCATATGTGCTGATTCCTTAAGTTTACGAATTTTCCAATGATGTTCCTTGTCTATGATTTCAACCTGATCCCACAGAGGGCAGTGATCTCCCTTTTCTCTCTATATGTGATTAGGCACGCCTGATTTTTCTACATCCTCTCATGTTACAGCTTTCTGGTGTTCTTGAAGCCTTACCTTAAGGGGGCAGCCTGTCTCCCCTTTATATTTCTTTCCACAGCTGCACAGGATAGCATACATACAGTCTTTAATCATGTTCTCCTCTAAGGGGGGGTCTTATTCAGGAGAGATATCTGCGAAGTGTTGTCCAGCTTTTAAAGGTTGTCTTGATATATAGACTGCAGATCCTTTGTATTTTCTCTAATAAGCCCTTCACATAAGGCAGGCAGACTGTTTTCTAAGTGTTGTCCTCCTCTTGTACCCACCTATCCCAGTTTATTGGAGTTGCTGTTTTATATTTGATTGTTTTCCATCTAAAATTTTCTTGAACTTAAATGAGCCAGATGTTTATATACTATTTAGCTTGAACATAAATATACTATCTATATAGTAATAATATACTTGTTTTAAATGCCATGACCCTTCAGGATCCAGGTGATCATGGTTATGGTTTGCAGAAAAAATTGCTACCATATATGGTCTGGAGCCCTTCTCTGTTTGTCTCAAGATTTTATATTGATAAGATCCAGAGATGGATATGCAATGTAATTGGCCCTGATCTGACATCTTGTCTCAAGTTTTCTCTCTCATAGACATCATTGTTGCCTCCCTCTGTCTATTTTACAAATAACAGTAACTGCTCTGATCAGCTTCCATTTATTGATTTTTCCCATACTCCATGAATTGAAATGTTCACTGCCAAAACTTTTAAATAAATGCAGCTGTCTCTTCTACTACAATAGCTTCATAAAAATTTCTCAAAATGGAACTCCCTCCCCTTTTCCTGTTTAAATTGATAGCTATAACCTCCAACTATTCAAATGTAATGTCAATTGATGTCTCCAGATGCTTTGATCTATCCCCTATCCTTCTCTTCATCCTTTCCTCTATCACTCCTATTTGCTCTCGCTCCAACTCTCTGTAACCACTTGCGTGCTAGTGGCTTCCCACCTTACTTGGGGTGAAATGCTTTAAAAAAAAAGTCATTTTTTTATTATCTGTGAGTAGCCATAACTTCTTGGGAAAGATAGCGAGTGACCTGTTTCCCCATTGCTTTTTCCATGGATTGAAATTGATAGTCACCTTACACCTAGACTAACTGCCACCTGAAGCTTGAGGGAACAGTTTACCCTACTATTTCACCAGTAGCTACTTGAGCTGACAGAAATGGATTCATTCATGTTATTTGTACAGAACTTTTTTGGCTCTTATAGAGAAGAAATATTTACTGATTTAATAATTTTGTGACATACAGTGACCATTAACAATTAAGTATAACTCAAGACTTCAATGTTAAGATAAAACAGTATTTAATTACAACCACAAATAAAAGCTTAACATGAACAAAAAAGTAAAAGTCAACCAAAGATAACTAACCATTTCAGTACATACCTTGTTAGTAGCGCAGCTCAGCTTAACATCCAGTAAATCCTAAATCAAAACCCAAATCATCGACACACAATAATTCACACTAATTCAACTGGCTAGTTTCACTCAATAATCACTTAGCTTGATACTACTATTTATATATCTGGTGAAAAACATATATTCATAAGTCCAGAGTGTCATGTTCGAACCTCAGTGTCAGCAGTTACTCATTTTTTCCCTATATGACAAATAAAAACATGCTAACAAAATATAAGATGCTGAATGTCTTTTAACCATTAGCATTCTGGAGTTGAATTTTTTGCAAAGCAAAAATTTTATCCTACCACTGCAAGTGACTCAGATGAATGAATGATAGCATGCTTGAATTTTGCAGTTGTGTTGTCATATCCTGCTATGGCAACAGAAAATGACTATAACTGAAATTAAATAGTGCAGTAGAGTAGCCTTGAAAAACAATGCAATGGAAAGCAAAATAATGAATAATGCAATGTATTAAAGGTTAAATTAAAATTTTTTAATTCTTATTTTGATTTTTTTTTTCCAATGTTGTCTGAAGGTTACAATCAAGAAACATGGTGTGAGGTTCTACCAGGAAATGACAGAGATGAATCAATATATCAAGGCTGGTTCAACCCAAATACAATAGACAATAACTGCTGGTTCCTACAATGGAAGACCCATGCAACACAGAAATATAAGAGCAAGTCTCAAATGTTTCTGAAGATATTAAAAATAAAAGGAGAAATTTAATGTTCGTTTAGTCATTTGCCAGTATTATGTAAATTTTCCTTGAATATAAATGTACTTGTAGTATTTGTTTCATACCACATCATGCAAGAATAGACTTTGCACTTAATAGCCATTAAGGAAGCTAGGTGTAGGGTTGACTTGAGACTTGAGATGATCTCCTTGTCAGGAATGAAGATCTGTGATTCATCCAATGTCAGTGGCAGCTTCAACAGATGAACATGTGATCAGCCCAGCTGCATCTGGGATGTATGCATGAGAAAGCACCACATTCAAACAGTAACAGAGTAGTCTCTCTCAGACATCACACACGAAAATGTAAGGTTCATTTTTTCAGATTAGGATGCCAGGGATGCTCGCACAGACTGGCTGATATTAATTGATGAAGACAGGAGTTGAATAAAATGGAATATCAAATATGAGAGATTAAATCTTGTATTTTCATTAGTCATGACAACAACTTCATTACATACTATTACTAATTACATACTATTTACTAATATACTATTTGCCTTAAACATAATTTATCGACTGCATTTGAGATCATGGAGTCCACAAATCTGTACAGCAATTACTTTCAAAATCTATTATCTTTTAATCCTTAATTTCAAAATCTATAATGCTTTAATCCTTAATTCCGAATGCTATTAGCCTTTAATCTTTAATTTCAAACACTATAATCCTCTAATCCTTAATGCTATAATCCTTTAATCCTTAATTTCAAACACTATAATCCTTTAATATGTAATTTCAAACTCTATAATCCTTAATTTCAAACACTATAGTCTTTAATTCCAAATGCTATAATCCTTTAATCCTTAATTCTAAATGCTATAATCCTTAATTCCAAATGCTATAATCCTTTAATCCTTGATTTCAACTCTATAATCCTTTCTATGGTTGTAGAGTATGTGCTTTGTCAGGGCTAAATACAGCTTTGAATTTAGAATTATCCTTCTCTGAGACTGATCAATAACCATGGCTAGAAAGCCTAGTCTGCCCTGCTATTTAACTCACAGCTGGGAGAAGAAAAGGTGGATTCATAGCTTTTCTATTTCATTCAAAAATAAATATAATGAACTTAACTGGAATTTGAACTCATCTCACTGAATTCTAACCATTACACTATCTGCACACCCACTAACATAAATATGTTATGTACATAACTAATATATATATACTATTAATCTCAAGAAATACAGTAGGAGCATCAGACCAGATCTGGCAGCAGTATCCAATGCATGAACAAAAGATAGATTTATAAATGTACAAGATTGATTCTGATGAGAAAAACTTTCTGGCATGATACAGCAAACCAACCTTCCTAATAGGAGAGCTAGCAATTGATTTGGAATCAGCATTTGTGTTTTCAGATGTCGATTGTCACTTGCATAAGAGCATCCTTAAGTTAAAATCTGGCTGGGATTTATAAAAATTTAACAACAGGAACACACTAATCATTAAGAATTAGTAATATATTTTTAAGTCCTTATTATAATAATATATTAGAGCATAATTAAAAGGTTTATTCTAAAATCTGGCATTATTTATCAAATATTATTCTTAGTGTAGGTTCACATGGTTGAGATGATATCCCTGTTATATGTTTATTTTCCTAAACTGTGAATGAATGTCAGCTGGTCCAGATCGGTTTGACTGGATTGCAGATAGTAAATTTTTTATTTTGTTGTTCAGTGTAATTCATGTTTTAAATTGAATATGTCTATTCAAGAAAAAACAAATTTCAAAGTTTTACAATGACATTATTATTCTGAGTGTTCCAACAGTTTTTTCCTTTTGAAAACTATTTCCTATTTTTTCCAAGCAAGGCAATAAAGCTACTAAGATGCAAATGGTTACTTAGTGTGAAAGAATATGAGAAAAAGAAAAAACGTTGTGGAGAGAGAACAATATAAGAACAGGAATTAAAAAGACAAAAAATACTGATTGATATTACATTTAAATTTTTGAACATCAAAGTTGACTGTAAAGCAAGAGACTGGAAGACAGTTCCACATGTGAGAAGTGCAAGAGAAGAAATTGTTAGCATAGAACTTACAGTTACATGTAGCCATTTCAGCTGTAAAATGATAAGACCTAGCGGCCAATCTAGTACTGCGCTTAAATTATAAAATCTATGTACCAAAGAGCAAAGCTCATCAGAATATTTACCATGAAAATATTTACAGCAGCCTAAGAAAAGTTTTTAGCCAGGAGAAAGAAACTACATCCAATTTCAAAATTTAATTGCATAATCCCTACTCAACATAAATAAATGCTATTTGGATCTGGTATAGAGTAGGTCCTCCATTTGCTAGTTTCAGTGCTTGTATTCAATTTTTCATGGATTTGATCAAGTTATCAACAATCATCTGATCCATATTTTGCCACTCCTTTAGCAATGTTTCTTTAAGGGTTGCACTGATGTGATTTTGATTGCACACTCTTGAAGTTTTCGGTGAAGTTGCTCCCAAACGTGCTCCATTGAATTATATCAGGACTTTAGGCTACCCATGACAGTGACTTGATTACTTGTGATTCCTTCCAGGCATTTGCTACTTTACTCACATGACATGGTGCTCCATCTTCTTGATAAAGATAGACATTCTTGTCAATCTGGTTGGTTTCAAATAGTGAAAGTAGTTCTTTCTCTAATATTTGACGGTATTTTGGACCATTAAACCACTCATCAACAAGAATCAGCCCAGATTTCTATCCAAACCAGACAGCACCCCCACACCATTACTCCAATCCCTCCATGTTTCACGGTCACCTGCAGACATTCAGTGTTCCAAGTCTCATTCTGATTTCTCTAAACATAAACTTATCTTGAATTAGAATGTTGGCAAAATTTACTTTCATTTGACCAAATTACATAATCTTTGCTCTCGAATTCTCTCACCCAGTCCATATGCCTGTTCCTGTTAACCTCTGAAATCAAGGTCTTCTTTCTTGCAACTCTTCTTTGATAGTCAAGTTCTTTCAAAGTCTTTCTTGCCGCATATGATGACATTCCCATGCTGTTGGCAACATCTTTGATGCTCTGACGATGGTTTCTGATGACTTCCCTCTTCAGTGCCCTTTTGGTTCACTCAGACATGATGCTTGGTCTTCCAGAACATTATTCCACATGACAATGGCCTTCTTCATTAAATTTCTTGACAATATTATTAACTGTTCAATGATTAACCTAGAAAAACCTAGCAATTTCTCTATTTGACTTGTCACACTGATTCCATCCTATTATCTTCCCTCATTGAAATTCACCAATTTTCTTACTTCCGTAAACTTTCATTGCAAAATATAAGTTGACTATTATTCATAGATTAGAGTAGCTTGATACTAACCTGGTATTTTCTGAAAAAAAAAAGAAAATATGTTATTACACAAGGAAAAATTGCTATAATTAAGGGTGGTTAAAAACTTACCATAGCCCACTGTATAGAAAAGGCACGGAGAAGTTATGTTTAATGGTGGGAAAGTGAATGAAGCTGAGATGTCAGGTCAGGACTGATAAGATTGTAGATTCTTCTGCGGATTTTTTTAAGAATGTCTAAATACACAACAGAAGCATCAGACCAGATGTGGCAGCAATATATAAACACCATAAGATAATTGTATTTAAACCCTAACAGCTGCTCCTTCTGCTCACAGAGAGATGGTTTAGAAGGACAATATAATTTGCATAAGTGCATTAATTCATCTGGGTCAGAGATAGCTAAGCATTTATCAAACAGCTATCAATGTGCCAGTTCTTTTAACCAAGTCATGTTCTTGGTACTGAGGATATTTTAAGGTCAGTTTCTAAGTCCTTCCATCTATTTCTCTGTAAGCAATGGCTGTTAGGTTTAAGTATAATTATGCATTGGTGCTTATATATTTATTATATAACATCCTATCAATGGAATTTGAAATTAAAAAAAAAAGGAAAGAAAATAGAAAATAGTTTTTTAAACTATTTTAAAATATTTCTTTAACAATAAGAAATGTATGAACTTAAAAAATATATTCTTTTGTATTATTCTGTGCTTTTTTAATAAATGTTATATTTTTTAAATTCATTCATTTCTAATCGTAATTTCTCTTCTTCAAAATATGTTACTGCATATTATTTATTTTTAAGTCTATGATACTAGAAGATTTAAACTGAAAATATTCCCAATACAACACAGAAAAGGAAAAAATACTAAATGCTTGGTTTATATGTGACATTTTGTTTTTAACTTTATTACAGATTTATTACATCATAAAAAATTATAAATCATAAATATTTACCATATGTTTTAGACAAAGAAAAACAATCAACAAACATTGCAACATGAACAAACGTTTTCAATATGCAATATTTACAAAATATTCATGATGCAAAAAACAAAATCCCCTGAAGTGTTTTGCTTAGTAAGCAATAAAAGACATTGCTGCTCTAAGATGAAACTTTTTTTTTTCTGTTTCTTACAACAGAAATATGTATTCTTCATACACGATTCTTTCTTCAGTGTTGATTGAATCGACTTGTGTTATTTAACAAGAGTGGTGGGGAAGCTACTTACCAACTCCAGGAATTCCTTAACAGCTAATATCCTGCAACAGTTGTGCTGTGAATCCTGATTGCTTTGTGTTGAGTGAGGATCTTCCTTCATTAACCATTTGTAAGATTATCAGGAACTATCGTAAAACTGAGTTCATTTTTTTATGTTATATATTCTACTAGAATTCTTTTTTTCTTTTTCTTGGCATTAACAGATTCTCTATATACACATAAGTATGAGGTGTATGCAAAAGTTCCTGGAATCCATTTTTTTTTTTGAAAACTCAAGACAGAAAGCACAATTAAAAAATGTTATTGGGGGGGGCATATTCTGCATTCTGTGTTTATTTAACCTGATTTAAGAAAAAAATGTTGGCTGATAAAATAGAAATGCAACAATACAGGCTCAGTTCTTTACTTCTACCAGTTCAGACATTTACAAATAAAATGCTATGTCCACAATGTTGAACCAACCTCATTCCCTCTGTATTCCAATTGTAAGAAGGAACTTCAGCTCAGACAGCTTTTTCCCCCAAGAACCACTGCTTTGTCAAACAGACTCCTGTATAGATGCCTCCATGAACATTACAATCTTAACATAAATGTAATGTAGCTTCCTTGTAACTTTTGTATAAATACTTTCATGGTAATTGTTCTAATAAACTTTCTGCTATAATACCTAGACTTTAAGAATTTAATGATATTACTTGATTGGCAACAAGGTCTCATCAATTTACAGTTGAATTGGCTAGATGTAACCATAAGTTCTATGCTAACAGTTTCTTTTTTCACACTTCATGCTTATAGAACTCCCTTCCAGATCCATGCTTTCCCACCAAATTTGATCTCCAAAAATTTAAATGCAATGTCAACTATCTTCTGTCTTCTTGATTATTCTTCTATTGTTTTTGCTCTTTAATGTTTCTCTTTTTTCTTATTCTTTCACACTTGGTAACCCCTTGTGTCTTAGTGGCCTTATTGCCTTGCATGGGGTGAAATGATTAAAAAAATATATATTAATGTTTACATGGTCTTGTTAAGGATAACTTATTTTCCATGCTGCACTCGCGTTCACACAAATGTAACATCACAAGCCAATCACTATTTTATCACTACTTCCATGGCAAATGTCCAGACGAGCTCCATTCTTAAGTGTCACCAGCTTAGACCTTTACCTCCAAGACCTGCTTTGCTATGTCCACAGCAATGAATCAGCATCATTCCCTTTGTAAGAAAAACATTCTACTCAGAAAGCTTCTTCCCAAAATCTGCTATTTTAAAGAACAGTCTCATGAAAAAAAAAAACATGTTTCCTCGATATCAGTCTGGTGTAATATTATCTTGCTGTCTTTGTTTCTCTATCACTACTTCCATAGGAAATAGTCAGACGAGTACCCTTTCTTTAATGTCACAGCTCAGACCTTTACCACCAAAACCCAGCTTGCTATAATCATTTATTCCATTAGTAGAAAGGATTTTCCACTCAGAAAGCTTTTTCACCAAAAATACTTGTGGGACAGAATCCCCCAAACCCTACAATCTTAACCTCTTTTAAGTCTAGGGTTAATCAATATCTATCCTCCATATCCTCATAATCTTCACTTACTACTTCCTCCTCTTACATTCATATCATACACCTGATTCAAAGACACTCTACCTTGAGTGGCTTTTGAGCTTTGTATTGTATGAAACTTACTATTAAAAATATATATATAGGAGATGCTGAAAAATTTCACAAAATCAGTATTTCAATGACCAAATACCAAGTTTTCAGAATATCATATATATATATAACTTTTCATTTTGTAGATATATATATATAAATATATATATGACAAAGTGAAAAGTTTATATATATATATATATATATATATATATATATATATATATATATATATATATATATGCTCATATATCATATATATATATATATATATATATATATATATATATATATATATATATATATATATATATATATATATATGACATCCAAAAAACTTTTATTGTGACATGTTTCATCCATTAGAACTTTATTCGTCATCTTATGTAAAATAAAAATATATATATATATATATATATATATATATATATATATATATATATATGACCAAGTTAAAAAGCTTTTGTGTGACATGTTTCATCCATTAGAACTTCATTCGTCATCTTATGTGAAAACAAAAATCTGACGAGCATGAATTACATGTCTGTACTCTAGGCATAACAGCCTGATACTGACATGACCTACCAACACAAAAATTTTCATGTATCCACAGGAAGGATGGTGTCACCTCCCACTCAAAGGATTTTGCCAACATGTCATTAATCTTGGTGGGAAAAATTAATGTTGGATACACCTCGTATCTCATCAAATATCTTCTGATTTTTAAATGCACCTGTTAAGCTGTATATTTTTGTCTATAGCAAGCTACCATATTGACTCAGATCTCTTAGTCTGGCACAAGGCGTCAGCAGTGGAGCACCCAGTGAGGATCAAACTTACTACATCTGCAAATTATTTCTAAGACAAGCTTGTTAACCAACATAAGTGCAGATGTAAGTCAGAATCTGACAATTAACTTTTTCCTCCTTGTTTTAAATACTATATCTCTCTCAGGGTGTAAGCGGTCACATGCCTAATACATAGTATCTGGAGAGTTAACACATTATTTTAATAGACTAGTGAGTTCATTAAATTATGTATATTTTATTATTATAGCCTCATGCCTGACTTATAGGAACCTTATGAATGAGAGAGAGACAGGCAGACAGCCCAGCAAAGATGAATATCCTTAGAGTGATCATTAGTAGAATTCAGGTAATCATGGCTCTCCACAGATTTCTTTTCTTTTTATTACTTATAAAGACAGTGGTTTCCTATTACATACTCCATGGTTTGGAATTCAGGACTTTCCAGACTTATGATGACATCATGTTGAAACACTGGTTCCCATAAAATCACCAAATTTAAGCAATGTTGAGCCTGGTCAGTACCTGAGTGACTGTTTTAGAATACCAGGTGCTGTAACCTTGGATGTGTGGGTGGTGTAATGGATAATGACTTAGAAAACTGGAAAGTCAAGTTCTAATTCCTATTGGGTTTGTTATATTCAATTTTATGCAAATACCCTTGGAAAAAGTATGAATCCACTCCTTCTCCCCCAAGTTATGGGTTAAATAGTAGAACATGTATCACTAAATTATTATTGTCTCAAAAATAATTCTTACAATCTAAAGAGTATTTTCTGGCTTTAAATAACCTGTAAAGAGATGATAAGCTGTAGAAAACAGATTAATAAAAAAAAAAAATCAGTACTTTCCTTCTTTTAGAATGGTTGTGTATGAATTACTATTATTTCTTGAGAAAGATATTGGAGTGGTTTCCCATTGCAGTTTTTCATGATTTGGAATTCAGAGTTTTTCTACTTTTAGGCTGGCCTGCTATTTAACCCATAGCTGGGAAGAGGAGAAAAGTTATGCCTTTCCCAAGTGAAAGTCATGAATCCATTGAAAGTGAAAGCAGCAGGCCAGCCTAGAATTTGAGCTCAGTTTGCTGATCCCAATGTCAGCACTGAAAACAGTCACGCTACACGCACATTCATTTTTGGGCTTCTTATCTTATTAGACATGTAAATGTTACTGTCTGATCTGATATAGTGAATGTGAAGAAAGAAAAGAAAACTGCTTCTTTGAAAATTAAAAAAGACTTTAACATTGTGACCTGTTCTTGCTAAAGTCTAATAATGCATCAGACTAAATAGCAAACAAGCCATGCAAGAATAAACACAATCTGAAATATATACAAAAACACATTTGCCAGCATTCATGAGGTACAAACATATCACACACATGTTAGTATGTAAATCCTATGCATATATTATTCAACAGTGATATATTATATAAATCCCATGCATAAATATGTAAATTCTACATATAAACATGCCTATTGGTAATCATTCATCAATGAATCACACATATTCAAATGCATATATTAATCACTCTTGCAAGAACAATGAATACTTCTTTTATGTGCCATAGACATTTTGAAAATAGGTGATCATGGCTCTCCACAACTTTCTATCTTTATGTGGCTCTAAATTATTTTTCATCCCTTATCACCAACAACAGCAAACCTATATATGGAATACTTTGAGGAAATGGCATTAGAAACTACATCACTAAAGCCAACCCTATGGCTGAGATACGTAGATGATACCTTCATACTCTGGCCACACCAGGAAGAAGTCCAATTGGGCCATGTGAACTCAATAAGATCATCAATATAATTCACAATGTAGAGAGAAAACAACAACAAACTTACCTTACTGGATGTACTAATATCTTGAACAGAGCATTAATTATAATGCTTAAAATTAATGAAAGCCTTAATAATAAAAATAGAAACCAACTCTCAATAATAATAATTATGAATACAGCCACAATGTGCTAACTGTGTTCAAGAATTAAAAGATTCTTATTACAAAAAAAAAAAAATGTACCATCATAATCTAAATATTAAGACAAACAAAACCATGCTTGATAATGGCTAATTGAATGCTAAATGGCTATTTGAAAGCGCTCAAAGCCAAAGATCATCTGAACAGTCCTTTCACACACTATGTTCAAAAAAGAAATCCCAGTGCTTTCTAAGTCACCTTTATTGAAGCTTGTATAAATGATATATATATATATGGTGTTTCATTAAGACGGATCAAAGTCAGCAGTAAATAAATGTTATCGGTGAAAATTTATTTATTTCTCTATTGGATCATGCTATTTAAGTCATGTCAATTATATGCAAAAATAAAATTTAAAATCAGTTCAAGTTATTGGAACAACCTTTATATATATATATATATATATATATATATATATGGTGAAAAATATATAACAAAATATAAAAAGTTTGTAAACTTTTTCCACTTTGTTATACATTTTTCCACAGTATTGTTCTCGATATATAAAAATGTATATATCATTATCTCATATATTTGTCACTGATTCAGCACCTCAACTCTAAAGTTTCACAAACCTTTATGTAATCATTCAGTTCTGTCATCAGAAGGTTTTCAGCAATTGACTGTTCTTTTCCCAATTTTTTGTTAGTTTTAATGATATTTAATTCTTTGATGTGAGGTTGATTTTTTCCCTCTTTGTTTGTGTGTGTGTGTATGCATAAAATGTCATGGTTATTTCTCTTTTCCATCATTATATAGGCAGCAAGAATTTATCCTAGTTTTGTTTAATTCAACCGATAAGGTCTGTCTATTTAATTGTTTATTATATTTTTCAATTTCCAAATAAGATATATATATATATATATATATATATATATATATATATCTGGATCAAAATTATAAAAAAATCTCTCCAAAGTACATGTTTTTCTCTGTTTTATTCAAATACTTTCGACTATTTCAGTCATTATCAAGAACTGGATATTGTCAGTATGATAAACAAGGTTTTTTTTTAACTAAATCTTGGTGTTTTTAGATCACTGGACTTAGACTTGGAATCACTTGGAATTGGTGTCATATATAATGGTTAAATTTAAAAGCATGTATCAAATATTTGTACATGTTGATATTTTTATATCTATATTAAATAGATTGTACACATGTTAAATATCTTATACAAATTTCTATATACCATCTCTGGTGGAAAAAGATTATTTAATGTGGGATATTTCTTTTGTATTATACTAACTTCTAGAAATTTGAGATTTTCATTGTAGTGAGTCCTGGATAATATTTTCAAATTTACTAAAATTTGCCTTATATTGATTGTTATATATTTTTTTTATAATGTTGTGTTCAATATTCAACAAGTAACAAATCAACCTACACATGCACCCAGAGCCAGTGCAAAATTCCCATGACATCCACCCCTTAATCTATGATACAGGGCACCCCACTCTACTACATCTCAATTTTCATAAGGTAATATTCAGATAAAATACAAATTCTATTGTAACCTAATTATGTACAATAATGGATCATATGCAATATAGATGAACAATTCAACTAGAAAAACTGAAAATAAATACAATGTATCTAAATACAAATTAGAAACATGTAATAATAGATCATTCCATCTTAAATAAATCAATAATGTTTTGCGGCAATTTTTGACATCAACTCGAGATTTTTCTTGTTAAAAAGTTGAATAATTTAACACATTCAACACTATAGATAAAATATAGTGATTTTTATATAGTGTTTGTCAAGACTTAGCATGAGCAAAATAAATTCACAAATTTGGACAAAAAAAAGACCCCACAATGATATCAAAATCCGCAAAAATGTTTCATCCTTTAATAGTTGCCTGTGCTCGAGGAACAATCAGGCTTGGGACCTCACCCTAGTTGGGGGTTCAGAGGTAGTATGCACCAGCCCTGCATGCACCACACTGTTTCATATATATGTATGTATGTGTATATATGCACATACAATATTAATATCTGCTTATTAATATGTATATTTTCATGAAAGATCAAATGCAGTGTTTATAAAATTTTCATTCCAACCTGTTTCCTGATCAATAATTCATTTATTTTTGTCATCCATAGTTCTACCTAGTTCTTTCTTGTTCATTCCAATGTCATCTTAGATTGGTTCTTGCTGGTGTACTTCTTGATCTTTTTTCATAATTTGGATGCACAACTTCTTTACTTCTCCAGCAATGGCCACTTAATGGCACTTTGCTTTCACATCTTGTCTATGTAAACTTGGTTATATTTCTATGTAGTTCTTCATTGAGTATATGTTGTTTCCAACTGGCATTAAGTACTTCTCTTAATACTCAAATGTATGTACCATTTATTTTATGTCCTAATGCTTGACCTATAGAAGAGGACTTTTTTACAGTAAGGTTCACTCTGTAAAAGACCTGGGTGGGGGTCACTTGTGGTAGAGGGTTATGTTAAGGGGTAGTTTATATGGATAGGAGGGGAAGATAATGATTAACTTGAACAGGTTAAGATTGTAGTGATCAGGGAAACATCCTCTTGGAAGTCTGTTCCATAGAGAAGCGGTTCATCAAAGAAGCTGTTTGAGTGAAACTTACTTCTCACCAATAGAATACAGAGGCAATGTGGATGGTTTGCTACAATATAAGTGGCATGGCAGATCCTAGCTGTGAAGGTTAGACCTAGTGGAACCAGTTAAGATTGTAGTGATTGGGGAAACATCCTCTTGGGTGTCTGTTCCACAGACTAGTGATTCACAAGAAGAAGCTGTTTGAGTGAAACTTACTTCTCATCAATAGAATACAGAGGCAATGTGGAGGGTTTGCTACAATGTAAGTGGCATGGCTACAATGTAAGTGGCATAGCTGTGATGGTTAGACCTAGCACAACCAAGTAATATAGTTCATCAAAGAACTTTACATGGAAGTAGCAATAGAACAGTGAGAGGCTCAACCCATTCCAGCTGTGAGAGAGAGGTTGGGGGTGTTTCTACTGTTGACTTAAATGACCATAAATACCATTAGTAAGAAAGAAATTCCATTTAGACAGTACTTGCCTTTCAAATCTTTGTTCAGTTTCCATATCGTTCTGTATTGGGTGCATGTTGTTCCCAACTGACATTGAGTACTGCTCTCAGTAGTCACATGTATGTACCATCTATTTTATATTCTAATGCTTGACCCATAAAAGAAGAATGTTTCTACTGTTGATGTAAAAGACTAGAATCTGGCAGCTGATCTCTTCTCTGACCGAGCTCTAACAGCACAACAGGGAAAAAAAAACTAGCTAGTAACATTTCATCATCACCAAGCACACACTGACTTTTTTTTATATTATGCTGAATGATTGTACTCGCAATGAGACTCTTTGCTTGGAAGGCCTATTAGAACTCAAGTTCATCCCAAACCTCAAGTGGAACTCATATAAACAATCCATCACTAAAGATGCTGGAAAAATGGTCGGCTCCATGTACTGATCCAGAATGGTTCTAGGAACATTTGCCATAAACATTTTTGCTGTATGAAAAGTCTCCCTCAAGAATTTTCACCATAGAAAACTTTGCCATATAGGATTTTTGCCATAAGACAATTTTGCCACATTTTTTTAATATGCGAATTCACCCCAAGCAAGGGGATAATGCCATTAAGTTGCAAGGGGCTATTGGGAGTTAAAGAGAATGAGAAGAGATTTAGAAGAGACTGGAAACCCAATCCTAAACAGGAAACAAGGGATAAACCGCTACTACTGTTCTAAATACCTGAGAGGAGTTGTGAACTGGATAATAGGCAATCATATCTACTCCTATTGAGGAAAAAAATAAATAGTAAATAAAATCTCAGTGTTTGGGCAGAGACATTAGGAGTATAGAGTTAAAGTGGACTTTTAGAAGAAAGCAGAAACCCAATTCTAAACAGGAAACAACAGATAAACTTTTACTCCTGTTCAAAAGACAAGGGAGGAGTGTGAACTGAACAATAAAGGAACTTATACTCCTATTAGTAGAAGTACTTTTTTTTTTTAAACACCTGGTGCCTGGTCATTATATGTTTTGTTGCACACTGGAAGTAATGCATCAACTTCAGCTGATTTTCCATACTTCTGCTAAAATTTGACCCAGACCTGCTGCTTTGTTTTTCTTTTAGTAATTTGATGAACATTCTCCTTCATTTCCTCAATGGAGGAGTTATCGTTTCTAACTGGCAGTTCATCAAACACTTTCTGCACAGGCTTATCATTTATATTTGGGTGGTGGACTAAGTAGGTTAAAAAAATATTTCTGACATAGTTTTGTGCATTCTTTTTGGTACTTGGCTTTGCTTTGTTTTCATTTCTACCAGAAATTTCATTTATTATAGACAATTCAAATCTTGGCATTTAGTTTAAGTGAGTTGTTTCAATTGCTTCAATTTTAACCTTGAGATAACCTTTCTGTTCTGCTATATATGCATTGTCTAGCTTTTTTTTTTCTTTTTGCATTTTGCAACTGTATTTCAGTTTATGGAGTTGTATGTTTTTCATTTTTGTAATAATAGTCTTTTAGTGATTTTTGTTTCTTGGCTACATTCTCCCAAAGAATCTACGTTCTACATTTTCTTTTAAGTGGTACTGCTGTTTCTAAAGCTTCTTTGTATGCTTTGATGGCAGTTTCCTACAATGAGTTTGATGTTTGTTCATTGCCAAGGTTTTGAAGTACTTGAAATCTGTTGTTTACATTTATAAAATATGAAGTCTCTTGTTTTCTCATCACTTGTCATTTGGGATTAATCATATAGGGCTTTTTTTCTTTTCATTATTTGCCCTAACAGAGAGGATTATATTTGCTGTTTGTGGTCAGAACAAATTTGATAGAATAGGTTGTATGCATTGCAATTGAAGGCATTATTCATCCATTTCTTATTTATAAGTATAGGGTCCAGTTTTGCTTTGGCACCATTTAGGGAGATAAATGCCCATCATGTTCCATCTTGTTTACAAATTCTGTTATTTAATGTTTTATTCAATCATCTTGTCAAGAAGTAACTATCCATTTCTATTTGTTAATTCATGAAAGTGTGATATTTTACAAAACTATTTTTACATTTTTGTCTCCACCTATCAATGTTTTCTTTTAGTTCTTTGTTCACAAGGCTTGATCGATCACTAATACAAGTTTATTGGCATATCTTGATCCAATGAATTAATTGGATTGTAGCAGTTTATGATTGTAACTGCTGGATTACCATTGAATATAGCAATCATAACTTTTGCATTGACGGATTCTAGGTTTAGTATTGATTTCTATGATATTCAACTCAGTAGCAAACCAATGCCTCCTGTAGTTATTATTTGCCTTTGTTGCTGAACTTGTTATCAGTCTCCAACTTTTGTACAATCCACATTTGATATTTCCATCTTCATGTTCTTCAATACATATATCACTACTCAATATCTATCCAAAGAATGGATTATTTATTCTTTATGTCAAACTCATTCACATCTTGGTGGCTACAGATGTTGTTATAGATATGTTTCGACCAAGTATCCTTTGACTATCACTAGATGTTCATTGGCTAATATGGCATATCTGTTATTGTTATTTTGTCCCAGTGATGCCAGTTACTGTTCATTTCTGCTGAACCAGTAATAAATGAATTATTTCTTAAAGCTTCATCCTTCCAGTGAATGTTTTTCTATTAAATGTTGCAAATTTGGTTATTTGCTTGTAGTAGGACTTCTGACTGCTAGGCCAGTAGACATTAATTTCACTGTTAAACAGGGAAATCTACTCAAACACATGTACCCACTAAAATATAATGTGCATGTGTCTGTATATAAGGATTGGCTCGCCAGCCTAACAAACAAGTGTGCTCAGAAACAAATAGCCAACCATCATATATATAAGTGTGCGTATGTGTCTGTGTGTGAATATAAGAAGTGTGGATACTGATATCAACACCGAGTTATGATAGACTGTTTTATGCTTGAATGAAATCTTCAGGCTATGAAGATTACATTTGTTGTGGCCTTGTTAGGGCCAGAAATAAAGACACAAAGAGAGGAATTGAGTAAAACAAATATATTAACAGAAACAGTAATACAAACAAACGTGTGTGTTACAGCAAGAATGTTCAGTCTGACTGTCAGAGCTGACTGCTGGAAACTTCCCTCTCCAAAAGGCAGTACCTGCTCCTATTTATAGCTGAGAGAGTCCATGAGTGCGTGGGTAAATTACCATAACAACATTCGATTATAAAACAGACTGTCATCACTCATTGTTGACTTTAGTGTTCACTTTTATATATAATCTATCAATGATATTGAGAATTTTTTCCCAATTAATATAGCATATCTTAAAAATTATATTTTTATCATATTTAGATATACAGTGCTCAGCATAAATGCTGTTACAAAATTTCAAATGAATTATACTTTTAAATTTTGGGTTATTGCATTGTTGTTTATGGCTTGATACTTAGCCAACAACATATACTATTTGCTTTTCAAACTGTTTTATCATTTACTGGCAACAATCTCTATAGAAATCAAAAGAAAGTATATAATTGAGCAACATGAAAATGGACTGGAAAACAACTTGAAATCAATAGAATGTTTATCAAAAAGACAATCGATCAATACAAGAGTTTCTCCATCAAAGACAAACCAAGACCAGGATGTCCTTGCACATCCAGAAAACTAAAAGTCATAAAACAGGTGTGTGAAAAAATCAGGTGTAATCCAAGGTCAATCAGAAAACTGACTAAGGAGGCCAGAACATCAGAGAGAACCATGCAGAGGCTATGTTGAAATGATCTAGGAATGTCTCTCTTCAGCAGCCACAATAAAAAAAAAAGAGGCTGCAAAGAAGCAAGCAGTTGCTGAAACAGATTCATGATGGCACGCTGCAGGACATCATGTTTGTATTCTTTCAACAAGTTGTCAGTCAGTTCCTACCACTTCATAAAAATACCTCAGAATCCAGAAACTGGAGTCAGTTATGGTTTGGGCAGCCATTTTCGTGCCTCAAGGTGTAACAATCAACAAGGAAGTTTGCATATAAGACATTTTGGAAGGTTCACTCAAGCCATGGTGCAATGCCACTTATGATGATAAACATTGGACACTTGAACAAGATGAAGTGACAAGCCATACTGTTGGTGTAAACAATTGTCCTGGCATCATCACCAATGGACTCCCTCATCACCAGACATGAATGTCTATTCTACTCTGCACAACAATATCTGAAGGCAAAACTGAAGAGAATAGGGGACAAAATACTCATGGAAATTGTGTGCCGCCATCATTGACTTTCCCAAAAGACTTTGACATGTTGTAAAGGCTAAAGGGAACCATATTGAATGAGATTTTTTTAGTGTTATTTAGCAGATTAATGCTTACTTTATGTTAAAATTGTATACCCAAGATAATAAGTTTTTTCTGGATTTATGAGTTTTTCTTTTGTAACAGTATTTATACTGCACTATGTATACACTGCGTGCCAAATTATTATTGAGATAACTTTTTTTCTAATATTTCAAAAACTGTCCAATGTAAACAAACTGGCACCATATTTGTTATCAGCATTGTGGTTTGAGTGTGCCAAATTATTAAAAAAGTGTAAGAATTTAGTGAAAAGATGGGCCATAAAAGCAGTTTAAGTGATGCTGAAAAGAAAACTATCACCTCAGAACTCTCAAAAGGTAAATCTACCCTAGAAATTTCTAAAATGATAGGGAGGTGTCATCAAACAGTGAAAAAGTTCACCACCGACCCTACACAAAAGCATAAAAAAAAAGCAGATAAAGGTTTTTGAGTGTTATTTCACGTCATCTCATGTCATGACTTAAACGAGAGGCCACGAAGAACCCTGGACTTACCAGTCAAGAGCTTTTCAGTCTCATGGGGATCCTACTGTGTCTAAAAGTACTCGGTGTCAGTATCTGAGGGAAATAGCAACAACAGTCAAACTTGTATCGAAGCCTCCGTTGATGAGAAATCACATTCAGAATGGCTTGAAATGGACTGAGGACAATATGAAGATTGACTTCTCTAAAGTTTTGTTCACAGACAAAACTCGAGCAACACTTGATGGGCCAGATAGATGGTAATGAATGGACAGAATCACTTCACTATCAGCGTTTGAGACATCAACAAGGCAGTGGAGCCATAATGATCTGGGGTGGTATTATTGGAAAAACATTAGTAGGCCCATGGAGAGAACCAGATGGTGTCAAAATGACTGCTGATGCATACATAGCGTTTATGAAGGAGCATCTTGAACCGTGGATGAAAAGGCAAAGAGTTGCCTTCAGAAAGGCCATTGTTTTTATGCAAGATAATGCTCCATCACATGCTGCTCACAAGACTACTGAATATTTGAAACAGTTAGGCTTTGATCGACCTCGAAATATGAAGTGGCCAGCAAATTCTCTGGATTTGAACCCAATCGAAAACCTTTGGAGCATCATGAAGCGAAGACTGTACGCCAACGGACGACAATTCAGGAGCAATGCTGAGTTGTGGAAAGCAATTCTTGACATATCTCACGGCAGATGAGATCCTACAATTAACAAATTCTATGGATTGTCAACTTTTTCAAGTAATTTCAAAACAGGGAAAGCACATTCCCTATTAATTTGTTTGAAACTGTGCCTTTGTTTGTATCTGTTATTATTTGTTTGATTATCTTATTTATTAGCTTCTTTTGATCATAAACATTAATATGCAACATTAATAAACGTTTTGTTTGCTCAATTCTGGGAATTTTACTAAACCTTTCTAATAATTTAGCACACTCAAATCACCGTGCTGATAACAAATATGGCGTCAGTTTGTTTACATTGCGCAGATCAATACGAAAATTTCAGTGATTGCGCAGGTCAGTGTTGCCAGTATTGTGTGAAAATTTTGTGTGAATTGATTGGACGGTTTTTGAAATATTAGAAAAAAAGTTATCTCAATAATAATTTGGCATGCAGTGTATGCATATATCCAAACAAGTTTTATTAAATATTACTGACAATCTTTGTATATTCAACATTTTATTATATCTTTCCCTTTTCAGAATATCAGGATTGAAGTTATTAATAAATTGTCCAAAGTTCATAATTGTTTTTCTATTATATTCAACATGACCTTTGGAAAATTTATTAATAACTTCAAAGTTTGATATATAACACCTCATTCAGAAATTGTCATTGTCATTAATTTTCCTAATTAATTTTTTCTGGCATATAAAATTTTATATATAATTTTCTTCCATATATATATATATATATATATATATATATATATATATATATATATATATATATATATATGAAGGGTGTTCAATAACTTAGATCAATTTTAAATGTGAATTAAGTTTAAGTGTCTAATGATTTTTTTTCTTTTCTTTCAGATTTGGGCAATATTATTTTTCACACATAATTGCCATGACTTAAATAACATGATCCAATAGAGGAATAAATAAATTTTCACCAATAACACTTATTTATTTAATGCTGACTTTGATCCATCTTAATGAAACACCCTTATATATAATCAGTCCCAATGAAACACACTTTATATATGTGCATGCATGTAGATAATGGGACAAAGTGAAAAAGCTATATATGACACATTTTGCCAAGAGCATCTGCTCTCTCCAGCTTCTTCAGGTTAGAATGGAAGAAAGACAAAACTGTATGTAAGAAAAAATGTGTTGAGATCTCTGAGGATAAGTCGGGTTCATAATTCAAATTATTTGTCTATATTTCTGAGATGAAGTATTATAATTATTTACACTACATTGTTCAGACTGTTGTTGTCATATTCACTTTTCGGTCATTGTATGCTGCAACCTTCTTCAGGTGATTAGAAATTCCAACCACGTGAAAAAGGCCAGAGTATACAACAGCCAAAATGTTGTGAATATGGCAACAAAGATGATGACAACAGTCCAAACAATATAAATAGTGTAAATAAATCAAATTACCTTATCACATCTGATATACAAATACCAAAAAGTGTCTGTCTGCCTGTTTTTTACATATGGAGTCCTCTCCAAAAGTATTAGAACAGCAAGGCCAATTCCTTTGTTTTTGTCATTCACTGAAGACATTTCAGTTTAGGATCAAAAGATGAATATGAGACAAGAATTCAGGATTTCATCTTTTATTTCCTGGTATTTACGTTAAGATGTGTTAAACAACATAGGACTTAGCACTTTTTGTTTGAAACCACCCATTTTTCAAGTGAGCAAAACTACTGGAACATGTGACTGACAGGTGTTGCATTTTAGATTGATTGTTTAAACATTAAATAGCTCTGACTACTCTTGGTTTTAGCCTTGGGTTTCATCAGTAAAGAGCCATTGAACAAACATTGGGCATAACCAACACAGCAATTTGGAATGTCCTGAAAAAGAAAGAATTTACTGGTGTACTGAGCAAAAGACATAGAACAGGTCAGCCAAGAAAAATAACAGCAGTTGATGACAGAAACATTGAGAGGGCTCTGAGGAAAACCCCCAAAACAACAATCAGTGACATCACCAACACCTACCACAGGTGCATGGGTGAAGGTTTCAAAATCCACCATTCAAACAAGACTTCAAAAGCAGAAATATAGAGGCCATACACCAAGATGCAAACCACTCATCAGAAGTAAGAATTAGGAGGCCAGATTGGAATTTTCAAGAAAGTACAGAAATGAGCAATAAAAGTTCTGGAAGAAAGTTTTATGGACTGATGAGACCAAGATTAATCTCTACTAAAGTAATGAAAAAGCCAAAGTGTGGAGACAGAAAGTATCTGCTTCTGATCCAAAGCATACACGCTCATCTATGAAGCATGGTGGAGACAGTGTCTTGGCTTGGGCTTGCATGGCTGCTTCTGAAACAGGATCATTCATATTTATTGATGATGTAACTCATGATGCTAGCAGCAGAATGAATTCAGAAGTCTACAGAAACATATTCTTTGCCAATTTACAGAGAAATGCATCTAAACTAATTGGGAGGAAGTTTATCATGCAGCAGAAAAATGACCCAAAACATACTGCCAACACAACAAAGGATTTCCTCAGAGGAAAAAAGTGGACAGTTTTAAACTGGCAAAGACAATCAGCAGACCTTAACCAATAAGGCATTTCCTGAAAAGGAGACTGAAGGAAGACCCCTCACCCCCAAACAAACAAGAACTGAAAAAAACCTGCATTAAAAGTCTGGAAAACCATCACAAATGAAGAATGAAGCAGTTTGATGTCAATAGGCTGTAGGCTTGATGCAGTTATTGCAGGTTAAATTATTATGCAACCAAATATTAAATGTTACTTACTTTAGAACTGTATCTTTATTTCTATTCACCTAAAAATGGAGTGATCTAATACAAAAGGTGGTATGTCCTAAGCTTTTTAACACATCTAAATGTAAACACCAAGAAATAAGAGCTGAAATTCAGAACTCTTCATCTTTTGATCTTACATTCAAACATCATTAGTGAACAACATAAACAAAGGAATTGGCATTGTCATTCCAATACTTTTGGAGGGGGGCTATATATATATATATATCTCCAAGTATAGGATTGTATATGGAATAAATTCCAATAACCAAAAAATACTATTCTTAAAAGAGTGCTCAATACAGAGTAGAGCAAATATAATTTATTCAAAAATTATAATATAAATATGTTATAAAATTAATAATTTTCAAATAAATTATATATATATATATATATATATATATATATATATATATATATATATATTTTGGCAACAGCCCCATTTAATATTTGTGACTAGCAACAAAATTTTGTGGATTCTTCAAGCCAATGGTCTTGTTCCGAAAATCCCAAATCTTTACCACTTGATCAAAAGGGGTGTTTCTGTGAGAAAACATAAAAAGAAACAGAAAAAACAAAGATTCAAAGTTTCATCTTATATATATATATATATATATATATATATTAGTTCTTAATGTTTGTTGGATTTTTAATCAGTCCACCAGAACTAGGAAGTCTTTTTTTATGTATATACTTATACATATGTGAACTAATATTCAATTGACAAGGTTAGTTTGTTCAATTTTTTTACTGTATTTTTCCAATTTCTGAATTGAAATTGTGAACAAACTGCCCAATATTCATTTTTTTGTTCAATTACTTTTAAATATTCAGTCTTGTACAAATCTTTAAACTATGAAGATTTGAAAAACAAGATGATACAATCTTTACACAAAAATAACAATAACATTTATTGCAAGACAATGTAAATAAGCAATCAATATTGAGTTTTGGCACTTTTTTCATTGGGTATGATTGATCATTGGAGAAGTTTATTGCTGTATCTTGATCCAATGAATTTGTTGAACTGTAACACTTTATGGTTGTAGCCTCTGGATTACCATTGAATGTAGCAATCATAACTTTTGCATTGATTTCTATGCTCTTGAACTCAATAGCAAGCCAAAGCCTTGTGCAGTTCAGTTACAGTGTAACCCGGATATAAGAGACCCGATATAAGAGCCATTTTCTCTGGTTCCAATTTAGAGCCTGTGTTAATGTATATAAAATAGACCAAACCCGGATATAAGAGACTTCTTCTCCAGTCCCGACAACTCTCTTATATCCAGGTTACACTGTATTACCTGCCTTTTTCATTAGTAGTAGGTATTCCAAACTAAAATGCTATTTTGAATATATCTAATAAATTTTGATAAATATAGAGAGTTTTAAAAAACATAAAAAATGGTTTCAAATTTATCAACGTGAAACCAAGTTATGATCATTCAAAGTTGGGCAGAACTATCTCTGTGTTATTGGGCCAGAAGCCAAATTTATCATTGTATAACTGAAGAAACAGGCTTCAAACAAGTGAAAAGTCATTGTAAATGTAATTTCATGTAGGTATTCTTCAAGTAAAAGAAAGATAATACTAATGGAATCAATAATTATTAGATCCAATCAGCTTAAACATTGGGAAAAATATTGTATATCATTCAACCTTTGAAGACCTAATTTTGACTACAGTAAATGGATATATAGTTTAGTCAACGGCATAGCCAGGGTCAGCAGTACATATGCTAATTTAATATCTCACATATGATGCAACACCCTTAAAATTAGCTTCAAAATTAGGTCCTCAAAAGTCACATGATATGCAAGTATATAATGACACAGAAGGGCAATTCTGACTGCTCATATAAGTTTCATTTCAACAGTTAATGCCTTACAAGTTCTTGCTATGATTTATAGTACAACTGAGATAAAGCTATTTCTTTTAGTAGTACATCAATAAAAATTTATATTTATACCATGTAAAAACAGCCAAAATCATAGGTCAAAAGTATACCACCCCATTTTGCCATGAAAAAGTATCCAATTCAGGTACATGCTGGAAACTTTGAAATTTTACTAATTTTTAGACAAGGAATTTAAAAAAATGATTCTTTTCTCTGTAATATGAATACCATTATCTCATGGATGTATCTAATTTTGAAAGATTTTGTGAAATTATGAAATTTTTAACTTGTCAAAAGGAATGGTAATGAGAAAAAAGAATTTCTTGACAATTGGAAGGTCCTCTTGCATTTCCTCTTCTAATGGGCATTTGCAATCTGAATTTGGTTATAAGCATATGCTATAGCCAATATTCCTAGAACACTATATCCTATCATTACTTGAAAGTAGTATTATATCAAAGTCCCATCGAAAGACAAATGTTAGCACCATTTGTGCAATTTCATCCAACACTGACCATCAAGAATAATCATTTCTGTCTATGGTTGGAACTAAAATTTTGATTATGGCACTGAACGGAGATGTAATATCAATGACCTAATCAATGTAAAAGGTAGAGTAATAGTATACTGCAACTCATTAGCTTTGGCACTTGTAACTGAAAATCATTTGATGTGGTTCTTCATTACAAATGCTAAAATTGTTTGAATATTCAAATTTACTGAATGATTTTCCTTTCTCTCATTATTCCTTTAGAAGTAGAGATGAAGTTCCATTAAAAGTTATAAAACTAATGTCTATTCCCTTCATCAAAGTTTTTTAAGTTTATCAGCATACATTGCAAGGAGTTTGGAATCATCTTCGACCTGCTTTTCCCATTTAGAAGGAAAACTACCTTCTCAGGAGATGGAATTCATCAACCAGTGAAAAGAAGATTAAATGTAAATATTATGAAATACCCAAGTAGGATCCTCTTGCATGAAAAGCACTAATACATAAAAAGAAAGAAAAAAATGAACAGATATCCACGTAAAAAAAAGATGTTATGCTTATTATGCTTCATAATGGCTGAAGAAGAAAAAAATATGAAAAGATAACATGTTTGCAAAAGTACAAGTATAAAATGCATCCATATTTTTGTAACAATTGTATTTTAACCAAGGCAAAATAGGACCTAAATCCCTGGTATCAGTAAGCAAATAATTATAAAAAAATAAGGAAATGGATTACATTTTAAAAATTACCTAATTACATTTCAATTTTTTATGGATCCATGCCCCAAAGTTAAGGTATAACACATATCTAGTACATTTTTTTTATGAAATGTATCCAGCTTTAGTTTTTCAACAGAAAATGTAAATAAATTTTCATTTTAATCCCCAAATCCTAAAAATTAGAGAAAATATTGCCAGCCACAAATATAATTGAAATGAATGACTTTCTTCTTTTGTGTAGTGTCCCTTCAGGACATTGGCAATCATGGCTCTCCATAATTCCCTATTCTTTGTAGTTCTTAGTAAATTGTCTTTTTGTGATCTCTCCTAAACTCTTCTGTCAACTATTTACACAAACCCATTATGTAGATCTTTCCTCTCCCCCTCTTACCTTCTGAGATTGTCAAATTTTCTAAGTCCTCTTTCCTCATTATGTCCCCTAGGAATTTCAACTATTTTTTTTTTTTTTTATGTTAAGTATAAATGTACATTTTGTTCCCATTTTCTCTAAAACTCTGCCATTGCTCACATGTTCAGTACATGGTATTCTCAGCATCCTTCTGTAGAACCACTTTTCTGTTGCTTTAAAAGGAAAACTAAACACTTTTTTTAAAAATGCTTTTTTTCATTTTTTTACAGACAAGCATGAGAGTGCAAAATTTAAAGGACCTAAAATATATCCAGTTTATATATTTATTTTTTTGCTTCTAATACAAATTCTGTTTAGAGTTTTTTTTTAAAGAAAATGTATAAAAACAATACCCAGGGAAAAAGTGATTCAAGCATGAGAGTTTGGACAAAATACAATGAATAAATACTTTATAGTTTTAAAATTCATCATCAAAGAAAATATGAGAAAAAATTTAAACTGTAATATTCATCAATGAAACAAGTCTTATTTAAAATGGGGTTCAGCAAGTGATGTTCATTCACTCGGTCATCAATACATATTTATTTTGATGCAATCAGTCCAATCGTTTTTGCACAAAATGAATACAGTATACTCTCTTTTTGATTCACATGATCTCAAGTTGTATGGGCACAAAGATACAAAACCAATTGATTTTTAAAGATGGGACATTGCTCTACAAGGTGCAATTTTCATTTTTTAACTGCTGAATTTATTGGGTATTTAAGCCACTAAAGTTTTCAAATTAGAAATATTTTTGTGAAAGATTTCAAACTCTATCTTATACCCAACAAATTGATGAGCGTTTTTTCTTTAAAATGGGGCAATTTTGATATGTGTAGGGGGACTCAACTCAGAACCCAACAAGTTTGAAAAACACCACTATGAAAATGTGGAAAAAGAAATGTCTATTGTTAAAATTGTGACATAATTTAAAGACGTGGAATAAATAATAATCATCACACATGAGAAAGAATTCTATCTTTTGAAAGAGAAAAGATTAACTTTTGTTTACATACTAATTTTATCAAAATAGCCATAGAAAATAAACAAGATATCAGCAGTTGAAATGGAAGGAAATTCCACAATTTTTACACATTTTTTTTAAACTAGGGCAATTTGGCATACCTAATAGGACTTCCTGATCTCTGGGCCAGTATACAATTTCACATTTCAAAGAGGGATGTCTACACAAGCACATGTACTCACTAAAATATAACATATATATATATATATATATATATTTTATTCCTCATCAGTAGCATAACTTGAAATTTCATGCACAACATAATCTTTTAAAAATACAATTAAACTCTGTTTATTTTAAATATAAAACATAAATCCAGTCTATCTTCAAAACAATATTTTTTGTATTTAAAATAGATTTTTTTAATAATAAATAAGTTTTTTTAATTGATTTAGGTCAGTTTATTTTTATAAAAAAAAAAATTAAAAAAAAAGTAATCCTGGTTTATATCTAACATAAAATTTTAATCCCGACTTTAAAGAAAAATTAATATTTTTTTTTAATTTAGTTTTAGGCCCGTTTATTTTAATATTTTTTTCAATAAAAATACCATTAAGCCCCATTTACTTTAAATATAAAATATAAATTCCATGTATTTTAAATACATTATTTTTTAAAAATAAAATCCCATAATTTCCATATAATATATGGACCGCACCAGCATTGTGTTAACCAGATATTTTTATTAAAATTTAAATTATGTAATGATCAATCTCTACCCAGCACCTGAAGATTGCATTGTGCATGAAACTCTGAGTTGTGCTACCAGTGAGGAATAATATGCATATTTAATAATATATACTTAATAGCTCTATTATATTACATTGAGCACTATTTTATTAACACCAGCAATGTGCAGTATCTTGTATTCATTTATATATATATATATATATATATAAAAGAAATCATACTAAATTAAAACAATTCACCATTCAACTGAAATACAATTCAAATGCAGGTTAAAGTTGATTTTGAATACAGTACTAAATGTCCTACAGATATATATGTATGTATGTTTGAAAAAATTGTATTAAATTCAAAGGAAAGGTTTGTCTAATTTTCTACTGTATTTTTCCAATTTTAAAAATAAGATCTAACATCTGAATTGAAATTGTGAATAAACTGTCCAAGGTTCATGTTTTTGTTAAAGTACTTTTAAAGTCAATCATTTGTAAATATTTGATCTTGCAATCATGACAGAGAAAACAAATCTATAATTATGAAGGTTCTGAAGACAAGATGATACAATTTTAACATGAGGACTATAATAAAGTTTATTTAAAGATTTAAATAAGCTATGTTGCATTTTCACACTTCTTTCAATTGGATTGATAGAACTCTAGAGAAGTTTATTGCTGTATCTGATGAATGTGTTGGATTGTAGCAGCTTATAATTGTAGTTGCAGGATTACCATTCAATATAGCCATCATAACTTTTGCATTGATGGATTCTATGTTTAGTATTGATTTTTATACTCTTCAACTCAATAGCAAACCAATGCCTCCTGCAGTTATTTGCCTTTGTTGCCAATCTCCAATTTTTTACACAATTTATATTTGATATCTCCATCCTCATGATACAATCTATGTTTTTCAATACAAATAACACTACTTAACGATTATCCAAAAAGTGGATTATTTATTCTTTATGTCAAACTTGTTCTCATCTTGGTTATAGATATCTTCATAGACATGTTTCAACCAAATACTCTTTAGCCATCATCAGGTGTTCCTCAATAGGAAAACTGATTAATCAATGCAAGTATGGCCAATTGCTATCTATCAGCTGATTAAGTGATGCAACCCTAAAAGGAAATCATATTTTGTAAAGGACAATTAGATATGACAGAGGAAAATGTTAGCATTCTCAGGGTAACATTTCCCACAAACATTGGCTATGGTATATCTGTTATTGTTATTTTGTCTAAGTGATACCAGTTACTGCTCATTTCTGCTGAACTGGTAATAAATAAAATTATTTCTTGATGTTTCATCACCTCAGGGAGTGCTGGTTATAGATATTATGATAGGATTGATAGATCACTATAGAAATTTATTATTGTACCGTGATAAAAAAAAAATCATCACTGTATGTGATGGCTGAACTTTACAGAAGTTTGGAAAGATGCAAAAATTGTCAATGTTATTAGTACTGCATGTTTTTTCTGTTGCAAAGTAGGACTCAATGTACTTCCTGCTCTTCCCTACTACTGTGACAATGGATTGCTCCTACTTATATGGCAAGTAGCCTCATTAGAATAGGTTTTGAGTAGTATTTGATTTACTCATGTTTTTTTGTTCTATATATATTTAATAAACTACCTCTTCTATTTTCCCAACCTAGTCTTCTGTTCTTTTGATATTCTCTCTATGGCCTTCCTAATTCTCGGCTATTTTGAACAAAGACAACATTACAAAATTTTCTAAAGCAACAAAGGTTAGTTTTTAAGCAAAGATTTTTTTTTCCAATGAAGTAGACATAGATCAATTAATCAGTTGATAAACAGTAATTACTCAAAAATTGGCCCAAAACAAATTAATGAAAAACTTAATAAAAGTATTCTAAGATAACCAATGATTCTTAAGCCAGACTCAATAGGAAAACTGATTAATCAACAAATGCAGATATGACCAATTTCTGTCTATCAGGTGATTAAGGGGTGCAACCCTAAAAGGAAATATTTTGTTGGATACTTGTAAAGGATGCATAGACATGACAAAAGGAAAATGTTAGCGTTCTCAGGCTAACAAATCCCAGACATAAAGGGGAAAGATTATATTGAATCCGTTGCTGTCTGCTGCTTGGAAAGTTGATTCAGTCATGCTAGACAATTTTTCTTGACATAATCTATCTTAAATATTTATAAGTCTACCATTTATCCTTGCTTTGAATATTGCAGCCACATTTGGTCTTGTGCTCCAGCTATAAATTTAGAGTTTCTTGATAAAATCCAAAGAATCTGTAATTTTATGTCCTGACAACTTGGCTTCAGTTGCTTTCCCTCTACCATAATGTAGCTTCCCTGTGCCTTTTCTATAAATACTTTCATCATAATTATTCTAATGAATTTTCCTCTATGGCTCCTAAACTTTACAAATTTAAGCATAGTACTAGATTGGTAGCAAAGTCACATCATTTTATAGTTGAAATGGCTAGATGTAACCATAAGTTCTATGCTAATAGTTTCTTCTATCGCACTTCTCACTTGTGGAACTCTCTGCTAGCTCCTTGTTTTCCAATCAACTTTGCAAAAATTTAAAAGCAATGTCAATTGTTATCTTCCCTCTTAATTCCTGTTCCTTTATTATTTTCTCTTAATAGTGTTTTTCTTTTCTCATATTCTCTAACACTCAACAGCACCTTGCATCTTAATGTCTTTATTGCTTTGCTTGAGGTGAAATAATTAAAACAAATAATCATATGAAGAGGACTCAAGTGAAGTTTACCAAAAAATGTAATAACCATAGTATAGTGTTTTTTTTAAAATGGATACATATTCTGTTAGTTAGCCTTCGCCATTTCACTAAATGGCCAAATGGGTCGAGCTTAACAAGACTTAACACAAGGCTCCAATTGTAAGTAATAAGAATCACTTTTCCATGATGTTGTCTCGACATATTTTATTTTGTTAGTAATTATTTATTCATATATTACTTTTTAAATTTAATTCTAATTTTCAGACCAGCCAGGTTAGTTTGTAAATTAAAAAATAACTCATAAGCATATGAAATCTGGCTTACTTGGCTTTTTGGTAACCCATGCAAGTAAATAGGTCAATAATTGCATTGTTTTAATAGGGGGCAATGAAACTTTAACTAAGTTAAAACTTAAAAAAAAAAAAAATTTATTTTATTCCCTCACCATAATGGTAAGTATTCCAGTCAAAATGCCAGTGACTAAACAAGACTACCTGACTCCAAGTTCTTCCAAATGAGGTGGCTTGTTAGCAAGTCTATAGGACAAAAAACATGACCTAAGAAAGGATGAAGGAACTCTCTGTCAACAGCCAGCTAACTAAAGGTGGTGTCTCCATAAAACACCATGGAGAATGCAACAGAAAACCACTCCACCATCAATCCCAAGACATATAGCTAACAAGATGAAACCTAATACCTAATGGTGTGAGGGGTAAATCTATGGGACCTAACTCCTTGCCCAGTAAGGACAGACATGTGCAACAGGTGTCACCTGACTGTCATCCAGTGACTGCTATCATAAACTGTGTAAAGGGGATAAAATTCCTCAGAACCTATCACTTGCCCAGAAAGGAATGGCACAAGCAACATGTGTCACCAGACCGTTATCTTGCAACTGTTTTCATCAAACATATAATAACTCATGGGACATGGAACATTCGGACATTGAACAACTGTAGCCAGTTAGATAAACAAGAGATGAGCAGGCTTAAAATCAACATCCTAGGTGTATGTGAAACCAAATGGCCTAATAATGGAGATTTTATCAGCGATGAGCACAGGATAATCTATGCAGGCAGAGAAAAAAAACGACAAAGGAGTAGGTTTAATACTAGATAAAACATTTAAAATATGCATTCTGGGATACTCTCAAATATCCGAAAGAATTCTGATAGACAAACTAAAAGGAAAGCCTTTCAACATAGCTATTATAATAGTGTACTCACCGACAGCACAAAGCAAAGAGGAAATTAAATTTTTCTACTCCATGGTAGACAATGCCAAGGCTCTTTGCAAATCACAAGTTCTCATTATCATGGGAGACCTAAACGACAAATTAGGCAGGGAGAGGTTAAGGAATATAGCAGGAGGATTTAGACTAGGAACCCGCAATGAACATGGACAAAAATGGATCAATAGTATACAGCCAATGACCAGGTAATAGCCAATACATGGTTCCAAGAACATTGAAAACAATTATGGACATGGAGGAAACTAAAAACAAAATTGACTACATAACTATCAACAAATGATTCAGGAATGCAATGATTCACTGCAAAACCTACCGAAGTGGCAACTGCAGAAACGATCATCGCCCTGTCATATGTAAACTAAGAGTGAAACTGAAGAAGCCTAACACAGCACCCAAATTGCAATACAGCAAACTCCTGAGCGATCCTAACCTAAAAGAAAAAATACATGAACAATGTGAAAAGATACGAGGCATGCAATGGAAACTCAAAATAGGACACACTAAGAGACACTTTAGTGACATCAGCAAATGATATCATCCCAAATGAGAAGGGACAAAAAAGAAAAAAACGACTGGATGACTGATGGGATTCTAGACATGATGCAAAGGAGACAGAAAACGCTGCCAAAATACAAAGCAGAATACAGAAAATTACACAATGAAATAAGGACCAAATGCAGGCAAGCTAAAAAAGAGTGGCTAAACAAAAAATGTGCAGAAATGGAGAGATTGAGTACCACCAACAAAGGAAATATGCACAAACAAGGCAACTAACAGGACAGAAGACATGCTCGTCAACAGACTGTTTAAAATCAAAGGATAGAATGCTCATATTAGAGAAAGAAAAAATTCTTCAATGCTGGAGCGAGTATATTGGAGAATTCTTCCACGACGTAAGCAATACACAAAACAACCAATGGACTGAAAATTCTGAAAACTGAAGAAGCTGCACTGGCCAAATTGAACAGAAACAAGGCAAAGGCAGCAGGGCCAGACAAAATTGTAAAGGAAATGCTGACAGCCTTAGATGACTTTGGCATAGACAAGATCATAGAAATAACAAATGAAATCCACAACAGTGGGGGATATCTCAGAAGATCTATCTTCATAACAATGCCTAAGAAACTAAGTGCAAACGAATGTGAACTCTACTGAACAATCAGCCATGTAACAAAACTCACCATCCATATTCTGATGAATAGAGCACACAGCAGAATCAGGCCAAAGATAGGACAAGAACAGTGTGGGGTCATTAAAGACACCGGAACAAGGAACGCAATATTCATGCTCAGAATTTTATCAGAAAGAGCAATACAAATGCAGAAGGATGTGTACCTATGTTTCATAGACTATGCAAAGGCCTTTGACAAAGTATGCCACAAAGATCTGTTGGAACTGCTCAGCAACCAAAATATATTCAGGAAAGATATTAGAATAATCAAGAACCTATACTGGCAGCAAACAGCATGCATGCACATAGAGAACGAGTTCAGTAAATATGCAAAAATAGAAAAGGGCGTAAGGCAAGGATGCGTCTTCTCACCAGACCTATTCAACCTATAGTGAGGCAATTCTGAGAGAAATGGAAATCCTACCAGCATTCAACATTGGCGAAATGGGTTAAGGGACTTGTGACAAAAACATCAAATTCTTGTACGAGGAAAAAACACTCCTCACATTCTCTGGGAAAAAGAAAATCAGACAGATATGTCAATTCAAAATCTTTAATATACAAATGTAGATAAAAAAAAAAAAAAAAGTTGTGAAAAAATGCCAGATTTCTCTGTTCTCAAGACGGAATGGATGCTTGTAAGATCTGAATTTCTTCAGTTGGTCGATCATTACTGTCTGTTTCCACAAGCCCAACCCTATGGACAACATTCATTCCTGAGCTAATACGTCCAAATATGGTATGTTTTCCATCCAACCACTGGGTGGGCACAAGAGTTATAAAAAATTGGCTTCCATTTGTATCTGGGCCACTGTTAGCCATGGACAAGATGCCTGCACCTGCAAAAATTAAGGTGAAAAATTTCTTCAATTATGATTTCATGCAAATACACTCTCCCCCACCACTTTCTCTCTCTCACAAGATATGATATACAACTCTATGTATCCAACTGATGGTGGATTACTTAATGACAAAACATAAAAAAGACTTCTATATTATGTTTCATCTTTTGGACTTCTTCATACTAATAATGGTTTTTAGCGAAAAGACTTGTTTATATATGTAGGGAGGGACATAACATATAACAAACACTGCTTACAGTTTTACAATGAGAAACACCAAAAGTACAGGCATGCTTAGCTTTAAATTTTTGGCATTCGATATATTTAGATGCATAGCTGATCTCATTCAGCTTCCTAGTGCTTTTGTTTTGATTTTTATCTATTATTTTTAAATATGCCACACTGTAATAGCAGTAGTTTGGTTAAGAAAGTATATATATATATATATATATATATATATATATATATATATATGAGAGAGTGAGAGACAAAGATTGAGATACACAACAAGAGTAAAAAAACATGAAAAAGATTCTCCTAAAAATTCTATGCCTAAAAGATATTTATCTTTATCCACAAATCCATCTACTCAAATAATTGCTGATTAATTCAAAGACCTTGTAATTAAAACTGTGCCAACCACATCTTCTACCATAAAAGACATAATTAAAAAATCAGAAAATAAGAATAATAAATACTAGTTTTAACCTTTGAAAATTTCAGTTTTCCTATTTTAATATTCTGATGAATCTTAATTCTTGAGTTAATGAACAAGTAAGCTGTGGTCAAAAGAAATTAACAATTCTGGTTTGGGACATATTTCATATATATATATATATATATATATATATATATATACACTGGTTACTTGGTATTGTTCATTATTCGTTTCTACTGTTACAACTGTACATACAGTACGATGTACCCAGACAGACCCACCTCTCATCTCCACAATGGTCTACTTATAATGGGGAATCGCCAATCACTCACCCGGATGATAGACTTACTAGACATACAGGCATCTCAGATTATAGCACTAACACACCCAGATGTCCCTCCCTGATTCTATCCAACCATACTAATACTATACACAGTTGCTAATGAACCAGTTTCTTGTAAGAGAACAAAGAAGAAGGATCTCTTGATGGAACAATGCACTCACCTTCTCTCAGATTGAAGTCCTACATGCCAAAGTTGAACCCTCTTTCGTCGAGAATAAGGCAAGAAATGTTCACTATTTCTGCCATTCAACTTCAGTTCTGGTTCACTATGTCTGCCACATAAGCTCATAGCGAGTCATACAACAAAATATTCAGAGAAATTCTCTAATCACATTGTTAAATATTTGAGCTTAACAATTTTAATAAAATATTGCAATAACAATCAAATATGAATGCTAGTTGTTATTTTAAGAAGTGGGTATGTACAAATGAAAAGATTTGAAATTGATAACTTTTCCATTTCACTGAAACAACCGTTAAACACTTCTATCTTTCCTTCTTTCTTTCATTCATTAAATAATGTCTTTTCCCCTCTTTCCATGCAATCAAAATGGAATAGTCCATTATTTATGAAGTATCAGCAGCAGGATGTAATAGTCGTGCAAACTAACAAAGAAAGGGACAAGCAGAATTATAATTGGATAACTCAAATATAATCCCATGTAATCAGAAGGATAAAATTTATGTTGGTGAAATAAAATGAAGTTTAAAAAAACATTTCTAAACACAAAAGAACTACAAACATTGGGGATACATCAAATTCTTTATTTTCCCATATACAAAATGCAAACATTTTTTATTTTAAAAATACCAAAATGGTTAAATTTATTCATCATAAATCATCTAGAAGAATTATAGAACTAGCTATGATATCATGATTCAATTCAATTAATCAAAAAGTAGGTTCTTATAACATATTACCTTTTCTAGTTAATACTTAAAGAAAAACAGATACTGGCTAAATATTTTATAAAATTTTATTCTTTCTTTAAAACCTAAAATCATAAAATATATTTTTATTTATAAATATTCACTAGTCTTTGGATATATGCAATTTATTTTTCTCACTAATATCTTTTTTAAATTTTATTAAGTGCCAAAATCTTTTAAAAATTAACTTATCTAAATAACTTATGGTCAGCTGAATAAGAACAATCATCTGATAAAAGCCAGAGAGCACAATGGTCAAAACATTACCAACAACAAAATGAGGACAATAGTCCACATTGAAAATAAGGATAACCTCATCCCCAAAATTCAGACAGAATTTTAAAATCCATTATTATCAATACACAAAAGTATTACAATGTTGTAAGCATCAGTTGTTTTTACTAAACTTTCAACCAGGTATATGTTTGTTGGCTCAGGTTGGAAATTATTTCAAACTAGCCTAGAAGCCATCCTTCAGCCTCTTACCTCCGGTATCCTATATATATATATATATATATATATATATATAAGTTATAAGAATTTAGAAATAATAAAATTATTTTATAAAATTATTTTATCTTTATTTGACACCTTAATTCGATATAATGTTTCTTCGCAACCAATCTCCATAGTTTATTTACATTTATTTTGCGCACAAATTTTTATATTATTTTAAAAATCACCATTCTTTATGATCCCTTCACATAGTCACTCTTAAAAGACATTAAGAAACCCAAACTATATATTTTGAATACGTCACAGTACGCGTATTAGAAAAAGAGAAAAAAAAAACATGAGCAACGTACCATGCTCCACTTAAGTTTCAAGATGATATCAATTGCAACGAAAAGCAAAATTAAAGTTAAACCTTTTATAAAGAATTGTTTTTTTAAACCTTTCACCCTAATATTTAAATTTAACTTTAAATGAGTTATTTATCTAACTTTTACTCGTATGCAACTACAGTAGTTACTAGCTGTTAATTCAGGTTGTTTATGATTCACCGAGATCAGAAAACGGTCAGACAAACAGATGTACACTGCACTTTATTTATATAGATAGAAGCACAAATTAAAAATAATAAAATTAACCACCAATGAAATCACTAAAATCTAAATCCAGGCCAACTTGAATGGAATATATTTACTAATATGTTATCAATTTAGTTTACCATCAATTATCGCTAACTACTGTCCTCCTGATCACACTTCTTTTGTTCTCACTCCTTAGTAATGTTTCTGTTTTCTAATACTTCCACACCCAGTAACCCCTTGTGCCTATATATATATATATATATATATATATATATATATATATATTTTTTTTTTTCTTTTCACCAACTAGGCTTGAATCTTACACACACAACTTTCTGGCCAGCTCCAAGTACATTTCAAAGTTAGTGATTTTGATCTTTAATATTCTCAGGTCAGATGTTAAAGTTGTCTTCTTAGTATTCTGAATTCTTCCTAAATAGCAAATAAAATTTTATTTCTCTTGGAGTTTATAAGAATTAGTGTTAAGTAGATTCTAGAAAAAAATCCTATTATAATTAGGCTTGTCCCTCTCTATGTTAGTTCACACAACCATTACGTCCTGCCAGTACATTATAAATAATGGACTATTCTGTTTTGATTGCATGGAAAAAAGGGAAGAGATACTACTTGGTTTCAGTGAAAGATGTGAAGATATAAAGGGAGAGTGAGAGAATTAGAATAAGCTGATAAGAACAGATAGTTCACTTTGATCTTAGCCAAAAGGCTGAGAAGCAATGGCAACCACAATAAAAAGTGCCATTTATGATGGAAACTGAGTAAGGTAATCACCAAAAGTCCAGTTACCTAAATAAAATAACATTGTCTGCTAAATTATTTTTAACTAATTAAAAGAAATGTTCAGAAGAAGAGGGGGGGAGGCTAATTAAATCTTAATTTTTAATCATTCAAGTTTATCAGGGTAACCATTTGGCTCATTCCGTGTCAAATCAACAAATTGGGGGGGCAAATACCATGTCTGACACGGATTTTTTTCAAATTTGCTACACTTATAGATCTCCATGAAAGGAATTGAATGGCACCTGTTACACATCTCAAGGTCAAGGGGTTCCTGTGATATGACCTCTGACCTTTTTACGAAAATGTGAATAGTGACCAACTTTAAAAGATGATATCTCAGTTGTTTATGGACCTACAAAGTTCATTCATATATCATTCTAAAGTACTTGGATAGATCTACAATTTTATCTAGGGATTTTTTTTAGAGGTCAAATAAAAAGGTTGACCTTGACCTTTGAACTGACTTATCTCAAAAAACGTTATTTTAATTTTTTTTAAATTTTGACAAAAGATCTGTCTATCTTATGATAGTATATATTCCAAATTTCATGATGGCCATTCCACTAGAACTGTTGTTACAAGCGTTTTATAGAACTGGGCAAAATTCAAAATGGCGGAATGTAGTATCTGCTACTTCATATAAAAACATTGATATTTCACAATATGGTCAAATTGTATATCTTTGTAAAGCTATTTTAATGCTGATTAATATTCACATAAGGACCATGGTCATGAAATCAATAAAAAATAATTTTCTGGTGATGAAACTGAATTTTCTTCATTTTTTTTTCTAATGCAACACAGATTTTGTCATGGAAAAAGTGATATAATAAAGAAAGAATTCTGAAAAGTGTTAAGGTTTAATTAAATTATAGCATAAAAAATATGTGACCTCAATGGTGAACAAATTTTGGTTGATGTTTGATATTCTAAATCTACAGAAATAAAGCAATTTCTGTTGTTTATGGTTACTTTTTTTTTTTTTTTTTTAATGAAAAAAACTTTAAAAATGAATGTTCTAAAAAAAATTCTTGACATGTTGAGTTTTATGCAAGTTCTGGTTGTGAAATCAAAGTAATTCTTTTCTGGAGATCATACTGTTTTTAACATTCCTTTCATACTTTTTCTTATACAACACAGATTTTGATACGGAAAAAGTGATGTAATAAAGAAAGAATTCAAAAATGTGTGTCAAGATTTAATTAGGTTATAGTATCAAAAGAATAAATGACATTTGATGGTGATGGTGAACAGTTTCTTTGACTTTTGACATGATACACTATATCCACAAGAAATCAATCTGTGTTCATTGGGATACATTTCAAAATGGAAAATGAAAAATCTGTTTCACTGAAGCTTTTTTATAATAATGAACTTTAATGTATTTTAGATTTTTCTTTCAAAATCTTTCTTTCTAAAATATTTGATGCATTTTTCATCTCATTTTTTGAAAGTTTATAAGTTCTTCCTGTTTCGGTTATTAGATCAATAAGAATATCAGAATATTTCAAAATTGATATATTTGAATGTGATGGATAATAGAAAGATGGAGAGGGTCCATTTGGTTGTAAAAATGTCAATTTCACCTCTCCATTATCTGGATATTTTTCAAGTATGCATCCTAACCACAAATTCCTATCATGAAGTGCTGTCACAAATCCGTTAATGTCTTCGAACTCCATATTGTATAGCTTTGTGATTTGAACTATCCTTCCTTTATTTTGTGTTGACACTATTTTTACTTCCAATTCCCTCTGAGAGACAGGAATGAAAGTATGTAATTTCTGTGTTCCTATAATAGTGGAGGAATTGCTAAATCTATCTTCTAAGATGTTTGCTTCATTCGTCCATTCTGCAGTTGAGGAATATAAGAAATGTATTCTGGAAATATTTTTTCTCACATAAAAATACAGCTGTCTTGGCATCATGATTTGTTCATTATAGGGTCACTGCAGGCTAGCTTTTGCTGCTAACCTTTTAACAGTGTCACCTAACCCATCACATGGTCCTTTCCAATGAGAAGTAGCAAAAAAGTGCCACTTTGCATCAATACCAAAATCAGATTTATGGTTGCACAAATTTATAAAGTTTTTAAAATTTTTATAGTGTGAAATAGCACCATCAGAGAAATAAATCATTTTTTGGACATCAAAATCAAGAATTTCTTTTAATTTTTCTATAAGCTTTCTTTGAAACAAATGGACAGCTACTGTGTCATGCTTGAGACAATCAGATATTATTACAAAATTAATATGCTCAAGGTCAATTCTATTTCTATAGTAGCAGATGAATGGATGCAATGTAGCTTGATCATAATTCCAGTGGAAGCCTTGAGCCACATCTTGCAAAATAAATGAATAATTTTCAGCAAAATCTGCTATTGCTAAAACTTCACCAACCTTCAAAGAACCTTTTCTATCAGAACAAAATTTTGATTGTGCTTTGGCAATGAAATTATGCTTCTTCAATGTTTGAAGGCCTGCATGGAAAGTTTCAATGAATTCCTCTGTGGATTGTGATAGTTTGTAGAGTGGTTCTATCAGTTGATAACCACTGTTTGTATACAAAATCATCAACTGAATTTTAGTAAAAAATTTCTTCCATATACAAAACAAAATCATCCATCAGTTTGCTGCAAGTTGAGCAGTCACCCAAGTAGCAACTTGCTGATGCTTCATTGCATATAACAGCAAGTATGCATTGATGGTTATCTGTCAAATGATAATTTTCTCCTTCAGTCAGTTTACCAAGATGAGATCCTGAAATCATCAACTTCATATTCTGATGGATTGTGCAAATTGCAGACAGTATGAGTCCCAGCACCACCTGCTAGCACACATTCTTTTGGTCTAAGCTCAGCAAATTTAGAGAAGCTTATTTTCTCCTGGTTCTTTGATTTGAATAATTCAAATGCCTCTTTCAAGTTACAGAGAACAAGATATTTTTGTTCCTGAACCCGTTTCCCATCCTTTAAAACAGTCTTGTAATCATTTTTTCCAGGCATCACTCTACTGACATCTTCACTTTTATAAAACTGCCTCACTTTATCAATCGTTTCTTGTGGGAATCTAGTTTTTCGTGTGTTTGGCAAAGCTGAAATTCCTTCCTCATTCACAAGTTTTTTGCTTGTTTCGCCATGTACATTGTAGCGCCAAATTCTGTTTGTATTTTGCTTAGACTCCAGCTTTTTGGAAGTACAGTCAGAATTTGAATTTTTTGTGATCTCTTTTCACTAACAGCAAACTTCTCTTTCAACTGGATGATGATTCCTCTTTCAAAGTTTTGGTGTTCTGCGCTATTTGATTCCTCATGAGAAATGTTTGATGAAATTATACTGATTCTATCAGATATTGCTCCTGTAAATTTTTTCTATATATTTATATATATCACTTTTTCTATGACAAAATCTGTGTTGCATTAGAAAAAAAAATGAAGAAAATTCAGTTTCATCACCAGAAAATTATTTTTTATTGATTTCATGACCATGGTCCTTATGTGAATATTAATCAGCATTAAAATAGCTTTACAAAGATATACAATTTGACCATATTGTGAAATATCAATGTTTTTATATGAAGTAGCAGATACTACATTCTGCCATTTTGAATTTTGCCCAGTTCTATAAAACACTTGTAACAACAGTTCTAGTGGAATGCCCATCATGAAATTTGGAATATATACTATCATAAGATAGACAGATCTTTAGTCAAAATTTAAAAAAATTAAAATAACGTTTTTTGAGATAAGTCAGTTCAAAGGTCAAGGTATTTTTTTTATTTGACCTCTAAAAAAAAAAAAAAAATCCCTAGATAAAATTGTAGATCTATCCAAGTACTTTAGAATGATATATGAATGAACTTTGTAGGTCCATAAACAACTGAGATATCATCTTTTAAAGTTGGTCACTATTCACATTTTTGTAAAAAGGTCAGAGGTCATATCACAGGAACCCCTTGACCTTGAGATGTGTAACAGGTGCCATTCAATTCCTTTCATGGAGATCTATAAGTGTAGCAAATTTGAAAAAAATCCGTGTCGGACATGGTCTAACCCCTCGTTGATTTGACACGGAATGAGCCATTTCCTTTTAAGGTGAGTTAATTAAGTCCAAAGCCCGACATTTTGATAAGGAATTTTAATTTCAGAATGTTTGATCTTTTCATTTATGTAACTAATATTCACCACTAAATTAAATGTGCCTATATTTCTGAGATGTGGTATTGTAATTATTTACATTGTTTTCCTCATTTTTAGTCATATTCACAATATTTCAGCCATTGTATGCTCCAACCTTCTTCAGGTAATTGAAATTTTGAACTGAACACTTTATTTCGTCCACCAGGCAAGATTGTTCTAGTTCCACATGCCATGCCTCTTCCAAATCTCTCAGTTATCTCCCTTTAACACAACTCTCCAAGTTTTTGTTCACCACTGCAGTAACCAGATAGTGAACTCAAAACTCTTTGGGTCAAGTCACTGAATCCAACCAATACTTATTCACTGGGCTATGTGTCATGGCCCACTGGATAAAAGTGTGGGTTGAGACATCTGGAAGAGGCATGGCACATGGAACTAGAACAATCTACCCCCAATGAATGAAATAAAGGGTTCAGTTCAAAATTCTAATCATTTGAAGAAGGCCGGAGTGTACAATGGCTGAAACGTGAATATGATAATAAAGATGGGGACAACAGTTCAAACAATGTAAATAAATCAAATGTGTTGGCATGAACAGAGATTAATTTAAAAAATAAATATTTGTTGTGTAAAATAAATGTTTGCCTTTTTTTCATCATTAGACAGACTTATTGAGTGATGAACATAGACTTTTTATTAATTTCCAACAATCAGGTAAGTGTCTCTCATAAAAATAACATACCTGTATGTTTCAATTCATCTGAAATTTCATCTTCAAAATGTTTCCCATAAATTGATGCACCACCTCGACCTGTATGACAAAAAAATGAAACCACATTCATTAAGAAATGTACATTTTTTAGAATAACCCTGTATAATTTCAACAATCTCCTGTTCTTTTTCTGACAGCCATAGTCTGAAAATTTCAATAAAAAGTAACCGAAATTAAGATAAAAAAAATACTAGTTAAAAAATTACAAATCACTGATAAAAAAAAAAGAATATTACTATTAATACTAGTTTCCATTAACAATCACTTATGCACAAATACCCTTGGAAAGGTATGAATCCATCTCTTCTCCCCTCAGATATGGGTTGAATAGCAGGACAGACTGGGTCCAATAACCTTACAAGTCTATCTTAAAAAGAAATGGCAAATCTACTGTGAGAAAATCTCCTGCCTAGTTAGTCATGAATTGAAAGAGATATAATTGCTCAAGAATGTCTTATGTATGGCACGTCATATGTAAATAAATAAAAAATACTTTAACAATGAGGATGTATTAGGAAAACAAGAAAAACCTATACAGGTTAATCTTAATGACTCTAGACAAAAGGTGTCTATGATTTAAATATTAAAGCAGGTTTTCAACAGAAATGTGGATTCAAGTCTCACTCAAGATTTATTCTTTATTGCCAATCCATGTTTTTTTTTTTTTTTTTACTAATGATTATTGCCTGAGAGTTACAATAAAAAAAAAAACAATTGAAATTATACTGATACGAATAATAACAGAAAAATAACTCTTAAATAATAATCATGAAAAATGAAGAAATACAGTTGGCAAGGGAGGTAATTATGAGTAGAATTGACAAAAAGAATTAAAACAACATTTCTTGAAAAGCAAGAGATATAAAATATGAAGATAAGAACAGAAAAATACATGAGAAAAAAAAATTGAGATGCAGTTAAAAATCCCTGCTAAAATCGTCCATGCTTTGAATGTTGCTATAATACATCTGGTCTGGTGCTCCAGCTATATATTTAGAGATGTTTGATAAAATCTAGATTCCACAATGTTACTGACCTAGCATCTCAGCTGTATCATTTTCCCACCACTGCCATAGTTTCTCTGTGCCTTTTCTATAAATACTTTCATGATAAATGATCTGATGAACTTTCCTCTAAGTTGTTATTTTTATTCCCCCCTCCCCAGACAAATTGTACATATGGGAACTATTTAAGACTTCATAGGACACTTTGAGGTATTATGGTGGATGTAGTAAGAATGGTAAGAAGGTATTGTTTTGGTGTAAGGAATACTGTAGTATGTTTCGATATTGATTGAGATTTATAGTATATCAACCTCAATTGGTTATTTAATGCCAACAATTTTTATTGCTGGTAATATTTTTCTTGAAAAAAAACTATTTCTAGCAATATACTTCCTTTTAAAATCGATTGCAAGTAATATTTTCCAAAAATGTATTGTTGATAACATTTTTCCAAGAATGTATTGCTGGTAATATTCCTTTACAAAACTGTATTGTTAATAATACAATATTTCCTTCAAAATTGAAGGAGCACCAATAACAATTTTTTCTTCAAAATTATATTGCTGGTAATAACTCTTTCTTCAAAAATGTACTGCTGGTAATAACTTTCCTTCAAAAATACATTGCTGGTAATAATTTTTCCTCAGCAATGAATAATAATAATTAATTTTGCTGGTAACCAAAAATGTATTGTTGGAAATTTTTTTTTTCCCCCAAACTAGGTTATGAAAACAAAAAAGCAGATTTAGTAAGCTATTTTTTTTTTCTGTAGAGTCCAATTTCTTTAATGAAATTTATATTACGTGGGTGAAGTGTTCATACTTTCTATAATCTCCAGCCTATTAGCATTTTGTTTCTTGTTATGTTTTGTTCTTTGAACTTCTTTTGTCACTGCCTGTTTATTTGATTTTGTTATCTTAGTTTTTCCATTAGGTTCTTTTAATGATCTTTGTATAGATGATGACTTTTCCCTTGTTTGTGATGGACTAAAGTTTTGTTCCTCTATGTCCATTTCTCTTGATTCTTCACTAAAAGTTGTGTTATTTTTTATGTATCTTTTGATTCTCTTGGGAATGTTTAGAGGTTTCTATTTCTTGGATTTTTGCACTTTGGTTTGGAATTTTCAGATTTAATCGTTTTGTACCGGTAGAGACTTTCTTTTGTTTGAGGTTGACGGGACAGGACTTTGTCTATGGGCATTTGATTTATGAGTGATATACTACATTTTAGTAGTTCTAGTTAACATTTTAATATGTTAATAAAAGTTATAAGATCTTGACTTAATGCATTGTTTTCTCAGATGACTTTTTGTTGATTTGATATTTTAGTGATTATGCATATGATGCTTGAAGTGAATTAGATTCAACCTATTTCCTGGCTTCTTGGAATGAGATATTTTGCTTGTATTTTCTTTTAATTATTTCCTTTTCCTAAATGTTACACTCTTTGGAGTCTGCTGGATGTTTTTCTTTACAGTTTGGACATAAAAGAGGCCTTTCACAAGGTGACTCATGCTCAGTCTCTGGTCCCCCATATCTTCGACAGACTGATGTTCTCGTACAAACATTTTGAAGATGACCAAATTTTTTACATTTATGATATCTATGGGGATTAGGAATGTATGGCTCTACCTTGGCCATTGTGTAACCTTTCTTTATTTCTTTTGGTAGAGTTGGTTTGTTGAATGTCAAAATGTATGTGTTGGTGTTTATTACTGTGTCATTTCTTTTTACACCTTGCTTTTTTAGGGTATCGTCATTTTCAATTCCTTCTGATGAGCAAAGTGACAGTTCTGTGCATTTTATTACACTTTTTGATGAATTAAGAAATTGATGGTGGTTGGCCTTGACTTTATCACTTGAATTAATAGAGTATTATTTTTCTTTATTTTTTTAACAGATTGTGGTTTGATCATGTCTGAAATAACACTTTGCAACATGAAAGGAGACACATTTGATATATCACCCTTTACTGATTCTACAACAATGAAAGTTAGAAAATTGATTTTTTTCTATTTCATTTTTGCTTTCAGAAGTCTCATATTGCCCCTTGGTCCGCTTATAAGAGATAGCCATATAATTTTAATTTTTGTGTTCACTGTCTGTGCTCCCCACCCACCTCGGAGTTCCTTCTTAAGGGACACTATCAGTGGGGGACTAATTCCATTTGCCCTAATCCGCCAGGGCTACACAGACAGTATAGTTGTGATGAGAGTGGATACGAGCACCTGCACCCTCCCACCAAGTATAGTATGATGTAAGGTTTCACAGCCCTGTCAGACTCATTATCTATCATCCCAACTAGCCCTTACCACTATGTGACTAGCCGATTGGAATGGATTGGGCTATTCCATCCTCCCGTCTATCCCAGATAGGGACCAAAGTGACGTGTTGCGGAAACTCCTGGTCATTTTATACCAGATCAGGATCACTCAGTCACCAGGACTCCATCCCCAGGCATCACAGGTTGCCACCCACAGTAAACGGGTGACTCCATTTAGGGGAAATTTTAGTTTTTTTTTTTTTGTTTTTTTTTTAAAATCAGAATTTGTGAATGTGCACTTTATATACTGCAATTTGTGTTGATGGTATTATTACAAAAAAACCTTCTTACACTTTCCTAGTATTCCGACTCCAGTTCAAAAGAGGGGGGAACTATTTGCCCATAGCTGGGACCCTAACAGGTGGTACCACCCCGGTTCAGGGTGGACCTGGGAACAACAGCAATTAAGAGGCAGTTCCACGCTCCTCAAAACCTCCTGATCAGAGGCCTTGCTGCTGGATGCAGTTTATCGTCATACCCAGAATGTCTAGCTAAGTTTAAGATAAGACAGACTGAAGACCAACCTTTTCCTATACACCCTTTTGGCCTTGTGCCACATTTTTGTATTTTCAAAATAAATATTACTTTCCACTATGGTACCTAGACTTTATGAATTTAAGCACAGTACTAGATTGACAACAAGGTCTCATCATTTTTACAGTTGAAATGGCTAGACATAACTAAGTTCTATGGTAAGTTTCTTTTATCACATGTCTCACTTGTGGAACTCTCTTCTGGCTTCTTCCTTCCCAGTTAACTTTGATCTTCAAAAATTTAAATGCAATGACAATCGTTATCTTGTCTTCTAAATTCCTGTTCTTTTGTTTCCTCTCTTTAACAGTGTTTTTATTATTTTTTTCTCATATTCTCTTACACACAGTAACCCCTTTCAACTTAGTAGCTTTATTGCATTGCTTATGATGGAAAAAAAAAAAAAAATTTATAGAAGTTTTTTTCAAGTTTTGTTTATATGAATACATTTAATCAGTAATTGAACAGTAAATTATAACTGGATTTTTTTTTATGTTTACGTTTAAAGGATTATCAATACAACTGGACATTAAAGATAATTGATTTAATTTTTTTTTCACTAACACTAATGAAACCTCAAAGATTAATGTAAACTTATACTGATCCTAACTCAAGGTAGGTTTGCTTAGACAGGCTTGAGTATATTAAGTAGAACAATCTATCAGTCAAAGAAGAAAACACAGTAAATAGTGATATTTCAGGCCATTACCACTACTTTTTCTACTCTTAATGCAGTGAATTCAAAGTCATTCTGTAATGTAAAAAAGCTTTCAAGACTTTTCAATGAGATTTTATACTTTATTTTTCCACATTTCATCCAGTCTGTTCTTGAGCATTCTTCAGGAGAATGTCTCCAGCATAGGATCTTGCCATTGATATTATCCTGTTTATAATCTAGTCTATAGACCATGTACTGTTATAATTGTACTGTCTACTCATTTATTGTTGACTTATGGACAGATGCAACTTATGACTCTACAACTACAACAGCAAATTAGTATTTCTGGCTACGACTGCTCTGCATCTGTTAGTATGAGCATATCCTAGCTTGGTGTATGACAATTTCCACCCCAGCTCCCAGCAGCACTAACATTCACTCATGTACTTCAAGCTCAGGTAATCTCAGTACAACATATTCAATCCCACTCCCACCAGAGTCAATTTGTGCCTTTGAAATTTCTCTTCAAAAGCCCCAAGACGTCTACCAAGAGGAAATTGTCTTTGTCTACTCCTCAACCTGTCAAGAAGGAAAGAAAAGCTCTTGATCTCTACACAAAAATGATGATGATTAATCAGGATAGAGAAAAGTGAATGTGATGAAAAAAAAAAAAAAAAAAACTTTGACAGCTACCGAGCCCTACCTCAGCTGATGACATTGACAATTCACAACCAAGCATCAACTGCTAATAAGGTGTTTTGTATTTGTATGTATTTTGGTATTTTGTAAATAAAATGCTTTGTTTTTTGCACCTGTATTTTGGTTTTTTGTATGTTTAGCAAATGTTAAACCAGCTGTACTTTAGTATGCAGTGTTTGACTTAAACCTGGCAAATGTAAAAATAAACAAAACAATGTGCAGAGAGATGATACAAATGGTATTAAACATAAAGAAACCATAAAAATTATGAAAATATAATGCCAAAAGAAAGATAAAAATATTGCAAAATTAATTACAGGCTGGCTTATAAAAAAAACCCTGATTTATAACCTGTGGCTCATAACCAATCATGGTCATATACTCACAACTACACCTGCTTCATTAAACATTGTTCTGTTTTGGTCATGGTGCCATATCTGTTGACTACTTCCTGTTAACATTTTTTTTGTTTTGTTTTGTTTTTTTCATAAATCACTATGAACTCACTCCAGAAGGAAGCGCTGAAGTTTTTTCTTTATGCAGAAAAATGATAATGTGATAAGAAAACATACATTGTGGAATTATATGTCAACACAAAAAAGTATGATTAAGAACATTTTTAGGAGTTTAAAATGAAAAGAAAAATAAATTAGAGTATTAAAATCAATATTGACAATAAATGCCCTCACTTACCATTCATTTTGTCTCATAGATACAAATATATTTACCTGTTCCAGTTGGGTCACCTCCTTGTATCATGAAATCTTTGATAATTCTGTGAAATTTTGTTCCATTATAATAACCTCTGCGTGCTAATTCAGCAAAATTCCTGCAAGTCTTTGGAGCATGTTTCCAGTAAAGTTCAAATGAGATAGTGCCCATTCTGGAATAAAGCAAAAGCTTTCTTGCATCATTCACTGTTTCGGTGATTTGAAATCAAAGCCAAATTTGCCTCAGGAATGTGAGGAAACAAAGGTAAATTGAAGAAAGGATTGAGAATTTATAGAAGAGTTGTTCATGTAAATCATATAATAGGTAGCATTTAATAAACAAATACACCAAAAATGCAGTATAATCAGTATATATATATATATATATATATATATATATAGAAAGACAAAGCAAATACTGAAAACATGTATAGAAATTCATTGGAAATGATTTTAATACTAACTCTTTATACAACCTATTCTGGATAGGATTTATTAAACAAATCCATCCAAACTTTCATTCCCTCTAATGATTACATGTAGAGAGACAAAGCAAATATTAAAAACATCTATAGAAATTCATTGCAAATGATTTTAATACTCTTTATACAACCTATTCTGGATAGGATTTATTAAACAAATCAATCCAAACTTTCATTCCCTCTAATGATTACATGTAGAGAGACAAAGCAAATACTAAAAGCATCTATAGAAATTCATTGGAAATGATTTTAATACTCTTACCTATTTTTGATTAAGATTTATTAAGCAAATCCATCCAAACTTTCATTCCTTCTAATATTAGTTTTCATTCACTCAAATCATATATCAGTAGCACCAAAATAGATGATTTTTTTTTTTCAAAAATAAAATCAAAAAATTGTTACTACTCCATTTTAACAATTTGCAAAAATTCAAGGAATTATCCAATTTGAACAAAATTTTCAGCACTTATTAATAAATGAAGTGTCTACTGATTAGATTATTAAAGCTTTCTGGAAATAATTTGGAAGGAATTCAGTTTTACCTCTAATTTTCAATATTTCATTTACTTTTAATTCAGGTGGTGTTCCAAAATCTTTTTAAAGTTATGTAGACAACAATCCCGGAAGATTTTATCCAGTAAAAAACATGCAATACCAAGTATGAACATACTGAAAATTCATCCCAAATTTCACAAGAAATAATTCAATAAACTTGTCAAATCATATTTTTGAGAGTTGCTGCTTGCATAATTTATTAAAATACATTGTTTTCTCTCAGATTGAACTGGAAAAATAAATCTACACTGAATATTTTTTTAAATTACTTGTAATTTTTTAGCATGATTACTGAAATTCATCCCATTGCTGTTCATAACAAAAGTTTTATTAAATAAATACATGTTTGAAGAATCAAGTAATATAAAATTTAATGCTATTTTCAAGTGTGAATTTTTTTCATTTTTAACAATTCCATTATTTGTATGGATGTATTGTAAAGAAAAAAAAAATGCCCTTGATTTTTCTTCCCTATCAAGAATAATATATGATAATTCAACAACTCTTAAATTTAGAGAATTTTAAAAAATACCTTTGGGTGTAATTAACATCAAACAAATAAGAAAATAATAAAAAAAATAAAAGCAATGAATTAAGCTCAAAAGTACCATTTCACTAATTTTTAATTAAATTCTAATATTTCTAAATATAAGATACAATACAAATGCATACAGATGTGCACTTATATTTTATAGATTATACAAAAATGGTGAGACCAATTTTCCGTTTCAGGTTTGAGGGAATTCATTTTTTTTTTTTTTTTTTTTAACATTTTCCAATATAGAATTCCGGGTTTTTTTCCCAGTTTTCAGTATAGATTTCTGTTTTTGCTTCATTAATAATACTTACTTAGTGAGAAAGTGTAACAATAAATCATTTATTTTCCTTTTATTTTCTTGTTTTAAAATTTAATAACATTATAAATGTTATTAAAATTTAATAACATTAAATGTTATTAAAACAAGAAAATAAAAAAAAAATTACTAGCTGGAATATATACACCAAGTTGCTCCAGCTTGATAGGCTTTCGTACCTCAACCCTTTTTAATCTAACTGAGTTTGGGGACAACCCTTGCCAAAAAAAAAAAAAAAAAAAATCTACAATCCTAAATAAGAATTATAAGTGAAAGTGGCAAAACCTACAGAAAAATAGCACCACAAAAACAAAAAGCTACATTATCGTTTGGTCGTTAAACTCATTTTTGAAAAAACGTTTAATTTGTAAAATTTGGCTTTCTGAAATGACAAACTGCCCCCACCTTCGTCACCATGTATGACAGGAAAAAGAAAGGATATCATAAAACAAAAAGACGAAATTTCTGCACACACTCCCCCACCACCACCTTTTTCTTTTTACATTTAAATTAAGCAAACTTCGTAAACCTTGGTTTCTAAATATTGTAAAATGTAAACTGTAGGAAGACAGTAGGTAAGGGTTGGAGATGTAACATTATAGACTTTATCCTTTGATGTCTGTCAGACGCGTAAGTTACGAAAGGCAAGCAATAGTCGCAAATTAAAATGGTAGTTTGCAAATTTGCTAGAAAAAAAAAAATGTCCATTTCAAAGTCTCGATTTCCGTTTCAAGTAGACCATTCCTTTCTTCCGTCTGTTTTTTCCGTTTTCACGGAAAATAAACCACTCTACAAAACAAAAAACATTTCACAGCGTAAGGTATATAAGGTCTCTTTGATCTGCTAGGAAAACTAGATCTATTTGGAAAATATGTTAGAAAAATTTATACTTGGAACAAACGACCTGCATACGGATAGAAACAAAAATAGAAAATGCCGTAAGACAAGGACGTGTCTTTTCCACAGATTCAACCACTACACTACAGCGATGCTATCTAAGAGAACTGGGCATCTACCAGGATTCATTATCAGTGTGTATAATAATCTTAACAATATAAAATATGAAAATGACACTGTATTGATGCCAACTGAGAAAAAAACTAGAAAACCTAGATCAAGTGGTAGAAAAAAAAAAGCAAGTAAAAACTAAAAGGGACTAACCATCAACTATAAGAAGATAGAGAGCATGGTCATCAGAAACAGAAGAAAAAAAAAAAAACAAGATAAGAGTTACGAATTGGAGATAAACACCAAACAAGTGCAGAAGTTTAAATATCTGGGTAGCATTCTAACAGAATGGAAAATGCAGCACTGAGATCTGAACACATTTTGGACTAGTGAAAGAAACATTCAAAAAGCTAAGCAAGGTGCTAACAAACAGAAAAATTTTGTTAGAAACAAAAAGAAGAAGAGTGTTGGATTGCTATTCAATGATCCATCCTCTTATATGGCAATTTCCCACAGATGAGAAAAAAAACTAGAGGCAGGAAAAATATTGTTCTACGGAAGGATACTGAGAATTCCATGAATGGAGCGATTAAGCAACAAGGAAGCCTTAAAGAAAGTGGCAACAGAAAGAACATTTATACTTAGAATCAGGAAAAGAGAGCTAAATTTCCTTGGACACAATGAGGAAGGTCTTGTGAAACAACCCTCACAGGGCATATTGAAGGTAAAAGAGATAGTGGAAAGCAGCTAGCCACTGACCTAAATGAGCTTGTTTGAATGGATGGTGGAACATAGCAAAGTGAGAAAAACTGCTAAGAGCCACAAGAGATAGGAAGTTGGGGGCGACACATGACCACCTATGTGCTAAAGAGACATGGCATACAGAAGAATGTAATATACAAAAAATATAAATTATTCATTCTAAGTTAAAAAAGCGTTCAGAATAAAAATATTCTTTAAACTATTGGTTATATAAGGTTCGTTATTATTTTTAAACATAAATACCAATTTCTTGATTATTGTATTGCTAATGTCCCATATTTCTTTAATTCTTATTCAATTTTTCGCGCGCTTTTTAAGTCAGGTGAAATTATAGAGTATCTGTGTACGACCCATGACATCACTGGTTACTGTACGTAAATAAAGTAAACGTTTATTTTAAAATAGTCGCATTATTACGTAAATTAAAAAAAATTTATAGTTCGAAAACGAACAGATTTTTAATTTAATTTAACAGAATCTTTTAAAATTAAAAATAGTATTTTTTTCTTTTGACTTTGTAATGTCTAAGGCGTAGACGATCTCACCTTGTTTTGTTAGCTAAATTGCCATATTCTTGATAAAGCTAGCGGAGTAGTTTTTCATTGCCTTTTTCAGTTTTTAATTCAGAGTTTTGCTCTTCTTAGACTGCTTCCCAGCCAATGCTAGAGATTCCAGTCTACTTTGTTATTCAATCCATAGCTGGATGTGGGGAGAAAAAAAAAAAACAGATTCAGGTCATATTCGTTTACACTACAATTTAAAAAATTCAACTTTAGAACGGAGATTCGTGAATATTTAGATTTTGATCACGTTAATTTTCATTTTTAATTGTGGATTGGGGTGGGGAAGTTAATATTTATTTTGTATTTTTTTTTTTTTCTTAGAGAATAAGTGATCAATTTTTTTAATTAAATTATATTCACTAAAAATCTGTTCAGATAAAAAAAAGTACTATGGAAATTTCAGTGTTTCCTCTCTAGTATTTGCTACCTCGCTTATTGTCTTCTTAAACTACGTAATGTTATTTACATATTGAAATGATTTTTTTTTCTTTTAACACGAATTTAGCATTATTATCTTTCAAATAAAACAAACAATTAAGACTTTTTTGGAAAAATTTGAAGGGATATTAGCGCTCGGGTGTTACAATATACATTTACCCAAAATTTAACTTCAAAGACATTTTTATTTTTTTTATTTAATGCGTTTTTGAACATTTTTTTTAAAGTTCGTGGCGGTACCTATTTGGTACGGTCACACGTGACTTATTGAACCACCATTATAAACGAAAAATGTAAACAAATGTACAAAATCTCTTATCAGTCGTAGAAAAATTTGTCAAAGTCAGTAAATTTATGGGTTTAATTAACTCATTAACTGGATTTTAAAAATGTGTTTACTTTTTTTTTTTTTTTACTTACAGCATTTACTTTTTAAATTCATAAAAGTCAAAATGTTTCTTGGCAAAATCATGACTGACTTCTTGTTTCTCACTAACCGCAATCAGTTGTGAAAGATACGATAGTATTTAAAATTCTCTTTACGTCTTAGAATTGAAAATAAATTTTAAAGAACCTTGTCTCAAACCAAAAGTCATAGGACAACAAAACACATAATTGGATCTAGTAGTTCTTTTTACGTCACCTTATTCAACGTTGAAAGGGACCCTCTAACCAACCATAAAACCCAAAACTAGACGCAAATTAAATTAATAATTATCAAAAACAAAAGAAAGAAAAAAGTTTCTCTTCTTTTACCATTTTAAAACAACGTGTTTGTTAAGATTTTTGTTTGACGCCATGTGACGACTTTAGATACACAAAAACGAAAGTACTTGAATAAGTTTCATACATTTGTTTTAACATTTAAATTCTAACCAATAACATCTAAAATGTAATTTAAAAACAGAAATATGCATTATAACTCACGTTGTATCAAAATTAACATTTGAAGGTTGCCAAGAAGCGGACGGCATTCCGTAGCCAGACATTTTGACGCGTACTGAAAAAATAATATCTAACCTTATTTTCGTAGTAAAAAATTTTTTTAAAGATTTGTTTTAAAAATTCAATAAAACGACGAGTACAAAAGATATATATTATTATGCTTTTTTTAGTCTCTATTACTAATAGATATTTTTCAGTAAATGATTGTTTTGCAGACGATAAATATTTTCGTAAAATCGTTTTAAAAAAAAAAAAAAAAAAAAAGAAAATGACAGAGGGGGAGAGCCGAAGAAACAACCTTCACCTTCGCCTGCTATATCGCCATCCAAATCCCACCCACAGTAGAGATCCCAGCCCCTATAGACATAGATCTTTCTATACCCCTCTCCATACACCCACTCCCTCCCCCCTTAAAAAAAAAATCCCCCCCTCCACCCCAGTCAATCACCGGTCAAAAAAGACGATATGCCTCCTCCCGCTGCAAAGCATCAAAGAAGCCCCATGCAAGAGGCAAAAGAACAAAGGAAAAAAAGATTATTTTTCAACACTGGAGAGGAGGTGTGCCATATTTCCCCAGCCCAGGCCGAGAGAGCCCGGGACTATGGAAACAGGGTAAAAGACCTAAAATACTTGCTCTCAATCAAACAGTTTGCAGACCTGGACATAGAGGTTCCTCAAAACCTCCCAAATGCTCAAAGGGTCCTGACAGTAATTAGATCTGGACCTGCTGCAAAACAAACTTGGGCCATGGTTGACGAAGCCATCAATGCTTATAAGATGGCTTTGCCCATTGCCATAACAGAAAATGAGAAATTGAAAAATTTAAAACAGTTCTGTGCAGGGAGGGTCTCCGTTTTAGTTCACCCCTCCCTATATAGAGCACTTAAATTGACCTTCCCCTGGGATATCGGCGGTATCTCCCAAGACGGCACCATCAAGACTGAGATGGGCCATGGGTCTATGGAGAGGCGGTCAGTATCCTTACCCCGTCAATGTTCAAACCAGTAGTTCAACCCTAATCAGGCTTCACTATGGCTCTCTGGTTGGCTAGTATAAATGTCCGGGGCCTGAGGTCCGAGTCTCGCAGGGCGAGGCTCTCTCGTGACCTTCAGCGCCTCGGGGTGGATGTGTTGTGTGCAAGAGACCCGGTTTTCTTCTCATGATCGTGAGGACATACTGTCTGGGGGTTCGCCCTTTATTCAGCATGTTTTGATGGTCGTTCGAGGGGTGTCTCTTGGCTAGTTAGCAAGCCGTTGAAGGCTGCATGTACCCTTGTCTTCGCGGATCCGGCGGGCAGGCTTTTGCGTGCTGGATGTTACCATAAAGGATAAGGCTCTACGTCTCATTGGGGTTTATGCGCCCAATATCCATTCCGAGCGCCTGCCTTGTTTTGGCAGATTAAAGCCGCATTTGACGACGTCTCGTCGGGTAGTTTTAGCGGGGATTGGAATGCCGTCCTTGACCCCGATATAGATCGTATAGGGCAAAAATAAAGGTACTAACAACCCGGATGTGAAACCATTTCGGGACTTTATCGATGAGTTTGATCTCATCGATAAGTACCGAATGAACACCCTCGAGGAGGTAGCATGGACTTGGACAAATAGTGGCAACTTTCGGTTCCTGGCTCGATTGAGAGCTACCTGGACCGAGTCTTAGTTAGGAGAGTCGATGTAGGGCTCTTTAGGTGTCCAAGTTCCATTATATAGTTTATACGGATCATAGGCTTGTCCGGGTCCGTGTAAACTTAGATAAACCTAAGGTTAGGATGGCTGGCTACTGGAAATTGAACTGTTCACTTTTTTGGTGATCAGGGTTTCCGGGACCAGCTGTTACTAATGATACAAAGGGAATTGACGGGGCGGTTGTGGGAAACGCCTGGTGGGGCAAATTAAAATCCAAAATTAGAACGTTTGCTGCCGATTTTACATCGTCGACTCAATCTAGATAGATTAATATATATAAACGGCTTTAGAAGAAAAAAAGTTGATCGGGCCGTGAAATCCCGTGTTAGTGGGGACATAGTCGTAGCTAAGGCAGAGTTGGCCTCCTTGCTTATGAAGAAGGATCAAGCTCTGGTAGTTAGGGCTAGGCTAAAAAAGAATGTCTTCTGAGGCGACGAACATGGCCGCTGAACTGCGTGCAGAGGAGAATAGGAGCGCGTCTAGCGACATATAGCGAGCGTCACATTGCCGGATAAGCGGACCGTGACTACAAACGCGGGCATATCGAGGCATTTCGTGATTACTTTCAGGATCTTTTCACCAGGGAGCCGGTCTGAGCTCTGCTCAGTTCAACGCCTATTTGGCTGACTTTCCCTGCCTTGAGGCAGCTGAAGCGGCTAGGTGCGAGGGTTCCATAACAGAGTCGGAAATCTGGGAAGCGCTGAAGCAGGTTGGCCTGGATAAGTCTCCGGGTCTAGATGGTCTTCCCTACAAAGTGTACTTGAGGCTGTCGCCCGTTTTTGTTCCTTTGCTGCAACTGATTTTCAACCACTGGATGAGGCAGGGGTCTTTACCTCAACGCTTCACCAGGGGTATGATCAAGTTGCTGCGTAAGGACAAGAACGGTGGGGATGGGTTAGAGAACTTTCGCCCTTTAACGATGTTAAATACGGACTTAAAGATTTTGGCGAAGATCTTAGCCAACCGTCTGCAGCTTGTCCTGTCTCAGCTGATTGGCCCCGAACAGACTTGTGCTGTGAAGGGCAGGACTATTCAGGATAACCTTCACATGGTACGCTTGATCTTAGAACAAGTCGACAGTGAAGCCGCGCTGATCAATTTGGATCAGTCCAAGGCCTTCGATAGGGTTGACCATCGATTTCTGGAGGCTGTCCTTTCGGCGGCCAGTTTCAGAGCCGACTTTCGCTCCTGGATCCGACTCTTGTATGCGACCCCCGGTGCGCTGGTGGAAGTGAATGGGGTAAGATCGAAGCCTTTCGTATTGTCTCGCTCCATTCGTCAAGGTTGTCCGCTCTCACCTATGCTTTACGGTTCTTGCGTTGGAACCATTCCTTTGCAAGTTAAAGGTGAATCTGGTCCTGCGCGGAATTTCGCTGCCTGGTGCTTCCACCTCGGCCAGGTATTCAGCCTATGCTGACGACGTTTCGGTTCTTGTGTCGAGCAGAGCCGAGATTAACGAAGTCAGCAAAGGAGATCAGTGGGTATGAGATGGTGACAGGGGGCCAAGATCAACCGCGATAAGTCTGTGGGCTTGCGGTTGGGTGCGTGGAAGGAGTTTCTCTTCCGGACCTTTCCTCTGGACGGATGGGCGATCAAGATACTCGGCGTCTGGTTCGGTCCCTGATCTCCAGTTGAAATGAATTGGTCGGAGGTGCAAGGGAAGGCTGAGGTCGTGGTTAATCTGTGGTCTCGAAGGAGCCTTTCCCTGAAGGGAAGGGCGGAAGTATGTGTTTCACATATATCCAATTCTCCTGTACCGACTCTGTGCTTCCCTCCCGTCTGCCCGACTAAAGTCATTAGTCAAGGTCTTGTTCTCTTTCTTATGGAGAGGCAAAGGCCCATATGGTATGTCGCGAGATCTGTTGCCTTCATCCCTCTGGAGGGCGGTCTGGGTATGCCTAGCATTGAGATTCGTCAACATATGCTTCACATCACCTTTCTAGACCGAATGTGTCGCGGGTCGGATGAGGAGGGCGCCTTTTGGAAAGAAGACGTCCAGAAACATTTCCGGCCCTGAGAAGTGTACACACTCGTGTGAAGAGGAGGCCGGCCGTACACCACGTGCGAGTGTTCCTTCTATCGTGAATGTCGTCGCGCTCTGAAGCTCCTCTTGCAGGCTACGGTTGGCCTCTCCAACGCCCAGGCGTTGTCTCGTAAGGCATTGTATCAAGTATTAGTTAGGGGGCCGCACAAGATGATCTAATTGGCGAGCTCGGTCTTCTGAAGCAGGAGGCTCGCTCGATATGGCCTTGGGCGCCTGGGTTGAAATGCCTCAATAACGATGAGGCATCACTCACCTGGCTGGTGATTCGTGAAGCCCTCTGGGTCGGCAAAGACTTTGTGCAGCAGGCTTGGAGAAATATCCAAACTGTCGTCGCTGTACTGGGGAAGTCGAGACCATTGGTTCACGCCTTTTTTTTCAGTGCAAGGCGGTAGTGTCGTTGTGCAAGTTTGTTGAAGGCCTCATGGTTCGCATGTTGCAGGGAAAGTTTTTTGTCCTTGAAGCTAGCTCTGTTTGTAGCAATTTGGTGCCGCAATTGACGAAGGCTGAACACTATGTGTTCTGTTGCTTACTAGGGGTAATGAGAGTCGTGATTTGGACGACGCGTCAGAAGGGATTCCATGAGGGCGAGAAGTTCACCTCTTCCCAACTGATCTTGTTCTTTAAGCATCAGCTTAAAGTCAAGATTGGGACGGAAAGGCGGCGGCTCTCCTCATCGGAATTCAGCAAAAGGTGGGTGAATCTTGCGCGTTTGTGCTGTGTGAAAGGGGCTGACTTGGAGTGGCATTTTGATGTCGGTTAGGCATCAGAATATTGTTTTACTGGGTTGAACATGGGCAACCCATCCCGAAATTAGGTTAGAATAGGAGTTTGTATTTTTCCTTTAGTTTTTCTTTTTCCTGTTCTGATAAACTTAGCTAGGGTGTGTTTGCTCATTGGTCCCCTTTTATTTCTGTCCCATTTTTCTTCCTTTAGTTTAACTCCCCGTCCCCTCCCTCGTTTAGGTGGTCAGTGATGTCAGTTCTCTGGTGGATGGGCGCCTTTCGTTTCGTCGTGTGTCTTTTCGTATTTGTTGTTGTGTATGAATGAGTGTGTGCTTGTGTGAGTGCTTGACGGTATGAATGTGTCCTTATTTTCATAGTCCCGCATCGATTTCGTCCGGTTAACTGATATTTCTGCCACATTCAAAAGTTTTGGGGGTTTTAATACTAACACTGATTTTGTTTAGTTTCTTGTAAATATATTTCGACATATTGTATATACTCATTGGGGATTTTTTAAAAGTTGTTGTTTTTTATGCCCCCCTCCCCCACAGACAATATTTGTATATAAGGGGTGTATTTAGGATTTTCATTGAGTCAAAGAGGCATTTTGGTGGATGTAGTAAGAAAGGTATGGATAAATGTGTTGTTTTGGTGATAGGAATATTGTTTAGTATGATAGGGTCAGTGGTTGTGGCTAGCTAAGTTTTATTCTAAGACAAGTGATGACCATCCTTTCCCCCAGCCCCCTTTTCGGCCTTGTGCCACATTTGTACATAGTACAATAAATAAAGAGGAGGAGAGAGGGATTTACAAAAATTACCAGAAACACTTTGAATTGCTCGATTAAAAAAAAATTAAATTCAACAACACAGGAAAATGTGTCCTTTATTCCTCCTTACACAATATAAAAACATTACACATGAAAAAGTAGTTTAACTGAAAAATATCCCCCTGTCTGTATCACTAAATCATTATTATCTCAAAAAAAATCTTACAATCTAAAAATATTTTCTGGTGTTAAATAATAAAAGGTTGATAAGCCATAGAAAATGAATCAATCAAAAATTAAAAAATCAACTTACTCATCTGAAACTTGAACCTTGTTTGATGATTTCACTTTCCATATCAATATTCTACTCATGCAGCCTAAAAAAAAAACCACATCCTATAAGCTATTAATTGACCTATTGTTAAGGATTTTTCTCATATACTTTACAACTAAGTCATTGTTCAATAAAAGGAAATTCTTAAAACTGAACAGGTTTTGATAAAAATTAAGTGAAATCTTCCAAAACAATGCACACTTTTTATTTTAACTTGTTGTTTTCTTTTTATAGAATGTGGTTTATATTCCCTTTCTCTTTGTTTTTTCTGTACTGTATTGTATCTTACTTCATATTCAGCTGTCCAATGCATTTACCAAATTCAAACGTCTCTGTTTCCATTCATTTATGACTTCTCTCTTGTTCAGCCTTGCATAAATGTTTGATCCTGGAAAATCTACAGTGAACTGATAAATAATTTAATAAAAAATGACACAAACTGGTCAGTTTTACCATTTTCTCTACCTTTAAAATCTATAATATTTATTATAATTTCTTATCTCTATGACTGTTAGTTGATATTTTTATAAATTTATATTTTGTTTCTATAATCCTTACTTTATATCTTCTTTCTATAACTCTTAGTCAATATTATATTTCAATAACCTTTGATCAATATTATATTTCTATAACTTTTAGTCAATATTTTCTATAAATCTTAACTTATATCATATTTTATGACTTTTAGTTTATATTTGATTTTTATAATTCTAGTTTATATTTTATTTCTATAACTCCGACACTGTTTTATATTCTATAGCTCTTAGTGTATATAACTTTAGTCTATATTTAATTGTATAACTTTTAATCTATATTTTATTTCTATAACTTTTGCTCTGTATTTTATAAATTTCAGTCTATATTTAATTCTATAACTTCTATTCTATATTTTATTTCTATAACTGTTAATTTATATTTTTATTTTATAACTCTTGTTTTGTATTATATTTCTATAGCTCTTTGTGTATATAACTTGCTATAACTTTTGGTTTATATTACATTTTTATGACTTTTAGTCTAACTTTTATTTCTTTAACTCTTAATCTATATTTTATTTCTATAATACTTACTATGCATTAAATCTATAACTCTTAGTATATCTTTATTTTTCCCATTGACAGAAGAAAAATATATTGAAGCTTAATCCAATGTTATTTACAGTCTCTGTCCTCAGCTGTGATTTTTTTTTTTTGGTATATACTCATCTTATTTTTATGAGATTGTCACATCTTCATGAATGTTGTCAGGTTTTTAAAATTTCAGATCTTCACTTGATAGTTCCTGTTGTCATGTCAGTTTTCATTCATTTACTTATAAATTTATTTTCTGATTTCATATCTGAAAACATTCTAATAAATTCTCTCAGATTATCCCACAGTAAAAAAAAAAATAGCTAAAAAGTAGAGGCTATCTCTACCTGTGGCAGATTGTACACCTCACATGACAAAAATTTCCGTCTAACACATCCGCACAATTGACTCAGGGTGCTATGGGATGGGTGGTTTTATGGAGTTACCATCTCTGGATTAGCTCTCAACCAAGGCAAGTTTGCCCAGGTATTTAACAGTTTGAAGGGAATTTTGTTGAAGGCTTTCAAAATACATGAATTCTATACATGTGTTCATTTTTTATGCCTATATTTGTTAACAGAATGGCATTGCTAAAAAAAAGAGAGAAAAATATACTCACGTGATTTGCTGTAGTGTGTGTGTGAGAGAGAAAAAGAGATACATACATATATATAAATTGGTCAAAGAAATTCTTTGAAAACCAAGCGTTGTTCTTTCAGCTGATACAGTAGGCCAATGAGTTTTGTTGCCACATGTACAACCTCCCTGCAACTACCCAACTGATCCAGGGCTTCACCACCTCTCTCAGAATACTGGTGTTCTGACGCTGTTAGATCATTGATCATAGGTTTTTCACTCTTCTGTCGACTTGTAGTTAAATCTTGAATCTTCCAGCTACTTTCTTAGCTTTTTCACCATCCTTGTGCTGATGCTGATGAAGTCTAAAATCTCCATCTTTGTACTTTCGCTGTGAATTCCAAGGAGAACTCTATGCCTCTTCCACTAATTGGGATGTTCAAAATTTTCCATAGTCAATTATTCTGGAAAAACGAATTAAAAAATGTATGTATGCATATATGGGATAACAATATATAAATTTTTATATATCAAGAAGAGTTTTGAAGGAAAGATGTATGACAAAGTGAAAAAAGATTTTGTGTGACACATTTTGTCCCATAGGACTTCATCAGACTAGGTTTGCTTGTGTTAATGTGCCTACACATGTGCGTCAACAAGATATGCTGGAAATTTTAAATTTTGAAAAAACATTTTTTTAATAATGTGTTTTCGGTTTTGTTTCTTTAATAATGTATTTTGGGTCTATAATCTAGCCTATTTCATTTAGATTCATTTTCTTTCGATCATCTTTGTTATTAAATATCCCAACAATGTGATAACAGAAGATGTGCGAAGAATGATGAAAATATTGTAGGAAGCTGGATGGATCTTTACTGTGGAGAATGTAGAGATTAAAGTGGTTTTTAAACATTTTCATCTTCATTGAATTATTTTCTTTTTTAAATAGAGTAGCATCGTTTATGTCAAAATTGTGATCAGCCTAGTGATGATGAACAACTAATGTATATGTTCCTTTTTGGATGCATGGCATTTGCACCATTTTCAGTTCATGTTATGTCTTAGGTTTCTATTTAGTATGCAGGGCATTTGCACCTTTCTCAGTTCATGTCGGGTCTTAGTTTTTTATTTAGGACGCATGTCATTTGTTCCATTCTCAGTTCATGTCATGTCATAGGTTTCTATTTATGATGCATGGCATTTGCACTATTCTCAGTTCATGTTATATCTTCTGTTCCTATTTAGTATCCATGGCATTTGCACCATTTTGAGTTCATGTTATGTCTTAGATTCCTATTTAGAATGCATGGAAATTGCAACATCCTGTTGTGGATTCCAGTTTGAAATTCGCTACCAATAAATAACAAACGCCAGGAATGAATATATGTAAATAATGTATTAACGTAATAATACAAACTGGTAAAGCATGTTAGTAGTTCCAAGAATATGGGTTAGTAGCAAATATATATATACAGTCTTTGGTATTGAAGTATCTCTGTATGACTTCTTACTGAGTCTACATGCTCGCTCACTGTGACTCCTACAATGCTGTTACCTCACCCTCACTCTTCTGGTTACCTACAACCTTTTACTCTGTCACTCTGGACTCGACTCGACTCTTCAGTCTTGCTCTCTCTTCCTCTCGTCCCTCTTTTGCAGTACTATATGTATATACTGGGTGAGTTCATATGTATAAAAAGGGGTGGACCCCCTCAACACATCCATAGTTTGTGTTATGCCTTAAGTCCTTATTTTGGATGGATGTGTTTTGCACCATTCTCATTTTTTGGTTTATTATAGGTTCCTATTTAATATGCATTGGAATTGCCCTACTCTCAGTTTATGGTATGCTTTAGGTTCCTATTTAGAATGCATAGGAATTTGGCAATCCTCAATTTGGGGTATTCCCTAGGTTCTTATTTACAATTCAGGGAAATCATTCTATCCTCTGTTTGTAGAATGCCTTAGGTTCCTATTTAAGATGCATTGAAGCCAGACCATCCTAGGTTTGTGGGCTACCTTAGATTTCTATTTGAACTCATTGGAATTGCCAAATCCTCAGTTTTTGATATATTTTTATTCCTATTTAGTACACATGTGATATACACCATTCTCAGTTCATGTTATATCTTAGGTTCCTATTTAGGATGCATATGAATTGCAACATCCTCAGTTTGTGGTATGCCTTTGGTCTGTATTTAAGATGCAGGGGAATTGCGCCATCCTCAGATTGTGGTATGCCTAAGATTCCTATTTAGGATGCATGAGATTTGCACTATCCCAAGTCTGTTGTATACCTTACATTCCTATTTAAGTTGCATGCAAATTGAGCCATGTCCAGTTTGTGGTATGCCTTAACTTCCTATACAGGATGCATCAGGATTGCCCCATCATCAGTTTGTGGTATGCCTTACTTTCTTCTTTAGGATGCATGCGAATTGCACCACCATCAATATGTGGTATGCATTAAATTCCTATTTCAGATGCATGGGAATTACACCAGCCTCAGTTTGTGGCATACATTAAATTACTATTGAAGATGCATAGGAATACCCTCACTTTGTGTAATTGTTCCTATTCAAGATTCTTGGGAATTGTATAATACTCAGTTTATAGTCTTATTGAATATGCATGGGAATTACACTGTGATGAGCTTGTGGTCTGCGTTAGGTTACTATTTAAGATGCATTGAAATTGCACCATCCTCAGTTTGTGGTATACCTTAGGTTCCTGTTTAGGATGCATGGCAATTGTGCCATCCTCAGTTTGTGATATGCTTAAGGATTCGATTTAGTTTGCATGAGAATGCCATCATCCACTGTTTGTAGCCTGTCTTATGATCCTATTGTACATGCATGGGAATTGTAATATCATGAGTTTATGGTATACCTTAAGGTTCCTATTTAGAATGCATGTAAATTCCACCATCCTCAGTTTGGGGTATGCCTTACATTCCTATTTAAGATGCATTGGAATTGCACTATCCTCAGTTTATGTTAAAAAAAAAAAGGATGCATGGAAATTTCACCATCCTCAGTTTGTAGTATGTAGTATTTAGAATGCATGGCAAGCGCACCAATTTTCAGTTTGTTGAACGACTTATGTTCATATTAAGGATGCATAGAAATCACACTATCTTCAGTTTGGGGTATGCCTAAGGTTCCTATTTAAGATACATATGGATGACTCCATCTTCAGTTTGTGGTCTGCCTTATATTTCTATCCAAGATGCATGGGAATTGCACCATCCTCAATTCGTGGTATGCTTTACGTTCCTATTTAGTATGCATGGCAATTGCACCATCCTCAGTTCATGGTATGACTTAGGTTTGTATTTAAGATGCATTCTCCTTTTGTGGTATGCCTTATGTTCCTATTTAAGATGCATGGTAACTGCACCATCCTCAGTTTATGGTATACCTTGCATTCCTATTCAGGATGCATTGGAATTACACCATCCTCAGTTTATGATATGACTTATGTTCATATGGAGGATGCATGAAAATTGTACCATCCTCAGTTTGTAGTTTTTCTTTGTGGTATGAGTTATGTTCCCATTAAAGTTACATGGAAAATGGGCCATCCTCAGTTTATAGGATGTCTTAGGTTCCTATTTAGGATACATGGTAATTGCATGATCCTCACTTTGTGTTCAGACTTTGGTTTGTATTTAAGATGCATGAGAATTGCACTGTCCTCAGTTTCTAGTATGCCTTAGGTTCTTATTAAGGATGCATAGGAATTGCACCTTCATTAGTTTGTGGTATGCATTAGATTTCTGTTTTGTATGGAATGGATCTGCATTTGCGACATGCCTTACATTCATATTTAAGATGCATTGGATTTTCACTATGTTCCTATTTAGTACATGGGAATTTCACCAGCCTCAGTTTGTGTTATACCTTAGGTTCCTAATTAATATGCATGAGAATTGTGCCATACATCATGACAAGCCAAACATCTTCCATTTTGAGCTAAGCAGCCACTGACTATCCTCACACGGCAAACTGTCATGTGATCTTCAAGTACCACTGAAGGATTCAGTCAATTCTTACTGTCAAAAGGAGCAAATCTTCTAGATAAGGACTAATACATTACAATTCAACTTAGACTATGAGGAAGTGTAAGGAAAGTTAGTATGACATGATTAATACAGTCTCATTCTAGAAAGATATTTCATTCAATCATTATTGTATATTTCAAATTCTGTTTGTTTTTAACATTTTTACTGCAGCATTGTTATAATGTAAGCTAAACTTGTTTTTCTTTTATTTATTTATTTGAATTATTTCAGCTCTTCCAAGGCAATGCAAAATTCAAGAATGTAAAAAGGCGGAACCACATATATTTGACCCATGCAGTGAGAAACATTACTATGTTTGTACCAATCCCAAAACTCGGATGTTATGTCCAAACGGCACTCATTATTCAAAAGGAAAAGGAAAAAATCTTCATTGTTTGCACATTTACAATACCATTAGTGAAAAGAAAAAATTCTGGAAGACTTGTAAATTCTCAAACAACTGTAAGTAAAAATAAAAAGTAAATTGATTTTTATACATTTATTTTGCTACAGAACAATACATTGTCATGAGAAGTTATTAATTTTGAAAGCTATTGAAATTGTTTATTTATGTTGTCTTTTGTTTGTATACTAATTTTTTTCAACAACTAATAGTTTTTTTAATCTGACATTATTTATCATCAGTATAAATTGAACTCTGCTTTAAGGATTATGACCAGAGTATATATATTTGATATCTTGCAACTGATAAACTATTCAACAATTAGTCCTTCTCTACAAAATCTAAGATATTCCAAGCATTTGTCTAAGATCTTCTGTATACCAATAACTGTGACTTGGTTCATTTTCAGTTCTGTTGTTCTTCTCCATACCTTCAAGGATCAAGACTATAATATATATATATTCAATACCATACAACTGGTAAACTATTTAACAATTAGTCCTTCTCTGCTAAATTTAAGACATTCCAAGCTTCTGTCTAAGACCATCTGTATACCAATGACTGACTTGGTCAACCAAAAATAAACAAGAAATGCAGTTCTTTGATGGATAAACTTTTCTATTCATGCAAAGCTTTTAGCCTTATTATCATCCTGGACAAAACAGTGAACATGTTTCAACTTGCTCTGGTTTCACCTTACATCAACCATCAATAATTGTGGATGATCACAAAGAAAAGGTGCTAGAAAAATTCACATACCTTGGGAGCACTATAAACAGACACTGTACTGTTGGTGAAGAAATATCTGCTTCTAAGAAGAAAGCAAATGATGCTTTTGCTGCTCTAAAAAATTGAGTCTGACCTCAGAGAGGACTTCTACAGTCTACAATGCTAGTGTATTCCTTATTACTGTAAATTGAACCTTGCTTTTTCATGATGGCTTCCTGTAACCTAATTGATAAAGCACACTTAACTTAAAATTAGTTTCCTTGATTGAAAAATGGAATACAGGTTCAATTCCTAGACTGGCTGACATTAATTTCAAGACAAGAAAAAACAAATATATGGCAGATGAGAGCACTAAGTGGTTTATCTTATTCGCTAGGAAGAAATTCCAGCATCCATCTGTATGATTTGTCTATAAATTCGGGGAGGGGGATACTTTTGCATTCATTCCAGGTAGATTGGAACTAACAGACTTCTTGATCCCTAGTCTGGTTGATAATAATTTCACTGTTCTAAAAAATAAAAACTGGGATGCCTATTCAAACACATGTGATAGCAAATATGACAACAACATGAAATGAAAAGAAAATAAGCCACCATTAACCACTTGGAAAGCCAATCCATATCTCAAGAAGATGCTACTGTGGGATTGGAAGGGCATTATGTATTTCAAGCTTCTTCCACAAAAAAGAAGTGGAAGTCAGAAAAGTACTGTTCCCAAATGGAACAATTAAAAGGCTGCAGTTAATGAAAAGCATCCAGAATTGATCATTCAGAAGGGTGATGTCTTCTTTCAGGATAACACAAAACCTCACCCTCTCTTTGCTGACCCAGCAGAAATTGCTATAGGTTGGCTGTATCTATCTAACCTTGCACTTTTAGATTATCACTTATTTTGATCCATACAAAAATCTACTGAATGTGAATCACAATTCTCTGGAAGCCTGTACAACCAGTTCAACACTTAGGAAGATGCCAAGTTTTATGAGGATGGGATTATAAAGCATCCCTAAAGATGGTGAAAGGTAGTGGAACAAAATATGATTGAATAAATCTATTTACAAACATGTAAATCTATTATTTTAAATTCACTTAAAAAAACCTAGAAACTTCTGTTCTGACCCATATATCCTGAAAATTTTATTTACATTAGTTGGTTAATATCAATTTTATTATATTATTGTATATTTTAGCATATTTTTTTTTATCAAACACACCTTATCAAGTATGTTTCATCAAACATGTTTCACTGACTATGATATTCCAACCAAGATTTCCAAATAATTATTGTTATATTAAGTGTGTGGTGGCAGAACAAAGAAGAAATGATGGAGGTTTAAGAAATAAATAATTATATTAACAAAAAATACAACAAAAGATGAATTGGTGTAAATGTCTCTCATTGAAAAAAGAGATAAGTAGAATTGTAAAGTTGTCCACAGAGGCATACGGTAGGAGAGGGAGGGTGATTTGTGACTTACTGTGGCAATGGCCTTTGGCAAATTGTCTTTGGAGGAGAGAGGCTGCATTCATTGCAGCAACGACCTTTGGCGAATTCACTTTGGAGTTGGGAAACCACGTTTCGATGAGCATGTGAATCCTAGCTGTTGTACCAACTGACTGTCAAAGATGTCCCTATCATAAGCTTTTATGTCCTTTTCTTAGGCTCAGATCACCTCCAGTTTTTTATTCTGTTTCTTTAGGTGGGACTGGATGCTATTGGGTGGAAATTCTGGATTGTATTTTTCTTTGAGTGTGTAAGTAAAAGAGAAGGTATGTGTGGAGCCAATGCACAGTTGACAGAGTTTTTATTTCAGTCTTGGGTTTTGGAGTGTTCACATCAGGCCAGTGGTAGAAATTTGTGTAACATGAATCAGAAGATCAGTTTTTAGGAAGATTATAACATTATACGGATATTTTTTCAAACATGTCATGTAAGTTTATGAGAAAATGAAATAAAATTGAATAATAATAAAGAAAAATCAAAAAAAAAGAAATATATTTTCCCAAGATGTTAAGAGTAAAAGGATCCTGGAATATGACTACCCCACTTGGTTTTGAAAACCACCATCAGGCAGCAATGGTTAAGTCTATAAAAAGACAAACATTCACCTGCCTCACTCTCTTTCTTTACCTTGCTCCAAGATGTAGCAACTATGCAGTAATTACATTCCCACTGAGGAGCATTAGTTTCCCCAGTCCATTGATGACTGACTTCTCTTCACACTTTCCAATGCTCACTCATGTCTCCCAAAATCCTTGACATATGAAGTAAGTCAAGCTTTTTCTTTGGTTGTTGGAACACAGTGCAAGGCTGATGAGCTTGATCATTAATTTGATGTTTATACTTACTTACACTAACTCCTAGACCAAGAAACAGAAACCGGACATAACATAACCATGTTTAAACTTTCTTTGTCTGTTCCAACTCTGCACAAGGCTGACTTAAGCTCGACCATTATAGTGATACTTATACAAACTTTGTTTTACTATGATTTATATAAAAAAGAGAATAAACAGTCCATTGTAGAAACCTCATGTTCTGCATGCTTCTTTTTAATTTTTTTGCATGTGAACATGCTCTCTAAAATGCTCCAAACCCCACAACTTTTTAAATTCCATAAGTTACTGTTTCTCACTGTCTTTCTTGTCTTTGATATGTTCTGTGAGTTTTAGATTCTCCACACCCACTTTCATCATTATGTGTCTCCAAAATCTCAGCTATATAATGGTAGACTATGTTGGTTGCTTGAAGTTTTTTTTTCATTTATTATGAAATTGTTCAGCTTTCACGTTCATAAAAGAAGACTGCCATTACATAGTAGTTCAGCACTATTTTCTTTGTTTCTAATGTTATTTTTGTTTCCCTTAGTGCTTTAGTTTCTGGAAAGTATCTTCTCACTATTTCGTCTAGCCTCAGACTTCTTTGCCAAACCTTCCCTCACCTGTTACTGTACTGTTCAGATAATAGAATTTATACACTTGTTTTATATTGGTGTCTCCGTAGTGTAATTCACATCTTGTGCTGTCACTTTTACTCAGTATCATGCACTCTATTTGCCCAAAGTTTAGTATTTCCTTCTCATGCTCTTCAGCTACTTTCTATAATGAACAAAGATTTTGACATAATTGTTTAATAAATATAATTTATTATATATTTAAAAATTAGACTGAATATGTTTTGATGGATCTCTTTCTATTGTAACTGGGAACTAAAGAAACAGAAGCACTGTTTCAGCCATTTTTCAGACATGGAAGTTCCATGTCAGCCAAATTGCTTATGTGTGAATTGCTTTGGTAGACTTATATCACCAAGCTGTTGTTGTTATTACAGACCCCCTTACCAAGTTGCAAAATTTTTGGCAATGAGGAGAGATTTTTTTCACACAAATAATGTCAACACTCAGCAATTTAGAAGAATTCAGCATTGAATCTGGAAATATTTCATCATACCTGGACTGTTTGGAAGAGTTTTTCTTAATAAATGACATAGTTCATGGTCAGCAGAGATAAAGTATATAGCTATCTTTCTCAGCACCATAGATAAAAAGATGTACAGAGTTTTGGAAGATTTATGTGTACCACAGAAGTGAAGTGATAGAACTTTTGAGGAAATTAAGCATTTGTGGCTAGAACATTTCAAACCCATACACTTTGTCATTGCAGAAAGTCACCGGTTTTATAATGCCAAACAAGAGGAGGATGAGTCTGTTTCAAATTTCTTTGTTCAGCTTAAACATTTATCATCAACATGTGAATTTAAGATATTTTTAGTAAGAGCATTACAGGACAAATTTGTGTGTAGATTAAATAATGAGTGCATTCAAAAACACTGTCATCTGAGAACATGTCACTTGGAAATGCTTTTAAAGTGGCTCAGGCCATGGAATTGGCGGCCACTGGCATGGCAAACATTAATTATAGATGTATGAATGACATACACAAAATGTCTATGGGGAGTCAGAGTTCTATGGAAATTCAAAAGAGAAAAAAGTTAGAGGATAACTTTACAAAAATATGGTTATGCAATTGAAAAATTGTTCTAAGATGAAAGAAAGAAAAATGACTCAGCTGATGACAAGGGAGATTATTCACTTTTTTTATTCCCAAAATCATAATATAAATAAAGATTGGCACTCGATATGGTGTAATGGTTAGCAAGCTTATCTAGCTAAATCAATTACAACTGAATGCAACAAAATGTCTATGGGGAGTCAGAGTTCTATGGAAATTCAAAAGAGAAAAAAGTTTGTTTTGGATGCTGGGGAGAATGGCACAAAAAGTATATACAGTGTCCAGCATGGGGCAAAATTTGTTTTAATTGTCAAAAAAAGTATCACTTTCCAAGATTGTGCAAAAACAGTCAAAGCAGTTTTACTACATGCAAGAACGAAACACACCCGATATATCATTATATAAGGTTAATTTGGACACACCTGAACCTTATATATGTAAACTAGAGTTAAATGAGATTATCTGTTTATATTACTGAGATGAGGTATTATGTACATTAATCGAACTATTATTCCTCATCTTTTTTGCCATATTTATTACAACGTTTTGGCCGTTGTATGCTCCAGCCTTCTTCAAGTGGTTGGAATGTCAAACTGAACCCTTTATTTCGCTCACTGGGGTAGACTGTTCTAGTTACATTTGCCATGTTTAATGGATGTCAGTTATCAGTTATCTCCTGTTAATTCCCCTCTGAAAGTTCTCCCCTGCCTTAACCAGGTATTGAACTCACACTCTTTGGGTCCTGTCACTGGATCTAACTAATGCATTTATCTACTGTGCCATGTATCCTTAAGCAACATCAGCTCCACTGTATGCACTTTTTCAAAAAGAAGCCCCCTGGAAATGGGAAATAGCCTAAAAATCCACATTTGAACAATCAAAAAGTTTATTAATGTCAGCTGATGTTCTCGTTCTAGTTCATTACAACACTAAATTTAAACTTATAATGACTGTGGATGCATCTCCAGTTGGTATCTGGACAGTTTTGTCACATATTATGGTAGATGGAAGGGAAAAAAACAATTTACTTTGCCTCAAGAATATTATTAAAAGCAAAACAGAATTATGCACAGATAGAACATGAAGAACTAGCAGTAATTTTTGGAATGAGTAAATACCATAAATAAAATTATGGCTGGGAGATTACAATCACTACTGATCATAAGCCCTTGCTTGGGATTTTAAAAGAGGACTGTGTGATATTACACACAGTAAGTATTGGTATGATCAAACTACCACTATCATCTTTTATACAAACCTGGTTCAAATATTCTCAATGCAGATGGACAAAAGTTGACTACCCATGGAGGACTATTGTACACCATTACCTTCTTCAGTGGAAGTGGTACTCTCTATGACAGCTTTAGATTCAACTCCTGTCATGCTGAAAACTATTGCTTTGCATATATCCAGGGATCCCGTGTTATCTCAAATGCGTAAGTGGATCATACAGGGATGGCCGTACAATGAATCTCGGAATTCTCGACCATAAAGAAACAGGAAGGTGGAGTTATCAGTACAACTGAGTTTTATGGGGATCATGAGTGGTTATCTCTGCAAAGTGTTGAGATACCTTGTTTGAGATACAAGTTACATGAAGGTCACCCAGGTATTTCACAAATGAAGTCCCTTGCTCATTGTTATATATGGTGGCCTAATTTGGATTCAGACATTGAACAGTGTGTAAGAAGTTGTGTTATGTGTAGGATAAGGCTAATATGCCCCAGACGAGCACGTTACACATATGGGAATGGCCAGGAAGAGTGTGGTTTTGAGTGCATATATATTACTAGCAGTATAACCCGTCTTCGATCGGGTGTTTCATTACTGGGAATTTTTGCTGTTCAATTGGAGCACTTTAAGTTTAAAGTCAACCCACCCAAAAATCAATATTAGTAACAATAATCACACATCCCCAAATGGGGTAACAATTTAAATGGGGGGGAATTTTTATGTTCTCAATCTTGCAAGGAAGGAACCTCTTCCATGAACTGTCATAATAATAATATATAATTTTTATTTATAATATAATTTTTTTATAATTCTAATAATCTTTTGCGTTAGATTCCAACTCTCTAAATTGATTGTACACTGTTTTTTACAGACATTAAATTTTGCATTTGATTTTTGCACAAAGTGTAAAAAAATCAGTTTTTTCAATTTTCCACCTTCAAGGTTGTAATTTTTTCCAGACAATTTGGACTCAAAACTGGCACCGAAGAATTATCTATCAAATAAAAACAATTTAATTGAAATCAGATGAAAACTGTGGCAATGCATAAACAACATCCGATCACACACACACACACAAACACATACATATACACACACATTTTGAGAATTATAGCTATATAAATGCAGACCCGATCAATGGCAAATGGATTCTTTTGATAGTGGATGCTCATAGTAAATATATATATGCACATGTTGTTTCATAACCATCAGCAGCAGTAATGGAATGGATGTTGTGGTACACATTTGCCACACGTGAAAGCACTTATGTGATTGTGTTGGACAATACCCGCAGTTGTACTAGTAAAGAATTTTCAAAATCTGCACTTTGAAAGGTATTAAACATGTTTGATGTTCACCATATCATCCATTATCAAATGGACTAGCTGAACATGCCATATAAGCCATTAGGAGTGGGTTAAAAAAAGTTCCTAGAGATCTTGAAACTCGACTACTGTATGACTTGGCTCACTACTGTCTTTTTCCACAAACAATAACTGGTCAGACTCTAGCCATGTTGTTAATAGGTCAACAACCTAGATCTCAGCTTGACCTGGTGTATCCAGACTTATCTAGCAAAGTCACCAGTAAAATGGACAACACTAAAATGTCAGTGAATAGGAAGTGACAGGAAAACAGATTCTATTAGGCAGATGCTGTTTGCGTTATGAACTTTCAAAAGAAACCAAAATGGATGTCTGGAGTTCTAGAGGAGCAACTTGGCCCACTGATTTTTCTAGTACAGCTAGAGGATAGGCATGTATGGAAAAGACATGTGGATAATATTCGCATGAATATCCCAACTGAACCAGGTACATGCCCTGAAACAGCTAACTGTCATATAGGAAGAAAATGAGTAAATTCTGACACAAGGTTCGAGCATGACACTCTGGACTTAAGAATATATGTTTTCTGCCAGGTGTATAAACAACGGTGTCAGGCTACTGACTGCAGTGCTTATTGAGTGACTATTGAGTGGAACTATCCACTCGAATTAGTGTGAATTATTGTGCATCAATGATTTGAGTTTTGATTTAGGATTTACCGGACATTAAGCTGAGCCACACTACTAACAAAGTATTGTGAGACCAGAAACTACCTACACAATAGACTCTTCCAGGCCTATATTAAGTAGGCGACATAGCACTCTAGAGAGTGACAGAGAGAGTGAGAGTCTAGTACAACTACCAGTATTGGACACTAACATATAGTAAGCTCTGCTTACACTATCTCTGTAACCTGTTGTTAATATATCTTTCTTACATCTAATCCGTGTTCCGTGTTTTCCTTCTGTGGTCCCAACTTTGGCCCCACATCACAAAGTATTCACTAAAATGGTTAATTATCTTTGGTTGACTTTTACTTCTTTGTATTTATTTGTGGTTGTAATTAAATACTGTTTTATCTTAACGTTGCAATCTTGAGTTATACTTAATTATTAACAGCCACCGTACATCACAAAACCAACCAAGGAGAATTCAGACATGTACTTTGAAGGAACATTCAGCATCAACTATACAGCATCATGTACCCTACAGAGATCAACTGAGGGAGTAAATTCAGCAACCCAGAATGCCCCTCAGAACACATTTTTAGAAACACAAGGAAGTAAAGAGGCGTAAAGTTAAAAGTGAGCCCAAGAAACTACACACAGGCATAAAACTAAACACCATAGAAAAGCAATACAGTGCCTAACTCTTAGCAAGAGAACTTGCTTGAAAAGGAATTGCTAGGCATCAAGCCAAAACTGCAATGTTGTTGTTACTACAGACTCCCTTACCAAGTTGCAGCACTTTTATAAAGCATTCCAATGTATTTCTATAGATGCTTTTAGTATTTGCTTTGTCTCTTTAGATGTAATCATTAGAGGGAATGAAAATTTAGATGGATTAGTTTAATAAATCCTATCCAAAATAGGTTGTATAAAGAGTACTAAAATCATTTCCAATTAATTTCTATAGATGCTTTTAGTATTTGCTTTGTCTCTCTTGAAAATTTAGCAAAATCAACCATACTTGTTTATTAGATATTGATTACTTTTTACATTTTTGCTAAAAGAGTTACTTCCATGTTTTTAGAATTTAAAATTATTCATGTAATTTCATTGGTTTTTCTTTTTTTTAATTCTCATTTCTTTTCAGTTTCTGTGGAAGATTGCAGGAAAATCTGGCCAAAAGATGCATCTCAATGGAACACAACATTGCCAGAATCTTCACAAGAAACCAACTTTTCACATCTGTTCCCAGCCATGCTCATATCGTTTTACATGATATGTCTTTTGGGTTTAATTATTTTTCTTCTGATAAAAAGGAAAAATTTGAAAATGTAAGTTTATATTTAAACTTTTTCTTTTCCAATGCACTAGAAACCATTTACCTTTAATATGAACAAATGTTAATGACATCTAATATCTTGACAATTAGAAAAGGTGAGATGACTTTAAAATGTGATACAATTCAAAATAAGTGATCACAGAAAAAATAAGGAAAATAATATGAAATTAGCAGTCATTGATTTATTAGGTTAGAGCATGACTTTACAAAAATATAGTTATACAATTGAAAAATTGTTCTAAGATGAAAGAAAGAAAAATGACTCAGCTGATGACAAGGGAGATTACTCACTTTTTTCATTCCCAAAATCATAATATAAATGAAGATTGGCACTCGATGTGGTGTAATGGTTAGCAAGCTTATCTAGCTAAATCAATTACAACTGAATAGTGAATTTGATCCTCACTGGGTGTCCATACTTTTAGTCTTGTGTTGCATCAAAGCTACACTTAGAAAATCACTATAATACAAATGAAGATGCAGTTTTTGTGAAGAAAAACTTTTTAATCTATATAGATTAATGTCTGTCTATATCTCTGATTATTATAATTATTTACATTATTTGGAATGTTATCCACATTCTCATTGCTATATTCACAACATTTCATTTAGAAATAACTGAGACATCTGGAAGAGGCATGGTATATGGAACTAGAACAATCTACACCAGTGGATGAAATATTCCAATCACCTAAAGAAGGATGGAATGTACAACAACCAAAACATTATGAATATGGTAATGAAGATGAGCATAACAATCCAAATATTGTATATAATGTAAATAACTATATAAATTAAGTTTTGGCAAAATGAACAAATTAGACAAGTTAAAATTACAACAGATTTAGCTAACAAATTATTAGAATATATATATTCTGTTAATTTATCAGTTTCAAGCAAAATAAAAATCTTTTTTTACTGAAAACTATTCATAAGATAAAATATGCCTACTGAGTGGATACAAATTTAAAATAAAATTTAATTATAATTTACACAGCATTTTAAATATATCAAATTATTAATCTGCCAAGTTTCAGCTTTTAAGCATTTATTGTTATGAGAAATGTTATATTCTTCAAGTAACATGCATTCAAACTGAGCTGAGTATTTTTCTGCTATATATTTGTGTGCACTCATGCTAATGTCATAAAAATGAGCATGTGACATCTACCCAACAAATGAAAACAAATGACATGGAATTCCTTAAATCAAAACATCTCTGTACTATCCAATTCCCCAAAATTTCTGATGAGTGCAGAAACTGTCCATTCTATTATAATTGTGCTTGTCCCTCCCTTTGTTAAATCACATGGCCATTACACCCTGCCAATACCTCATAAATAATGGACTATTCCATTTTGATCACGTGGAAGAAGGGAAAGGACACTACTTGGTTTCAATGAGAATATGAAAGAAAGAAAGACGGGAAGATAAAAGTGGAAAGAAAGAATCAAATTAAGCTGATACAAATAGATACTACACTTTGATCTTAGCCAAAAGGCCAAGAAGCTATTGTATTTTCTTGCCATCTCACACTGGCAGGATGTGATAAAAGATCAGTTTAATGTGGGGAGCGCAAGCATGTTGTTATAGACAAGCGTATGGTTGCAAGAAAGAAATACGACAACAGCAGAAATAGATTTACGGGATTTATTTCAACAGGAACATGAGGGTTTGGGACAGCTACCTTGTGGTATAGTTCATAAGCCAGCTTCGGATCTAGTTTGATCTCTCATAGTAGTTCACACATGTTGATGCTGGCGCTCCCCTGCTGACAGCTCGACCTGACCATGACAGGTCACTTCCCTGGCCACTTGTTGACTGCCTGTTGTACTTCCCTGTGACCCCTTTTATGGCGTTTTTTTTTATGGCTTAACAGGCTTGAAAAACGAAGCGAGTATAATTAAGAGGGAAGCATTTTTATTGGACGAAAAATAGAACATTTTAAATATTATTTTATTTAAACCAGAACGCGTGTGTCGGGAACATTTGTAAACGAAGATAATAGTCATTTTGTGACAGGGCTTTGTACCGTTCACGTCCGGCTCTCAATCTTGAGTATGTTAGTTTATTTGCCTGTAAATCAGCCGAGATATGTCTTATTTTATTTTATAACAATGTGCACCCAGGCCAGGTCCAAAAATAGTTCAGCCTCACCAACTGTTGGTTGTGCTGGTATCAGTATTACTATTGATCCCAACTCTTTAATGAGGGAGGTGCTACCATAGGCATTTGTTTCCCTGAGACCAGGCACCTCTTAATATTTTCTGCTGAGCTCTGTCCGCAGACAAAGACACAACTGTGAAATGGAATGTAGTTTATCTGCCCAATGGCAGATACTACATTTTGTTCGCAGCCAAAAGGCTGAGAAGATATGGTGGCCATGATAAAAGTTAAACTTTTTCAGATGCACAGTATCAAACGACGGAAACTGTGTCAAGCAATTGCCAAAAATCCAGTTACCACAAATAAAATAACATTGTCTGTTGAATTATTTTTAGATTATTATTAAATGAAGTGTTTTTAAGACAGGATTTGGCTTAGGAAGGAGGGAGGAAAGGAAGGAAGGAAGGAAGGAAGGAAGGAGGGAGAGGAGGAAAGGAAAGGAGTAAGGATGGACGGACAGACGGACATCTCCTGCCAATACCTGATAAATAATGAACTATTCCGTTTTGATTGTGGAGAAAAACAAAAGACATATGCTACTTTGTTTCAGTGAGAAAATGAATGAAAGAAAGAAAGAAGAGAAGTTAGAAGTGTTTAATGGCTGTTTCAGTGAAATGGTAAAAGTTGTCAATTTCAAATCTTTTATTTCTACCCACTTCTTAAAATATTGATCAGCATTTATATTTATGATTGTTATGAGAATATTTTGTAATAGATGTTAAGCTCAAATATTTAAGAATGTGATAGGGTAATTTCTACAAACATTTTATTCTACAACTTGCCACTTAATTTCAGTAAGAAATGGAAAGAAAGAAAGAAGGGAAGATAAAAGAGGAGAGAGAGAATCAAATTAAATTGATAAGAACAGATACTACACTGTTATGTCAGCCAAAGACAGAGATTTAGCAAGTAATGATTATTGTTATTGAGGCTCAAAACAATTCAAACTTTACTTTATATAACAATGACAGTAATGTGTTGGTGGTCTTTTAAAAGATACCGCAGGACAGATTAATGGTTGCATTTCTAGTATACTTTTATATAATACACCTTAGAACACAAACATTGAAAACATATTAATGATGAACTCCTTGAAAATGAATGATTTAGCTGAAAGCACTTGAGATAATAATTATTACAGACAGTTTTTGCACTCTCTTCTTTTTCATGTGTCATGTCCCCTCAGGACAAAAGTGATCATTTCTCTCAACAATTTCCAGTCCTTTGTAGCTCATAATAAATTTTGTCTTTTTGTTATTTCTTCTAAAACACTTTTCCACCATCCATTTACTGAAGCTCATTATGTATTGTTTTCCTCTGTCCCTCTTGCCTTCAATCTGTCCTATGAGTATCAGATTTTCCAAGCTCTCTTTCCTTATTATGTGCCATAGAAATTTCAACTGTCTGTTCCTGATGTTAAGTATAAATTTCCTTTTTGTTTCCATTTTCTTTAAAACTTTGTCATTGCTCATATGTTCAGGCCACAGTATCCTCAGCATCCTTCAAGTCTTTTCTACATCTTTGTCCAGCAATCGCTGCCGTTTAGGAGGACAGATATCATGTAACAGTTCAGTACTCTTTCCTATGTTTCAAAGTTTTGCTGTTTCTCAATACTTTCCTTAGCCCTCCAAAAGGAAAACTCTAAAAGCATTAGAAAGACTTTATAAACACCTTATAAACTTTTTCTCCTCTGTTACATCCAATGAAACATGTATAATAGAAAGGTTGCTACTCAAACAGAAAATAGTATACATTAATATATATCTTAGGGATGTGCAGGTGGTGTAATGGATAGTAGTTATGAATGAGAAATCAGAGAGCCAAGTCTGAATTCCAATTTGGTTCATCACATTCATTTATGTACAATTACCCCTGGAAAAGGTATGAAGCCATCTCCGCCCTCCAGCTATGGGTTAAATAGTAGGAGTTTTATCTGGAAAAATTATGGTTATTCTCAAAAGAATTCTTGATGCAATATTCCATCACACAATGAAGGAATTGTTCTTACAATCCAAAATATGTTCTGGTTTTAAATATCCTGCAAATAGTTGATAAACAGTAAAAAACACAGCAATCAATCAATCCTGATTTTAGAACAATTTTTTTTTTATTTCATTGCAGAAGAAATAACAATGACAACATGAACAAAAACAACCAACAACCAGAAAAAGAAAATGAAGATTCTGTTTATGAAGAAATAGATGAAACTCAAGTAAGTTTTTGAGATGTACATCTATATATACAGGGTGCGATGGATAAATTATCGTCTAAATTATGCAAAAATGAAAATAATGCTGACATTTCATTTTAACAGATATATTTACCAAAATTATGCAAAAATATCCTGAAATACTAAAGAATAAATTTATTCAATAAAATTGCCATTGGCTTCAACCACAGCCTCCAGGTGACTTCAGAATCTCCTAGAACTCTTCTGGACGGTCTCCTTGTTTAAGTTGATGAATGCTGCCATAAGTTCATTTTTGGTATTACAAGGAGTATTGTTGGTCTCTTGCTCAACTGTACTCGATGCATAATAATCAAGGAGATTGCAGTCTGGGGAGTTAAGGGGTGATGTGGTCACAGAAATTGTCTGATAGTCACAACTGGATTCTCCTGCTTGTGTGGCATCATGCAGAATTCTGTTGACAGACATAGGGTCTTCCAGCAGCCAGCCTCTTGACCCAGGGCAGCATTACCTCATCAACTGACCCTACTCTACTGTGCAGTCAACAAAATCAAAAACAAACAATGAATATGCACAAAAAAGGCCGTTGAGAGATAGCATTCTCATATTTATCCTCCAAATCCATAGAGAGTTCAGCTTTGTCTCTTCAGGGCATGATGGTAACAGTTTTCCTCTTGGTGTGCTCATGGATAACATTCTCAAGGGAAACATTAAGGACACCACACGTCTCCTTGTAGATGAGACCGGATATATGCTTGACACCACCTTTGCGAGCCAGCTGGTAAATAGCGGGCTTGGTGATGCCCTTGATTTTATTTCTGAGCACCTTGTGATGATGTACAGAGCCTTTCTTTCTTGATCTTTTTCCCTACTTTCCACATCCAGGCATGATTAAAAAAAATATAAAATGGCGACAATTTACCCATCTCACCCTGTATATAATGTTTAAACAAATTAAATTGTGTGTGTGTGTGTGTGTGTGATTAAACAGCAGATTCTCCTGCAAAGTGTTATGCATTTTATATATTGTGAGTGTTACCACTGTTGCTGTGATGTGTAGAGGTTTGTTACAATAAACTTTTAAGAGCTCCTGGTACTGCAAACAAGTGAAATCAAGGGAAAAGACACTAAAACTAGCTATAAGAATGTGTGTGTGTGTGTGTGTGTGTGAAACAAGTATGCATGAAACACACATGTGTAAGTCTGTGTGTGTGAGAGAGAGAGAGAGAGAGAGAGAGAGTTCAATAGTCAGTGGGCCAAAGAAACAAACATGCCCCAGTAGGGGGCACCCTACCTATGTGTGACTACATCTGTAAGCAAGAGGAAAAGGAGAGAAAGAGAAGAAAATGTTTACCTTTTTATAGACCTAAAAAAATGCCAGCAAATGTGTGTTTTCGTTGAAAGCAAATGGGCTAATACATATATATATATATATATATATATATATATATATATATAAAGAAATAATCATACATAGAATCAATCAGCAATATTAATGCGATGAATGGCGAAATCACTTCGCTAGTAGAACATAATGTATGCATTAAAATACTGTTAATCCATTGAATGATGTGATCCTCATTTATAAAACTGTTGTCAGATGTTTCTAGTGTATATTTTTTTAAGTTAAGCAATATATATATATATTTATAAATATAAATGACAATAGGAAAACTAGTTATTGCTGATGCGTTTCGTCCAATATGGACTTTCTCAAAACAAAAAAACGAAATGAATTTAATTAAAGAAAGTAACTGATAATAACAAAAAACAAAATGTTCTTAGCAACTAGAGGAATGTAGAGAATGCTATTTTCATATTGTTAACTGAAAATAATGTCAATTATTGTCACGTGTGGAGAATATTGTGATTATAAATATTGTAAATAAATATTGTCTTTTCTACAGGTTAACTCTGAGAAATTTTCATATATATATATATATATATATATATATATATATATATTGTGACGTCTCTCCAACGTAAATGCTTTTACATTGTAAGTAATTTATTTGATAGGTACCAGCCTCTGAATTGATATTGGATTTACTCTTCTTCCTAATTATATCTCCAATTGTGCTGGTAAAGATCCTAGTAATAGGGATAATTAATTTATTTTTAAGTTTTGTAGAAAGAGTGTTAGAAGGTATGATTATAAATTTTGTATTGTTGTTGTTAAAAGTGCTACCAGAAGTGTCTAGTTTTTGGTATCTGTGGATTTTGTAAGTGTAGTGTAGTGTTACTGACTCACGGGAACTAGTATGCACTCAAATGTCTCATCGTTAATAGCCGTAGCTATTTATACTCTTTGGGACTTCATATGTAAATGAGTCACCTCATCTCCCTGTAGCAAAGAGGTTTTGTCCCCTTATTTTCCCTGGTACTTCTTCAGGGAGCTATCTTCCTCCCTCTCCCTAAGAGGTTGTTTAGGTATGGGAGATCTTGACCTTCTTTTTTCTTAGGAATGTTCCTCTAATGATTTTTCTTGTTTGTCTTCAGAGTCTGTTGTAATAAAAATAACTAACAATTATTACAACTTAAGAAGCTTTAATAAACTAATTTTACAGGCTACTGTTAGTGACTTAAAAATTCCACCTTCACTTCCTCATGGTGCACAGAGTGTGTATCATAGTGCAGCCACCAGGGAGTTCCTCAAGGGCTATCAGTCATTATATTCTCCTCTTCTATTTTATTTGGTTACAAGTCTAGACACTGAGGAGGTTTTACCAATCTAAAAGACCTACGAAGTACTAGACAGTCAAATTTAGTTAGTGAAGGGATGAACACATCAAGTTCAGCTGACTCAGGTGACAGTCAGTTATGTGCCATGTGTGATACATACTTAGGCAATCATGTATCTTTCGATACATGACTGACGAGGCAGATTTTTTTTTCCCACAGTAGGTTGTCATTTCTTTCTGCAGTAGACCAGTTGTCATTCAAGGCTATAGAACCCAATCTATCATGCTATTTACCCATAGCTGGGTTGGGGGAGAAGAAAAGGATTCATACCTTTCTCAAGGGTATTAGCATATAAGTGAATGCAGTGGATTCGACTGGAATTCAAACTCACCTCTTCAATTCTTCAATCTGAGCTGCTATCCATTACTCCACAACGGTTCATTAATATTGGTATCTTCATTTTCACTGCAATCAGTTCTTTCTATCAGTGCTGAAGGGACCTTAAAGGTTTCCTTTATTACACCAGTGTTTTCTGCCTCTGATACTAGATATGGTGCTAAATCCCTTAATGATATCATTGATTCTCATCCATCTTAGTGCTTAATAGTAATGTAGCATGGATTTGTGTCTATCAGCTCGACCTCATCCACCAGAAAATCGTTCTTGTTTCTGACAAACCAACGAAGGAGTACTGGTTCAGAGCTTGTTACCCAAGTTGGCAGAGAAGTACCAAAAGAACTTCTTTTGAAACTGTTTATATAAAGTGGAGTTGGTTGCAGTTGACAAGAGAGATTTATTGGAGTGTAGGGCATTGGGGAGTACTGACTCCCAATGACGGTCTTCTAGTTAAGTTTAATTGCTTTCCAGATGATACCATTGTATCTCTCTGCCTGTCTGTTACCACTGGGGTGTTAGGGTGTTGTCTTGCTTGCAGCAATGTCCTTATTTAATAGATAGGGCCTTATTATTTCTTTTTATAAGAAGTACCTCTATCAGAGTAGATATAACCTGGAAAGCTAGTTAGTGCAAATAACTGGTTCAGACATTTTATTACTATCGATGAATGCATATTTGGACAGGGAAAATCAAATGGAAATTGAGAATATTCATCCACAATGGTTAGGATATAAATATTACCCGAAGTTGAAGGTAGGAGTCCTTTAAAAATCCATGCTATTGGTTGGGTAGTTTTAATTAGTGTTCCTTTTCAATGCAAAAAAATCTTGGCTTGAGTTCTGCACATAGTAAACATGAAGAACATACTTCCTTTACTTCGTCTGTTGAGAAGGGTAGGTTCTTTGTCCATACAAAATGGAACATTCATCTAGTTCCAGGATGGCTTTGTCCTTGATGTAGATCACCAAGGGTTGATGAGGACACTGAAGCACAAAATGCTCTAGTAAGTGTGTCAGGGTGACATTGTCTTTTTCAGGATAATATCTTATTGAATAGCTAAAGGCAGACAGCTCAATTCACCATTCTAAAATTTTATTGTTTTTAATTTTTGTCCTCTTGTGGTTATCGGGCATGAATGTCACTGAAAGTAGGTCTGTAATCAAAATAGAATGTTTTGCAAGGAGGTGATTCCATTTCCGAAGAACCTCAATTATTGCTGTTGCTTCTTTTCCTATGGAAGGATAGTACAATTCACTCCCCCTGCAGAGTCCATGACATAAAAGCCAATGGTCTACCCCTCTGGTTTAAAGTAGCTTCTACTGCTACATCCAAAGCCTCACACTCAACAACAAAGGGTAAGTCTTCATTTATATTTTGCAGAGTGGCATTCTTTAGACTTTTAAATGCTTTAATAGCAGTTGCATTCAGTGGAAAAGACTTGCTTTTAATCAGTGTTTGGATTATGTCAAAAAACTTTGGTATCCATTTAGCGTAGTATGCAATCATACCAACAGCTCTCCTTAAGAATTCAGGTTTGTTGGCATGGTTAAGCCTTGGAGTGGCCGAAGACTTTCTGGTTCAGGTTTAATTATCCTATTACCTACCCAGTAGCCAAGGCTATTAAGTAAGGATACAGAAGATAGTATTTTTGTCTCATTCAGTGTAAGATTTTTTGGCTGTTAAGAATTGTAGGGAGACCACAATTGTTTTCCCTTTGCATTAGCCCATGAGAGTTGTGGCCCCTTTTAGTGATTAGAACTCTTCTGCCCTTTTTTGTCTTCACTTCTGTTTTGGGAGGAACGACCTCTTTTCCTTCCTGACCACCAGAGTGTCCACACACGTGGAAACTGGTCAACATGTGTACGGCCTAACGAAACAAATTCATTCACTCACCTGGGGACGACCAAAGGCCATGAAATTGGTAGGTGATTTCTTTGTACTAATTCTGTTTAACCTCCTCGTTCCTTTGAGACAATATGGACAATTAGGACATGTATAAATCTTGTGTATATATTTACAAAGACTGCTTGCCACATTAAATGTTTCATTGGTTACGCTTGCGTATTTCGTCTTTTCATATTCACATTCAGTGTTAGTGTATCAATGGCTACACTAATGCTAATATTAGTATCAGTGTGCTACTGAAGGCTAGAACGCGTTATTCTACCTAACATAGAATAGTCAGTAAACTCTGTGTGGCAAATACACACCTTATGCTAATAGAATCTTTAAACATTCCAGTCATGTTCTTCTTGGTTTTTCCCCTGCAACATTTATGTTATCAAGGTAAGGGAAAGTGTCTCTTAACATTTGTTCTTGGATAAGTTTGTCCATTTCCCGCTTAAAAATAACCACACTGTTTGTCACACCAAATAGCACTCTACAGTATTGATAGAACCTCCCAGTAGGTTCAAAAGCAGTAAATCTTTTTTCATTTTCCCTTAGGGGAATTTGGTGTTAGGCATTTTTCAGATCAAAGGTAGAAAAGACTGTGTATTCGGCTAGTTTGCTTACAATCTCTTTGATACGTGGAAGAGGATAAGCATCAAGTTCTATAAATTGGTTGGTAGTCTGTGAGTAATCAATGCATAACCTCTTCTTATGTCTTAACAACTGGGAGGGGGGGAACTTTTTTCGAATATGCCTTGTTGTAGTAGCTTCTCGACTTCATTTCTGATGAAATCTCTGTCAGCCTTCCCAAACTGCTGTGATTTTGTTATGATTGGTTTACAATTCAGAGACAAGTTTGGAAAAAACAAGTGTTCACTAACAGAAATGGCAGAAAAAGCACAAACTGATTCATAGTTGGGTATAATAAAATCCAGTTTAAGGCCCCTGTATCTGATCTGAAGAGACTTATGTTGTTTCTGAAAACCATGTCCCAGTATCAAGTCGCTAAACAAGTTCTTTAAAACTTTGAGAATAACAGACTTATAGCATGTTTTGTTTATTTGTAGGTTGACAACACAAAAGCCACAAGTCTGTGTGTTCATTGAGCCAAGGAAATTTCTTTATTGAGCGATCTGGTTTCAATTTGAAATTTCAAAGTAACTTTCTTGTTAATGAAACTTTCTGAGCTGCTCAAGTCTCGTAACACATTTAGCCTACAACCATTAATGGATGGTAGTGTCTACATGCACTAATATCTCATTTCCATTCTTTTTCTATTATCATAATGTTCTGTCCTCTTTGCATTATGAATCTTGCCTCTTCTAGATTAGATTCACTATTCTTTTGTACCATAGTTTTTCATTGGTAGAATAGGACATAGTCAATCGGGCTCTAATTTGTCTACTGATGAGTGTGGATGGACTTTTCAGTCTTACAGCATGTGGTATTGTTCTATAACTTAGAAACATTTCTTTCTAGATTGTTGCTATCTTTTCTTTCCATTTCTTTTAATACATCATTTCCTATTAAACAATGATTCTTTTCAGTTTGCTGCGATAACTGGTAATATGTCAAACTTATTTTTTAGTTCCACATAAGCTTCAAAATAGCCTAACATTTTTATCACGTATCCATTGAACTGATTCAATTGGATAAGGCTTTTCTTTAATCTTGGTTTTCCTAATTTCTTCCAGAAATTTCTGAGTATCAACATCACATCACTTCCCGTATCTAGTTGCATGTCCAATAAAATATTATTTATTTGAGTTTCTAATAACCCTTTTTCATTTTTTTTCAATGAAAAGACATCCATACTTATTTCCTCTTCATTTTGTTGGACCGTTTCTACATTTTTCTTTTTAGATTTGCACATACATTTAAAATGATTCATTTTGAAACATTTTTCAGATTTTTTTTTATACATCGGACATTTTTCTTTCTCTTTTTGATGTTGATATCCACAAAAATTACACCATATTTCATTGTTTTTCTTTATAGTGTATGTGTCCAGATCTGTAACTTTTGTTCTACTAAATTTTCCAATTAACTCTTGTTGCTGAACAAATTCAATACACTGTTGTAGTGAGAACTTTCCCAGTTGTAAATGCATTACAGTCATTTGCTAATACTCCTCATTTTGAAGGTTGTTTAACAATTTCATTTGGATCAAATCCTCTTTCATTGACTGTTCAGTTTCTCGAATTCACAATATTTAGAGGCCTGTTTTGAAGAACATATTCGATGACTGGTTCATTCACTTTTTGAGAAATATTCATAAACTTAAAATGGCCTTTTTGGTTTTCTTCTCCAACTGATCTTAAATTCTTTAGCTTTTTTGTTCTAGCTTTAGCTGCTCATATCCTAAGCCACACTTGTGTGTACTCATAATTATCAAGTGATAATTGTTCATTTGCTTTGATAGTTATAGGTGACACCATTGTAGTGTAGTGTTACTGACTCATGAGAAGTTGTAGGCATTCAACTGCCTCATGGGTAATAGCAGCAGCTATTTATAGTCTTTGTAACTTCAAATGTAAATGAATCACCTCAGTAAGCTTATTTTCTAGCAGTCAGGATGAAAACAAGCTTACAAAATCCACAAATCTCAAAAATAGCACTTCTAACAACAATGTAGCCAATATACACATATATATATATGTGTGTGTGTGTGTGTGTATATGTTAATAGTTTGCATCAGTCCACCACCAGGGTTGATAAGACAGATCATATATATATATATATATATATATATATATATATATATATATATATATATATATATTATATTACTCTTTCAGTTCTGCAATTATGTGTTTAGCTAATGTAATATCTTTCTATGCATGGAAATATATTGTGGGTATTTTTGATAAATAAAACTTTCCTTTATTATTGTATTTGTTGTGGCCTTGTTAGGGCCAGAAATAAAGACACAAAGAGAGGAATTGAGTTAAACAAATATATTAAAAGAAAAAGTAATACAAACATATACAAACAAGAATGTTACAGCAAGAATGTTCAGTCTGACTCTCAGAGCTGACTGCTGGAAACTTCCCTCACCAAAAGGCAGTACCTGCTCCTATATATAGCTGGGAGAGTCCATGCATGTGTGGGTAAATTACCATAACAGTATAGGTGTGTTTCACCGACAATTTATTGCAATTTTGATTCAATGAATAATTATACCTTCAATTCAAGTTTTGATTTTATGTAATGGAGATTGCCTGTTTTTTTTTTTTGTTTTTTTTTTTTGGTAATATGACAATATTTCACATAATTGTAACACTATAAGCATTTTTGTATTGGGGTGTGTAAATACCCCATGGGACTATCAATTTTTGGAAATCTGAGATGACTAACTAAATGTAGTGCTCATGAATGAATTATTACAACTTATTTTAATCCTTTGCTTTACAAAACCACTGATGTTTATTAATTTTTGTGTTGCCTTTAAACAAAAAGAAACAAAAAATCATTTCATTATTTTTTTATCCCCCATGTTCCTAAGAAGTTTTGTCTTATTTTCTGCCTTTATTTCAGATGATAGACACAATTCCAGCTCAAATGATTGCCTCACCAGAAATATATAACAGATTGGAAAACATTCAAAACATACCATATAAAAAAGATTTGCATGAAAGCAAATTTTTTAACAAAGATAGCCTTACTGACATGGACACACAAGAAGAACAGTACAATGTTCTGTATGTTGCAGGAACTCAAGAAGATTTTAAATCCAATGAAAAGCCACCCGAGGGCTGTGTATAATACAATGTCATCAAAAGATTTGCATGGAAACATCTTTTAACAAAGATACCTTCACTGATATGGACACACAAAAAGAACAGATCATTTGAGATAGCATATTGGAAAATATGATATATAAATTATGATATATAACTATTATATATCTAAACACATGAAAAAATTATATATGAAATTTATATATCAGATGAATGGTGCATAACTGAATAAAAATGAAAAAATAGAACTGTTTATCAAAAATAAAATAATAATAAATAAAACTGTTTTTGAAACATAATAAAAAATGTAACTTTTTATTAAAAATAATAAAAATAAAACTGTTTAACAAAAATAAAAAATTAAAGCTATTTATAAAAAATAAAAAACTGTTTATCAAAAATAAAATAATAATAAAACTGTTTAGCAAAAATAATAAAAACAATAAAATTGTTTATCAGATGCATGTTTGTATGATATATTTGTATACTTATGTTCTGCATATAAAATGTTTTCCAATATAACTCATTTTACAAATCCATCTCTTTTGGGTTATTCCAGTCCTTTCTTCTGTGATGTTAAGGTGTTAGTATATCATGAATATACTAATGCCTAATGTGGGCCTTGGAGAGTAGAGAAGACATTTTCTCTCTCTTTTCAAGTACTCTATTAGTTGTTTTATCATTTTAGGGAGGAAACTTAAAGTCAAAAAGGTAATGTTATAAAAACTTAGGACTTATATTACATAACACTTTTCTTTGTTTCTAACAAAATTTTTCTGTTTCTTAATATGTTGCTTAGCTTTTGGAAGGCATCTTTTGTTATCCCAATGTGCCTTTGGATTTCAGTGTCATATTTTCTGTCCTCTATTAGAACACTTCCTAGATATTTAAATTGTTTTAATTGTTTGATTTTGGTATCTCCAATTTGTAATTTGTATGTTGGGGCTATCCCTTTTTTTAATAAACATATATTCCATCTTCTTCAATTAAACATTTATGACAATCATTTTTTTTTTACTTCACATTGGTTTGTGAAAAATTTTAAATGTGAAATGATGAGTCATTTTAGGAAAAGAGTTCACTGAAAAGAAAAAAAAGAAAGTGTCAATAATTACAACTTTAAATAATACTGAAACAAGTGGAGAAGTAGTTTGCATGGCATAAGAATAGATGTTGATATTTGGAGAGAGGATTACAGCCATGTTATATGGAAACTTCTGTTTTTGTTCAATCTTTGAAGTTAAGCAACATGGAGCCTGGTCAGTACCTAGATGGGTGATTGCTTGAGAATACCAATTGCTATATTCTTGGATGTATGAATGGGGTGATGTATAATGGCTCAGAATGAGAAATTGGAGAGCCAAATTCAATTTTTTTTTAATCAATTCACCCCAAGCAAGCCAATAATGCCATTAAGACACAAGGGACTACTGGGTGTGAAAGAAAATGAAAAGATTTTAGAAGGAACTGGTAACCTAATCCTAAATAGGAAACAAAGGATGAATCTCTACTCCTGTTCAAAAGACTGGAGAAGAGTGTGAACTGGACAATAGATGAACCTATCTACTCCTATTAACTTCATTCAGGTTTGTTAAATTCATTTAAGTGCAAATACCATTGGGAAAGGTATGAATTCTTTTCTCCCCAGCTATGATTTAAATAGCAGTACAGATTGAATCCTATAGCCTTGGTTGCCAACCAGTTCACCACAGCAGCCTACTACAGGAATTCTTCCAAGTTAGTCATGAATCAAAAAGAGACATGATTGCCCAAGCATGTATCATCCACCTATGGAAGGAATTCAGAGAGAAAAATGGTGCAAGTTTTGTGATAGCTGATGATGATCTTCAGAAGCTGAAGAGGCCTAATTTTTGCTTTAAGCAGGAAACATTTTATTGACTGAAGTCCTTAATTTATTCTTCAGCCAGAAGCCACATGCAAGTTAGTTGCATACATGTGTATTTTTATTCATCTGTGTTTTAGCCAAGGAAATATCTACTTTCATTTTCACATCCAATTCACAGCAGGTTCTCAAACTCAAAATTTTTGGTTTCACAATAACTAAACATTTTAAGTAAGAGATTAATGCAAAAAAAATTTGAATCTATATAAAAAAAAACAGTTGTTGTATTTTTTACTCAATGCTATCACATCATGAGTCATGTAACCCAGGATCAAAAGAGCATCATATGTACTGCAGCCATAGCAGAAGTTGTGTGTCTAAGACAAGATAGCTTGATAAAGCCCATTCTTTTTACTTCTAAACTGGTTGCCATGTCAAGACAAGAATGCCCAATCAGCCCTGCTATTTAACCCATAGCTGGAACACAAGAGATGGCATTATACTTTTACCTATCATGATGGATGGGTGTTCTCTCAAAGAGGCTCCTTGCCTTCTACTGGGACTCAAGCTCACCTCAGACCTCAAGTGGAACTCATATGTACAATCTATTGCTAAAGATGTTGAAAAAATGGCCAATTCATTGTACTAAATATCTGACTTCACCACTCATGCTATATTCTTACAGAAGCAAGAAAAGAACAAAAACTTAGGTATTGCTGCCATATCTGCGCTGACTACCCCTTCCTCATTTACCTGTCTTGACAGTGTTCAAAAGCTTTTACAAAGTCTTGTGGGTGATGAATTATTTTCTACTGTACAATGCCTTCCACATATATGAAACATTGCAAGTCTCTCATTAATCTATCACTATTTCTAAGGTGAGTGTTGTGATGAACAACATTACTTGGTTCCACAACCCTTGACCTTTGCGACTAGGACCTACCCTGTTATATACATAAGGATGAATCATCCTTATCTCTTCATATCCCATTAGTAAGAAGTTCCACTCAGGCAGTTTCTTCCCAAGAACTGTTGCTTGGTGGAAAAGACTCCAGACAGAATGTTTTACCAATCACTACAATCTTGACCTCTTCAAGTCTTGGGTTAACCATTATCTTTCTTATGTAACCCCATGAACTGCACTTCTTACAGTTTCTTAAACTCATACAACATACAGTAACCATCTACTTTGAGTGCCTTTAGGTCCTTGTATTGGGTGAAGATTAGAATTAAAAAAATTACATTTACCAAGAGTATTTGTGTGAAAGTGAGCATAAGAAATTTGATTGGAATTGGACTTGGATCATAAATTTCTTATTTCAAATTGCTTTGAATATTGCTTCTACATCTGATCTGGTGCTTCTGCTATATATTTAGAGATTCTTGATAAAATCAAAAGAATAATCTGCAATGTCATTTGTCTTGATCTGGCATCTCAGCTTCAGTCCCTTTCCCATCACCATAACTTAGATTCCCTATGACTTTTCTATAAATACTTTCATGGTAATTGTTCTGATGAAATTTCCTCTATGGTACCTAGACTTTATGAATTTAAGTGCAGTACTAGATTGGCAGTATTTTATAGTTGAAATAGCTCGATGTAATAGTAACATTTTTATTTCTCGCACTTCTCACTTGTGAAACTCTCTTCTTGCGTTTTGCTTCCAACTTTGATCTTTAAAATTTTAAATGCAATGTCAATCATTTTTTTAACCATGTATAATAATTTTCTCTTATTTAAAGTACAAAACAACTATTTTTGGGGCCAATTTAAAAAACTTTTGAACTGTAGTGTGTATATATATATATATATATATATATATATATATATACACACACACACATGCACACACACACAGATACAGAATTCTCCCATTGATTTCAATGTATGAGTGTTCAACAAAAAAAGTTGGCTTCAGTCCCTTTCCCATCCCCATAACATAACTTCCTTCTGCCTTTCCTTATAAATACTTCCATGGTAATTGTTCTGATGAACTTTCCTCCATGGTACCTAGACTTTATGTGCTTTAAGTGCAGTACTAGATTGGCAGCTAGGTCTCATCAATGTACAGTTGAAATGACTAGATTTAATCATAAGTTCTTTGCTAGTAATTTCTTTTATCACACTTTTGTGCTTACAGACAGAAAATGATTTGAGTATGTACACAAAAATAGAAAGGGGCATAAAACGAGGATGTATTTACACATTGGATTTATTCGACATTTACAGTCTGCTCCTAATATAAGTTCTGGATTACTCTACTGTTTTTCCCAAATAAATTAAATTTTTTGGGCAGTCCAATTGAATCCACTGAATGCATTAATCTAATATAGAACTGTATCAATCTACAGAATATTACATGTCTAGCGAGAACCCCAATACGGAAACATTTCAGACTTCATCAGGAGTACAAGGAGGAAATGAAAGCCCTAGTCTATTTAATCTCTTCTTAAACTATACACTGCACATATCACAGATGTGATGAGATAGGCACTGAATATTTAAACATTCCATACAGCATCCAAAACGAGTCTACCAATAGAAAGCAATGATGCTACTCTCTCTCTTGAGGCCAATGTCTATACAGATGACATAGGTGTTCATAGTCAGGATAACAATGATCTTGAACAGAAAATCAGCATCCTCTATTCCAAGAAATGGAACCTTTCCAACACAAAAACTATGATCTGGAATTAGAATGGAAACAATGATGGCACCTACTCTAAATCCATCATGAAAATACAGGATGTGAAATTAGCAAATACTAAACACTTCAGATACCTTGCCATATGGATCAGCTATAACAAATTAAATAGAGGAGAAAAAAATTGAACATAGAACAGACTGTGCTAGAGTTAGTTTTGCTCAACACCATAAACTGCTATGAAAACAAAACCTCAACCTGAAAACTCAAGTCATGTTCTTAAATAGCCTTGTTAGATCAAGTTTTCATATAGCACTAAACCCATTCAGAAATATCTAAAGTGTCAGCTATATACAACCACTTTCTAAAATCAATAGTTAAAAAAGGCTTTGAGCAAGTAAAGCCTTAGGGTCTTGGCAAAGATCATCCTTCTTTGAACATTGTAGACTGGTGCTACAGAATCATAAACAAAGAACTGTACCAAATAACAGAAACCATATCACTTGAAGACTACCAACAGCAGCAACAACGAAAATGTATAGCACATTGTTATGCCTTCATTCCATTGAATAAAGATAACACAATCATGAAATTATGGTACTTGGAGTCGACGTGGTATTACTGAATTCTCTAGTAAGGATATAAGGCTTGCTCACAGCTATCTCTGCTGATGATTCTTAGTGTCAGTATCTATGCTATTTGGACAAGTCCAAGTCATATTCTCAAGAGGTGTGTTCATCTCCACAACATTCTCCTTTTTAAATATGCACTTGCTTTAGTCGATACTTTTTCCAACATGAGTTCACTCTCATCATTTCAGTTGAATTATGTTTTCACTTACCCTGGCATTGTAATATTAGTTTAAGGAATAAGTACTTCAAAAATATGTCCATTGGTGAATTAAATTGTACTAGTTGCTTTTCTGTGCATATCTAGACCTCAATTAATTTACATGTCTTCTATATCGATATCGTCCAGCTCCAACAATGTACCTTGTACTATCAAGACGTCAAATAATTTTTCCTTCCTGCCAATTTTCATTTCCAGCCCCACGAACCCCACAAAATTGTTTTCAGTAAAGTTTGAATTTTCTTGGCTAGGTCTTTATGTTAAGTAAGAAATCAAAAACATTTTTTTTTCTTTTTCATTTGAATTCAAATCATCATTGCTTCATTATGTCTTCATTTCATTTCATTGAATAAAGATAATGCAGTCATAAAATATAATGTCGCTTGGAGACAATGTAGTATTATTGAATTCTGTGGTAAGGATATAGCTTGCTCCCAGTTAACTCTGCTGGCAATTCTCAATGTTAGTATATATGTTATTTAGACGAGTTCAAGTTATATTCTGGAGAAGTGTGTTCATCTCCACAACACACATGTAACTTAAAGGGAAAATAATGACATAATCAAGATATTAACATTCTATAAATCACTTCAAATAGAATGTCTGAAATGAAACCTCCATCAGTATTGGAGAGAGTGATAAAAGCTACTAGAGAAACCAGTTTTCCTAAAAAAAAGTCTTTTAAGAGAAAGATTTTATAAATTCCACTTGACAACAGTACTGGCTGCATGGTCAATGAATGTCAAATGTTTCCCTGTAAGGAAACAACTAATATTGCAATTACCATTTGTGTTGTACCTTATCAAATGCTTTTTTTTTTGTATGGTCTATTGAATAGCTACCGTATTTGACGGCATATAAGGTGCACTTTTTTTCACTAAAAATATCTTCTCCTGCGTCTTATATGCCATACGTAGTTTTAAAATTCACAATAGTCAGCCAAAATTAGCTACCTGGCAACTTCTATTAGCTTAGACTTAAACATGAAGGAGCAATGGAACACGTGGATGACAATGCCTGATCACATCCTTACAGGAAGGATAAAAAGACCCAGCGTTGCACAAGTCTGCGAATGGGTGAAGCTTGGGATAATATTAGACCAGAAATTGTGAAATCTTTTAAAAAGTATGCCATTAGCAAAGCAATGCTCTTAATGGAACAAAAGATTATTTAATAACAAGGATAGTAGTATTGAAAATGAGTATCAGAGTTTTGATAATGAAGACAACATTTTATTTTATGGATTTGAAAATGAATGAAATTTTGTAACTGTACTGTTTTGCTCAATTGTAATAATTGCTTGATTTTTATTTTGTTTTCTTACCTTAATAAAGCTTTTATACAGGATCGTGTTTTTTTCCCTATTAGTTTTTGTTTAATTGTAATCATGGCTTGTTTAACCAAAATAATACCTTATAAATTTAGGCTGTACCATTTACTACTAATTTTATTAATTACTAATTTTTTCTTCATTTTCCCTGTTGAAATTAGGGCGCGTCTTATACACCCGTGCGTCAAATTGCGTAAGTATCAATATATATTTATTGAAAAAAATTAACTAGAACAACTTAAAAGCCTTTTCCTTAAAGTGAATATATTTAAGAAAAATAATGATTACTTATTTTATCAAAAATAACATAATGTTATTGTTAACCCAGCTACGAGTAGGACAGACTGGTTTCTATAGCCTGGGTAGGAACCGGTCTATAAGGAGGAAAACTCTGAATTCAAAACTATATGCAGCCCTGGCGAAGCACATACTATGTAGCTAAAGAAAGGATTGTTCGCATTGACTTGATCCCGACTACGATCGACTCCTTTAAGATGCAAAGTTTTTTCTCACGCAAAGTTGTTATAAGTGACTGAGTTACCTCCCATGCATTGCAATTAAAGTCGTATGAAATTTCAAACAAACGTTAGCCAATATTGAAAGAACAAGTAATGACATCTTTTGTGACTTCAATTATTAAGCATCAACAAATCATAAAGTCAATCGAGACTTATATGAATTGAAAAGAAAACAAGCGAAGAAGAAAGGAATGCACGCCTTTTTATTTCACTATCTTGAATTAATTTTTTAAATGTTCTGATTTCGCATTTGCGCAGAATTACTTTTAAAATTAAGTGTACACTGTACTACTGTAACATAATGAAAATATTCAATTGAAGTATCTTTGTTCATCCCCGAAATTATTCAATTGTCCCAATTTTCTGTTTAAAATGAGCTACAAGAGAGATTGGGGAAAACAAGGTTCTTCTCTTGTTTGACCTCTGATTATTTTTTTAGTCAATCTTTTTTTAGTGCTGTCTGCCCGACTTTTTAACCAGAGAAACAATAAAATTTTATATCTAAAAAAAAAAAAAAAAAAAAAAAGCAGGAAACAAGTATTATTATTATTATGATTAGCCATGCCGTTTTTACTTAAAAATAAGATAACCTTGCCTATTATGATTATCACGCTATTCAAGCAATTATAATTCAACCTAAATACAATTATTAATGGTCGATAAAGTTAGTCGTACAAATTACACTCCACAGTGATCTGATTGTTAAATGTTCCACCGTCTGAGGTACTTGTCAATTAAAATATGATATCGATGAGATTTATATTGTATCACTATTTTTTAGTCAGTTAGACTTGTTAACTTTTTTTATTCAGGTCGTTGTCTACCTTCAGGACATAGTAAACGGTAGTCAATCCGAAATATGAATAAATTAAATATTATTAACTTAAATAAACAGCATTTTAGCGGTGACCTATTATGCCCCACCAACCGCATCATTGTCACGTGTCAAAACTACACTGCACCGGTGTCATATGAAGAATTAACGTATAAACAATTATCGAAATTTAAGTTTAGTCAACATGTGCAATCCAAGGTGACAAACAACACAACTTTCAGTTCACTGCTAACAATAGCATTTTTAAAAATGTCCACGAAAGAAAAAGATCTAACCTTAAATTTCGAAGCCGTCTGTCGAGCTGCCCAAAAGGGAAACGTGGATTATTTTCGGGGCATATCTCAGCATTTTCGAGAAGAATGGCTGGTTAGGAAATGCAATCAGAGATCGGGGGATAATATTTTGCACATTGCTGCTCGTTTTGGACGTTTGTCGATTCTTGAATTTATTGCCAAAGAACTTTTCGCCAGTCATGGCATGAAATGGTCGGTAAAGAAATTGGAAATCTTCGATTCGATCAATGCAGACCGAAAAACTCCTCTGCACGAAGCCGCCCAATCTGACCATCTTGACTGTGTTCAATTTCTTCTTCAGCAAAAGGTTAATGTAGACAGTATGAAAAGGGCAGATTGGTAAATTTCAATTTCAATTCAGTTATTATTTTTGTTCGAATTTTTAAGATGAAGAATTATTATTCAGTACATGGATTTGTTTGGAGTGAGTGTCCCCCGCATCTTGGTTGTTCTTCTAACCACGTTTCGAATATTGTATATTTCGGAGCGGACTTCTTCAAATGTTTTATGTTTGTCTATCGTTATTCGTAACCTTCCTGCTGGCAATCATGAGTTCAGTCCTATCGTCGGATAGTAAGAAAATAATCATCTTCATTCAGTGGAAGAGACAAACGATATAACAAAAAAAATTTTATAACTAAGATATGAGGTCATTATTTTTGTAATTTGTTACAAAAATAATGACCTCAGATATCTCGTATCATCAGTTAAGAGGTGGTAACTGCCCCCTCCCCTCTCAAAAATCCATTTTCATAAAGTTTTCTAATAAAATAAGTGCTAAAAATTTCTCTCAAATCATTCAATAATTTCCTGACTTTTCTAGTTTGGGCAATGTTTTTTTTATTTTTTGTTTGAAAATGGGGAGCATTTTTGCTTTCATTCGGAGGAATTTTTTATGGTACTTATCTTCTTTAGTATATGAACAGTGGAATGACTATTTGTTAAAAAAAAACAAAAAAAAAAAACTAGGTAAGCTGGTCGTAACTTTAAATCTTAGCTTGTTGATCCAATCACATGTTCCTAGTAAAATAGCATGTTTTTATTTTATTCGAACACATCCCTATCCCCAAAGGCAAAGATGCATGTTTTCCATGAATTCTAAGAAGCCAGTACGCCACATTTACTAACACGTTGTGGGGATAAAACAAGATTTTATTTACAACAAAAATAAGAATTCCATTTTTTTTTTTTTAATGATAATTATAAATAATGAAAAAAAGTGTTAGGACCTCCCCAAGGTTGGCAGAAGAAGCAACTGGACGAAAGTAACAATATGAGAAGGGAACGTGCAAAAGAAAAAAAAAACGCATCCAATTTAGGTGATACGTCTTCTTATGTTTTCTTTAACATGGACTAATAAGAATAATCTATTTTTGTATGTAGAGAGAGAGTAGGGAAAATGACCGACGATATCATACCTGACGAAAACCAGATGGTACAACAGCTAAAACGTTGTGACTATATAACAAACAAGATGAAGACACTAAGTCTCTGAACAAATAGATGTTGTTAGTCCATATTTCCAAAGTAAATTCTTAAAGACGAAGAATAGTGGACATTATTCGTTATTTTAACTTTTACTTCAAAATGGATATTTAATTTTTTAAACAAATTAATTACAAATTACATTTTGGGATGGTACTAGTTTTCGTTTTATTTTTGCAGCAATATACTTTCTTTTCATATCCAAAGGAGGTTAATCCGAACCTTTTTCTTTTTTTTTAATTTTAATTTTTCAAATTCTTAACTTATTTATCACAAAAGCTTTGAATTCTATTTAATTTTTATGGAAAAATATCTCACTTCATATGATCAGAGAATAGGAGATGAAATAAATCAATCTAAGGGAGGTAATTTAGTATTTTGTTTCAGAAATAAGTTAATTGACATTGGTTACCAATTAATTGACTCACTTAATTAACGTTGGTAACAAATGTGTCTGACGAAATTGTTTAGTAAATATCTGTCATTTAGTAAGGTTAAGGTACAGTACACTCGAGCAAAAACTTTTTAGTGACAAACATCTGGCAGAAAAAGACTGCAGATAATCACCTTAATTGAGTTTTCAGATTAAGACTTAAATTAAAAATTTAAAACTAAAGCTTTGACAGCAGCTTAATTAGGTTTAAAATTAAAACTGTAGAAAGAAAGCCTTTAAAAAGTGTTTTTTTTTTTTAAATCTTCAAAAATAAAAAATGTAATTAACATCTTTCCAAAATTACATTTTTTTAGCAGTTTATAAAAAGGAACTCTGAGTGAAAATAAAGTAGTTTTCTACTAAGTCATTGATGAAGTTTCTTCATTTCCTAAGTCGAGGAAATCATTGATTGAAGTCCTGGATATTTTTAAGGAGTTTCCAAAAAATTTGGAAAGAAAAAAGAACTAAACTGCCTTAACGTCAAATCAAATAATTGAAACCTTTACTTTTTTTTTAATGTTTTCCATTCAATTGTGATTTGCTTCATTGGTAATAATACCCAACCTAATGTTGAAATTGCTCACAAATTAATAGAAAATTATTGTTATTAACAAATCTCAAATTTCCATACACATCTTATATTTAAATACATTAAAGCACCTTTAGGTTTTGACTAGTACTTAGACCATTTAATTTTTATGAAAGAATTAATAACTCAAGTCAAGTTGCTTTACTTAATTTACATTTTTAACTTAATTTCTTAATCCTTGGGTCAAATTTCAATCTAACCAAAGTAAAAGAATTCTTGTATAAATTATAAAATAATGTATTTAGTAACTCTTTGAAGTATGTGTTAGAAAGACAACAAAGAATTCTTGGGTATATTGTAATAAAGTTATTCAAAGCAAAATTCTTCCTTCATTTTATCATTGATAGTAACACCTTCATTCACCATCTTTCTATTAGTGAGCATATTTTTATGATGAAAAAAGTTGTTTGTCGGGAGATGAAGGCACCAAAAAATTGAGGAGAAAGGCACTTTTGTCTGAAAGATTTTTAAAACCTGATTCCTCAAAAATACCATCATAATAGCAAATAAGCAAACTTTGTTGAAAATAAATTCTTCCAATCTGTGCCATAAAATAAAATTGTAAAAACAAGAAATAATTTTTTTTTGTTTCATTTAATCAATTAAGCTCTCCCAATCCCAAATATAATTTTCTTTTTAAGTCAGAGCAAGTTCTGTCTGCCATGTGAATTTATTGTAAAAAAAATTAATCCCCCAAGCAAAAAAAAAAAAAAATGATTATTATATGATAAAACATATTCTTACTAACCTTAAAAATTTTAAATAATTTCAAGTTAAAAAAAAATTAATTATTTATTGTTATTTACCATTTTCCTGAATTGTATTTTACTGTAAAATGCTCCCGTCAAAAATTTGAGCTAAAAAACCATAAAAACGCCTTTAAAATAATTTATGTCTCCTTTTTAGTAAAAGTTTGGTTCTGCTTGAAATATATTAGTCCTTTAAAGTTAATCTATAAAAAAAGAAAAATAATTTTATCAATTTCAGTAAGGCTTTAAGATATTCTTAACATGTTCTTAAGGTCAATTTATGATCAATCTGCCATTTTAATTAAAAAATTATGACACAAAATTTAAAACACTTTTTAAATTAAATGTCTAACCTAGATATTAGTTTGAAAGAAAAAATATTTCTGTATACATGAAATATAGTGAAAAACACCTTTGAACAGTAAGGTATATTTCAACTGTCAATTTCATAGTAAAACAATAGAAGTTATCTCCCACAACCACCCTCACTTTTACTAAAATACATCATCAAATTTATGAAAGTCCAAAACTGCCAAAATACAAAACTGGTTTCGTTTATGTTTAAAAATAATAATTTTTAACTTTGTAGCCAATAAGGTAGAAATATATTTTTTATTTTACGAAATTTATTAGAATTTTTTTTTTTTTAAATAATAAAATGAATATTTTTTATCTATTACATTTTGTAATTTTCTTATTTTCTTTTTTTTTTCTTTTGGATGATTTGATGTCATGAAATATTTGATTGCACAAAATCAGGTTTTTTTTTTTTATTTATTTAAGAAAAATTATTGAACAAAAGAAAATGATACTCCAAAATTTAAAAAAATTGGAAAAAAATTGATAAAGACTTATTGATATTGTTTATTGATTGCCTTCACTTATCTTTCTTTCAGCTACCAATGTCGTAAAATATTTTAGACACCTCCAGACATCATATATGATTATTTTTAACCTTATATAGCCAAAAGAGAGGCAATTCAGAATTGTTGAATTCTTAGTATATGATCTGCCATACAAAAAAGTAATTTAACAGTTGAAAAATATTTCTGATGCAAAATTGGCATTATACTGTTGCAAAGGTGAAAGTTAAATAAGTTTAAAAATTAATTAGAAAGCTGTTTAGTCCTATGAGGTCAGCTGCATGTATAAAATTTCACTTCTCCACAAGCATTTAACTTTAGATGTATGGCACTAGGCAATGCAAAAAATGACAACAATGATGTAAAACAACAACAATATTTATATAAGAACCTTACAAATTATCAAGAATAAACTGCTCTGAATATTTAGCTGAGTTATGCTGAATTTCAAAGATCAATATTGTTAATTGAACAAATTAACATGCTTTATAATGTTCCTTTAAGACTGTTTTTAGTACAAAATTTACAATACAAAAATAAGAGTTGTTTACCCTTAACTATGAATTTAATTGTTTGAAAACCTTTTTTGAAAGAAAGAATCTGGTCTCAATGAAAAAGATTTTCTTTTTACAAGAAATGCTCTTTGTGAATTAGTTGAAAGTTTTTGTGTAATATGAATACTGTGAGAATGTGTTTGGTAAAAAGGAACTTTAAATTATTACTTGATGTTTCAAGAAGTTTCTGTTTTGTAATAAAATGCTAAACATTTTTATTCTTCAAACACATCTCTATTTATTAAAAAAGATTCTGTTTTTCATCAGCAACCAAAAGAATTTCAAAATCGTACTGAAAAATTACAAATAAATTTTTCAAAAATAAATATTCATTGTAGATTTTTTTCTTATCAAATCAAAAAGAAACTAATTTTTTTTTTAATTATGCAAGCACCAACTCTCAACAAAATTATCTTTTGAGTTTATTGAATTATTTCTACAATGTTTCAGGGAAAGATTTTGAAGATGTTCTGATCTGTATTTCAAAACTTTTTACTGAAATATCTCAAATGAATTTTCTTTATAAGACTATAAAATTATTTGTCATAGGTTATTTTTAAATATAACTCACAATATATTGAAATGGGAGGTAACTGATCCCCCACTAAATATTTGTAAAGTTTTCAAATAAAATAAGCTATTCAGTATGCAATTTATTCATTAATGAATAAGTGCTGCAAATTTCATTTAAATCAAATAATTCCCTGACTTTTTATGCATATTTAAAACGGGGAAGCATGTTTATGCTTTCATTTTGGAAAAAGCATCCTAATGTTTACATACAAAATTTTAAATAATTTCAAGAGAGTTGTAAAGTATGAATTTAAAGTATATTCTTACTTACCTTTTTGCTTTATTATCCTAATTGTGTTTGTCCCTTTCTGCATTAGTTTGCACAACCATTATGCCCTGCCAATACCACATAAATAATGGCCTATACCATTTTGATTATGTGGAAAGAGGGGAAAAGGTACTATATACTTGGTTTTAGTGAGAAAATAAATTAAAAAAGGGAAGTTAGAAGTGTTTAACAGCTGTTTTGGTGAAATGGAAAAGTTGTCAATTTCAAATCTTTTCATTTGTACCCACTTCTTAAAATAACAACCAGCATTCATATTTATGCTTGTTATTGCAATATTTTATTAAAGTTGTTAAGATCAAATATTTAACAATGTGATAGGGGGATTTCTACGGATATTTTATTGCTGTAGAACTTGTCATGTGCTTACTCAATCATTAACCTAAGAATTAAGATTCATTAAAATATTAAAATAGGAGAACCATTAAATTTTCACAGGTGAAAACTAGTTATTATGACTTCACTTAACGTTTTTTTGGTGGGTGGTGGTAAATCTGCATAGCAAACTTAACACTCTTCTTTAAAATTTAGAAAATGAAAAAGAATTTTTTTTCTTAATATTTGAGATCTGGAGATAATAATATGAAAAAAAAAATTCATGGAGAGGTGCATTTCTGTAAAAAGGCTCCAGAAAGTTATGTAATATTATCATTGTACAGACTAATACAAACCCAAGACTAAATCTCATACATAGATATTGTCTATTCAACTTTGGACTTTGGTCAATCAATATTGGTAAATGGGTGTGTGGCTTTGAGTGTTCTCTTTGAATATAGATTCTTCATCTCATTAGAATGTGAGAGACTCTCCTCCTCCTTCCTCTTAAGTGGAACAATTATATATCTAACCTGTCATCCAGTTGTGCACAGCTGGGTTGACCATCATTTTAGGCAGCCATTGACATCCAGTGAAAGTGTGAATTTGCACCTGGTGATTAGGTAGTTACCTTCCAGTTCAACCAGCTGATGCACCTGGTTTTTCTGATGCTCTAATATAAGGCTGAGTGCAAAGTCTATTTTGCTATCATCTGGAGTGAATTAAGCTTATATTGGTCTCATTTCACATAAACTATTTAAAGCAAAGCTTCATTATTGACATTAAATTAGATTGAGACAATCTTGTATTTCCTGCAATTATAATACTATGATTATAATAAAGAGAAACAAAGTTAAGATGAAAGAAAAACTAGTCAAGAATTAATATAAAATTGACAGTTTTTTGTTACAAACTTATTTTACAATGTTACTTTTAAGATATTTTTTTCTTTTGTATTTGTTAGGACACCTTTGATGCTAGCCATTGCCAAGGGAAATAAAGAAGTTGTTCTTCAACTTTTAAATGCATCAGCCAATCCAGCCTTGGTAAATAAAGATGGATGGAATTCATTTCATTTGGCTTGCAGGTTAGTTTCATTATCATTTTTTCTTTTTTCTTACTTCTTATTTATACTATTATTTTGATTGTATGTACAACTATTACTTTTATTTTGGGCTAGGATCAGAGTGGTGTATCTGTAGCCAATCTTTAGCTCTTCACACCTGAAATCCAGTTATATTTCTGACGAAGAAACTATGCTATTATTCTACATATTTGTATGTATGACCATTATATTTCTCTACATAGAACCAGAATGGTGTATCTGTGGCCAAACCCTAACCCTTCTGAACTAGAGTCAATTTTGTTTTCTTAGTAATAATCACTATTATTTTGCTAGTTTATATGTACAACCATTATACATTTTTGTTGTTGCTTGGATCAGAGTGTAGTGTCTGTCTTCTCTCCAGTTTTTGTAAGCATGAAATCAAATAAGTTTTCTCACCAATATTCTTTACTGTTATTTTGATTCTATGTATGTACAACCATCACTCATTTTTACCTAAGATCAGAGTGGTGTATCTGTGTCTAATTCTCAACTCTTCCCATCTAGAATCTAGTTACATTTCTGACCAAGAACCTATACCATTATTATGTTTGTATGTATGTACAACCATAACACTTTTCTGCCAAGGATAAAAGTGTAGTATCTGGCCTTTTCACTCTTCAAGTCAGTCTTCTCAATCCACATTGTCTTTAGGTTTTTTGATTTGTGGAAGTATTAGGTAAAGCTGGTTGAAATGTGTTCAGGAATGGAGAAAAGCAAGGGATAAGAAAAATAAAAAAGGAAGCAACTTTCTAATAGACATTTAAATCATTTTTTTTTTTTTATCTATTTTTTTTTTTTTGGTAGAAGCAAAAATTTATTTGTTGTGGGAGGGGGGTTACAGCTGTCAGTTTAACCTTTCCTAATTCTGTGGTGCTGTGATCTATCTATAGCTGGTTGTTGTGTTAGTGTCACCATTATGTACAATATATCACAAAAACAACACTAATATCCTGGACTGGTAAATGGTTCAGTTAGGAAACTTGTATCTCAGCCCTGCAGACAAATTTGGTCTCCATAATCTGGTTTCAAATCTTCCACTCAACTGTCAGTCTGCAAGCTAGGGGAAATTCCTTCAATTAACCAATTCTTATTAGACAGTATTTTGCAAGGGATGGTGGACTAGTTGGCAAAGAAGGGTGGTAATGTCAACTTGCAGTGTCTTTCCTGGCAATTGGTCCTCAATTTCTGCTCCCAACTGCTGTCCCCACTGTTTCATGGGCCAGAATTGGTCTGCTTAATTATATATATATATATATATATATATATATATATATATATATATATATATGTGTGTGTGTGTGTGTGTGTGTGTGTGTGTGTGTGTGTGTGAAATTAATATAAGTAAAAGTTTTTTCACTTATATATAAGTGAACATTGAAGTCAACACTCAGAGGTAACAGGCTGTTTCATGCTGGATGCAATCAGATGGCCTGATGATTGTATCCATCATGAAAACTGCCTGTTGCCTCTGAGTTTTGACTTCAATGTTCACTTTTATATTTATATATGCTCTATCTCTGATATTAAGCACTTTATCCCATAAATATAGCACACCTTATATTTATATATATATATATATAGGAAGGAGGAGTTGAAAATGCATGTCCCTGTTCAAAATGCAGTCTGATTGTTTGATTGTGATCAGATGAAAAGGCATAATTTTTGCACTGAAAATTGATGTTTTAGTAATTTGTATATTTATTGGATGCTCTCTTGAACTGCAGGGTTTGGAATATTATTTCAGGAAAGTAATGATTGTTATTTAATCAAATGTTTCTAGCAAGCAGTTAATAGAATTATATGTGTATTGGTGTTGAGATGGTAATCAGTGGTATCTTAAAAATTATTTTTTTTACACTATGCATTTGAATTTTAGGGAAGGCAATTTGGAAATAGTGAAATTGCTGTCAGATACCAAAGCAGATTTATGGAAAGTTGCTAGCAAAAATGGACGTACACCTCTCCACACAGCAGGTAAATGAAACATATTTTTAATTGCATGACACATTCTAATATATATATATATATATATATATATATATATATATATATATATATATATATATATAATGCTGGTTAATGAAATTTGAAGAATAAAAAGACACCAAAATGATAAGAATATTACCAATAAGAATGATGATATTTATTATATATTAGTAGGCCTTTTGACTAAATTGAAGCACAAATAGAAAGATTTTAAAGTTGGAATTTTTAGACATGCTTGTGTCCTTTTTCAATGAGACAAGAAATAAACAAAGCAGTTTTTTTTTTTACTCATGAGTTGTATTTTTGTAAAAAAATTGATTTTAGCTTAATCATTTGTCATGATTAGGGTTGTATAATGTTTGTAGAGAGCTCCTTGAGGAAACTATATTCTCTGAGTAAACCCAGATTGGCATTAAAATACATTTTCAAAATAGAATCACATATGAAAGGATTAAACAGGGAATTGTTTAATTGCCGAATAAACTATTGTATATTGGGAACAAAATTATTTTGTTCAATTACTTTCAACTATCTCAGTACATATCAAGAACTGGGTGTTTTCAGTGGCGCAAACAAAATTTTGGTAATTAAATCCTGTTGTTTTGAATTGAAATCAGTACAAAGTGATATTATAGGTAACAGTTAAATGGAAAAGTATATGTCAATAATATTTATATGTGTTGCTATGGAGGAAGATATTTATAGCGAAGAAAACGGCGACTTACCTCATCAAACCAAGCAACAGCATGTCGCATGTATTCTATGATGGAAAATGTGGCGAAAAAGAAAATTACTTCCCAAACAAAAGTTTGATGGTTCAGTGACCGGACAAGCAGTTAATGAATGGATTGAGAAGGCAGAACTTCTTTGTGACCTGTGTGGAACTAAAAAGGTTGAATGTGTTCTTCCTTTGTGGTTGACGGGCGGAGCATTTGCTGTTTACCAGCAGTTAAACTCAGAACAAAAATCAGATGTCAAGCAGATAAAACAAGCCCTGCAGATTGCCTTTGCACCGGATTGTTTCTTGGCTTAGGAGCAATTTGCGGAACGCCAACTGCGCCCAGACCAGTCCGTCGATGTGTTTCTAGCTGACTTGAAGAAACTAGCTGGTCTATTTGGTGGGAGGATTAGCATGTGGGTTCATAGCAGGGTTACCAGCGCACGTGAAGCAACTACTACGCGCGTCTTCCAGGATGGAAGACATGAATACAAACCAACTGTTGGACCGAGCTCAGGCCAAAATGAAAGATCAAATTGCAACTGAGGAAATGGTTGCAGCTACCCTTTCACAAGGCAGAGCCGATAAACATCCAAATGTTAAACGTCAGGAGAGTATGCGATGTTATCGATGCTCTGGGTGGAATCACCTTGCCAGGGACTGCCCAGTTTGACGAGAAGATGCCTGTCAGCCATGCAGGTCACGCACAACAATGTGTTGCTTCCAGTGTCAAGAAGTAGGCCACATTGCTTCATTGTGTCCAGGGAAAAGAATGGGACAAGACGTCAGCACCAGTCTCTTCCCTAAGCGAGTTATGAATGAAGCGTTACCCGTCTTGGGTATTTACATGAACGGAATTAAGAGAGTGGAACTGGTGGACACTAGCTGCTCACAGACACTCATGAGTAAGTCAGCCTGTCAATCCTGGCGGGTGACGGAGGTGAACATACTCACCGTAAACAGAAATACTCTCAAATGTTGCGGAGTTGGAAGTATTAAGCTTGACGTGGACAACGCAAACCCCCTCAAAATCAACGTCTTGGTAGTGGATAGAGAGCTATTGGGTTTTGACTTGTTGCTTGGATTTGACGCCATTAAAACGTTGACCCCAAATAACACAGTGTGGCGATGTACAGTTTCCCAAGCATAGGATAGTCTGTTACACCGCTATTAAAATAGAAGAAGCTGATTTCTGTGCTGAATTCGACCCAAACCGGAAGATATGGGTTGTATCATGGAAGTGGTCTGATAGTCGATCACCGGAGAGTTTGAGAAATTGGATGCTCAAGTACCCAATACCAATGGAGTCAAGGAGAAATATGACTGTGAGCTGCAGACCTGGCTTGATAACAGTTAGTTGCAGTGTTATCCTGAAAAGGAACTTGGTCCTTCAAAAGGTTTAATTCCGTTGATGGCGGTGGTGCAGAAAAACAAAAATAAAGTGCAGCCAGTATTAGACTATCAAGAGCTGAATGAGTGTCTCAACTCACACATAGCCAATGCTGACGTGGCGTAAAAATGTTATCAAACATGCTCATAAGATACCTCCAGGTAATGTGTAATGTCCATTCCTAAGTGGGTCCAGATTTCAGTCACAATTAGGTTGATTCAAGAGTATAACTTATTGATCACAATAAGTTTAGTAACGTTGAGTGAGAATTGAGTGGATAAGCTCACCAGAGTACTGCAACGATGGGATGATATGATAAAGAAGGAAACCGAACCAACATGCCCGATATGCGCTTCCATGGTGAACAAAATCTCTCTTAATCAGATATGTGCCATACATTGCCAGAGTGGACATCCTGGCATCAGGCACTTAGGAATGGACATTACACATTACAGTGGGCAACACTACCTTACGTTAATAGATTGCGGCCCTAGTAGATTTGCGATATGGCGATGCCTACTTCAACAAAACTCAAGAAGCGTCATTCGGCAGTTAGTACTTTTTTTGAACGAGGCCCACCTTCAGAAATCCTGACCGACAATGACACTGCATTTCACAGTACGTCCTTTAAGGATTTCTTGGATGACTAGGGAGTCCAACTTCGTTTTCGCTGTGCCTGTGTTCCTGCAAGAAACGGTATAGTGAAAAGATCTCATCGGAGCATAAAGTGAATTGCAGCAAGAAAGCAGTGTTCGATAATGGAGGTAGTATACTGGCATAATATCACGCCGAAGGATGTTATATCGTCGACTAATGCGCCTGCCAATATGTTTCACTGTTACCAACTGAAAGCAAAGGGAATTACTACAATATTACCACCTGATCATTGTAAGTATCACGATATATACAAAGTTGGGAACAGAGTATGGGTGAAAGCTTCCCATGGCCAGTGTACCTCCAGGTATCAAGTGGGTCGCGTGACAGACATTGTAAGCCCACAAACAATACTAGTTGACGGGATGCCACTGCATGTAAAAGATCCTTGCCAAGCAAATCCGATGATGGTTCATTGTCTAACAGTGAGCGGATAATTGAGATCTGCGAATCCGGTCCTTCCACAGACACAGAACTTTCAGAAACTTGAGATATGTCTGATAACTCCTCAGGAGACAGCTCTCCGACACGTGTAAGGGAGATAGTGCCATTACAACGAAGCACCAGTATAAAGAGAGCTGCTCCAGGCTGTTCGATTTGTAATAGTGAGATCAGTGGGGAGTATAGCGAAGAAAACAGTGACTTACCTTGTCAAACCAAGCAACAATGCGTCGCATGTATTCTACGATGGAAAATGTGTCGAAAAAGAAAATTACTTACCAAACAAAAGGGTATGTATTCCGCATGACATGCTGAAGATGGAATATTTGAATTTAAAAAAAAAATGTCCGTCACAGGAGTCGCTATAAAAGTATTTTGATATGCAAAATACTGAACATTCTCTCCCAGCTGTCGACAAATGGAAAAAATGCTCAGCCAATAAAAGCAGTTGGTGTTCTCGAATCGGTGAGAAGAAATTCGGGTATTTTGGCTACCGCGTTCGTCGGAGAATGAGTTATTTTTATGACTGGTTGTGTGCATTGTGATTTGTGAGATAGTACCTGCGAATTGAGTTTTCGGCATTTCTTTCTGAATATTATTTTCAAAATATTAACCAAAATACATTTTGTTGATATAGTTCATAATAAAGAAGGAAGAAAGTAAAAAAGAATGAAATAAAATTAACATGGCTAGTTGGGCTGTGTGGATCTGTACCCTATCAAGCTGGAGACAAACTTAATAAGCAATGTATTTCTTGCTTTAATTTTATAAATAATCTTTAATGACTTCTATGCTCTGTTTTTCAAAGAACACATTTTTGTTTCAATTTAGTATTTTTAAATGTCCATTTTAAATAATATATTCTGTACAGTATAATGATTTTTAGTGGAATGTGTCAATTGAAAAAAGAGCAAATTAAACCGGCTTAAAGTTGGCAAAAATCAAAGAAAGAAAGTGGCAGCTTTAATTTGTCAAGTGAAGGGTTGGGGTGAGGAATGTGACTGCGGTAGTGTTGAGGAAATATGATATCAGTCAGAATAAATTAAAACAAAAATTCACATACAGTGATACATAAACACACTAATGCAGGCGTGGCCAACCTTTTGATTCCGTGCGCCAATAATTTGTACGATTAATTTAAATGCGCCACACAAACATTCACTTTCTTTCAGTACGTGTTGTAATATGGACATATTTTAAAGGTATAAAATCTATTTATTTGAAAAATATATGCTTATGACCAGGGGCGTATCCAGGAGTTTTGAAAGGGTGGGGTGCTATCAATCAATGTTTTTTTTTTTTTCTCTTCAGATTTTGCAGAGGGGGAGGGGCATGGCAGTTTATAATGTTTACATAGGCAAAATAAACATAAATAACTTTAATGTGTCTTTTGATTCTGCTTTGTTTTTGCCAAATCAGCAATATTAGGAGATAAATTCGTAAATGAAAGCAACAAACAATTCTTCAATTTGGAATCGAACAGTCACAACCTTTTCATCAAAAGGATGCAATGCACCACTTATGACGCATGCGCCACAGGTTGGCCATCCTTGCACTAATGCATAGACATATATACAAATACATACTTGAGATAGATGCACATTTATTTTTTTTTAGCATGTAAGTTATACCAATAGTATATTTTGTTAAAGAATTGTCATAGGTGGGAAGGAAAAGGGGAAAAAAATATTCCCAATCTCTTTAGTGATAAAAACAAAAGTTAATCTTTTCTCTGTTTATGCATTTTCTCAGTCAACAAAACCGTATAACCTTTTTGCTCATGGTCACTCCAAAATAGCAATAAATTTTTTTTTATCACTTGTATCCAAAGGCATCTGAATTAATGTCGGATATAAAATTTTTCTTGACAAATGTCACTGAAATTAAAATGAACGAACCCATCAGGCTAATCTCTATCTTTGTAGGGACACTTTTCTTCTGAGTGGCTGATTCAAGCCAGATGGGTTTTCCTAGCTTTTGTCTAGATCATTAAATGTTATTTCAGTGACTACCCAGGTTTCTTTATCGACATGTTTTTCTATTTGACATCTTCAAGGATATATTAATGGTCTCTTTCTCATCAGCAGAAAGTGGGGAAGGACAGATAGTCTTGCTCAATCTTACTGAATTCTGTCTAGTTAAATTTAGGTTTGATACTCCATGGAACTACTATTACTACTTTGAACATGATTTTTCAATGCATTTTTTAATTTTCTTCTCAACTTTTTAATCCATCTTCCTGCAAATATTCAACAATTATCATCCAGTTAGTAGATGCTTTCTTCTTTCTCTTTTTGTTTGATCAACTACTGGAGATCTCATTGTTACAACAAGATTTCAAAACATTGAGGAAATCTAAGAGAATGTGACGAGACAGATGCTTGCAAAAAATGAGTTTCATTAATCAACGGAAATGACAGTGGATAAAGTATGTAACTTTAGAAGGGAACTAATTCAAAGGAGATTAAATGCTGAATTGATATCTGTTGTAGTTTTCTTTTTAAGACACCAGTCCCGATACTCTTTGATCAGACCTTGTATATTTTTTTTTTAATTGTTTTTTAACTAAATGTTCAACCAATACAAGGCCCAGGAGCCACTCAAGGTAGAGGGTTATTGTGTGATGTTGTATTAGCATAAGAAAAGGCAAAATGTGTAGTTATTGTCACTATGCAGAAAAGATAACAATTAATTCTACATTTGAAGAGGTCAAGATTTAATTTGTGGAAAATATTTCAGAGTTCAAACAGAGACATTAGTAGTGTGAAAGTAGACTTTAGAAAGAACCAGAAAAACTGAAAACAAGGTATAAACCTCTACTCCTGTTCAAAAGACTAGGGTGGAGTGTGAACCGGACGATAGGCAAATCTATCTACTATTAAACAAACATTAGTTTCATTGAATGTGACAGACAAGGAATGTGTAATAAGTCTTTTTATTAAATTTTTTCTAAAGTTCTTACAGCTTTCCATTTGGACAGTGACTAAGTACAAAATCTCTCCATAATGATTATTGTCCCAATCATTTTCAGATATTTCATTAACCATTTCAATGTTTGTGTATTGTGTGGAAGTTGAGTGAGAAACATACAGCTATTATTCAAAGTCTGGTTATCTTTTAAAACTCCCCCCCAACACACACACACACACATATTAATACCATTGTTATACAAGGTAAGGTTTAGGCTTGACTCAAATTGTTTTATACAGGATGCAGCATAAATACCTCCTACATAATGGCAAGACATTATTAGCAATGACATCTTCATCTAGCTAATCATCGTACCATTATGTTGGAGGTATTTCTGCTGCACCCTGTATAAAGAGCCTCTGTAAGCGACTTAGTTGGCTGAATTTAACAAAATTTGTTTAACCTTTATCACTCTGTATATGATATCATTTGCAGTACAAAATGTTTACCCTGCCACTGAAGGTGACTCTGATCCCTGAAGAATAGTGTATTTGAATTTCATAGTTGTGTTGTCATATCCTGCTATGGCAACAGAAAACAACTTTGAGTGAAATTAACAATAAGGATACTGCAATTCAGAGCCTTTAAAAAAGAATGCAGTGGGAAGTAATATTAAAAATGCAGAATGCTAAAGTAGAAATATATTTTAACTGATCCACTTTTCTTCTACCACTTGAGCCAAATCCAATAAGTATACAAGATATATATAATCATTGTTTCTATCCTCTTCATGTTATATATTTCTTTATTTCTCTATAGCACTCCATGGTTGCAAAGATGTTGTTCATTGGCTTCTTGAAAGTTGCCAACATCCTGTTGATGCTGAGGATTCTTGTGGCAACACCCCACTTATGGATGCTATACGTATGGGCCATACAGAAGTTGCTGCTATGATGATTGAAGACTTTAAGGTAAGTGTCAGTAGTGTAAACAGTCACAGTTTATCACCTACACACTGAAGTGACATAATATTAAAGAAATGTAGGTGTTTCTTATTATCACCCACTGACTCCACTATTCCCTTCTGAACTTTAATTATTTTGAAATTTTTGACATAAAATTTGAACAAGTTTTGATATTCAAACTGCAAGAAAAGGATTGTCAGATGTCAAGAATTAATGTAACCATTACTGACAGAATTTTTTCTATGTGCCATGTCTCTTGAGGACATGAGAGGTCATGGCTCTCCACAATTTCCAACATTTGACTCTTTACTGTTCCTCTTTGTCCTTACTCTGGCTTTTAATTACACAAACCTGATCGGTAGGTTAGTATTTCCCTCAAACTTCTTCCTTCAATATGTCCTGTGAGTGTTAAATTCTCCAAGCTCTCTTTCTTCATAATGTATCCCAGAAATTTTAACTGTTTCTGATTTTAAGTGTCATAGCTGCATGCAATACTGACAGAATAGAGCTATTATATATCTAATGTATATTGCTAATGAATTTAATAAATAAAATTGCATTGAAAATCAGGCATTATCAATGGTCACGAATAATTGCAAAGATTACTAGTAGAAAAGAACTATCACATTTGATATACATTTTTTTCTATATTTATGTCACTTCATCTCACAAAATGAATTCAAATGCTTAATTTATCAGCTTTCTTGAATGTTAAATTTTTATCACCTCTCATGATTCTAAGGCTCAAATTCCTGAAACCCTTTACATTGTTACAAATGACTAACTGGAATGTTCATTTTCTATAATTTTCAATTTTATATATATATATATATATATATATATATATAAAAGTTTGAATCATATGTAATTTTTGTTTTGGGGAACCATTTGTAATGATGAATGCATGTGACAGTTAAGAAATATAGAGTCTACTAATATACCTTAGCTTCTGCACAGCGGTGGAATCATGCACAGTAAATTAAAGGAAAAAATGTTCTCCTCCATGAGGATCTTGATTGGTCTGTTCTACACCTCACCATATTTACCTGACTTTGAATCAACTGATTACTACCTTTTTCAATCATTGCCAAACACTTTGCTGGGAAAACTTTCTCTAATGAAAACCAGATTCAAAACTACATTGATAACTTATGAGTTAAATTCTACATGTGAGAATGTTTTCAAAGTGTTGCATGATAAATGGCAACAAATCATTGCAAATAAAGGTGAATATATAATTGAATAAAATGTAATTGTGTTTTAATTTTTGAAGAATGGAAATGATAAATAAAAATTATTTATGACACAACCTACTTCAACCTATTGTGCTGACCTCTTTTAACCTTGCTCGCTTAATTGCCTTTATGTAGGAGTGTCCACTTTTTACTGTGTTGAACTGACCTCTTTTTACCATGTCAGTGTACATGTCTGCTTGATTTTTTTAACTTATTTTTAGGTCAAAGTTAGATGTTTGTGAATGTGTATAAGTTAGCATAGTCAAAAGGGATCAACACAATACAAAGCAAACAATCACCAAGAAACCATGCATCACTTAAGAAACAGCAAAAAACCTAAAGATAAAAACAGATAATACAACACCTATTAAGTGAAAAAATTACTCATACAAAGATATCAAGTTACACTAAACTATACATAAATATGAAACAAAGTAGCAGCAGAGAAGCCAATAGCCCTGAAGAGTGAAGGCATTGCAACAATGCGCTCATGAAACTTCAAAGTCATCATGACTGAAATAACATAACTCAGTTAAGTGATGAGTTTCTCTACATTAATTTTATTAAAACTCTATCCTTACCTTTTGATATTGAGCACATTAAGACAAAAACCTGCCTGCCTAAAATGCTTTCCCACCAATAAACTATGGGAAAAAAACCCAGCAATTTTGGCACCTAACACTCTTACAATTTAATACTATATACATACATACATACATACACATACATACACAAAAGCAAATGAAAATGCAAGCAAATGATAGACGATTTGTGGTCAGGCTCTGCTAACCAATCTTATTAAATTCTTATTATTCTGTATGCAATTTTGACCTTTATTATTTGGCAATGTTTAACCTTTGTGCCTGCAAAGAAAGTGTCAAAAGGACAATCATTCCCTTGACATTGCTATTACACTTTTAACTTCCTCAGCAGTATTGTTTTAAAAAGTGAAATAGATAATATTGTGTCTATTCAAATTTTCTTGTTTTATAGTCTGTTTTATAAAATTATGAATAAAAATCTTTTCATAGTTATTTATAAAAATGGTAAATAATAAACATTTCATTGTAGTTAGTTTACATATTTTCATAATTTTGTAATTTTTAAAAAATTTGAATAAAAATTTTTTTCAAATTTATTTCTTTATAAAATGGTAAATAATAAATATAGCATTTTATTTACAAGAGTAAGTCAAAATTGATCTTCACTTTCACCATAGCATATCTTTAGGTTTATCACACTGCCTTCTGTTAATGCATGCTTATAGTTGGTACTATTGTGGTCACAGGTTCAAAGTTTGAACTTGATTATGCCAGTTTTCTTGCTGCTATTACAGTGTAAACATGGCTGCTCAACTAGCAGTGTGCACCAAAGTGGAACAGAGAGCAGTGATTTGCTTTTTCTGGTCGGAAGGTGTCAGGGCCTGAAATTCATCGGTGCTTTTAACACAATATGGTGAAAGTGCATTACCACGTAGAAGTGTGTGTAAATGAATCAAGAAGTTTAAAAGTGACTGGACAAGTAAGACACACAAAAAAGGAGCAGGACACCAGTCAAACTCCACCACTGATGAGAAGATTCAGCAAGCTCAAGAGATGATAATGGTGAACCAGCAAGTTGTCATTGATGAGGTAGCATGTTCTCTGCAGATTTAGATCACTGCTCTTTGTTCCCCCTTGGTGCACACTGTTAAAAGATCGACCATGTTTACACCATAACAGCAGGAAGAAAATTGGTGCGATCACACTCAGACTTCAATCATGTGACCACAGAAGTACCGACTATAAGCACACATGAGCAGAAGGCAGTGTGACAAACCTAAAAACATGCTATGGTGAAAGTGTAGGTAATTTTTGACTTGTCCTCATAATTTGCAAATTTTTATCATCTTCTAAATAAACATTTCTAAGTGAGTCAAAAGTGCATACAGTAATAGTGGTGTGAAAGGAATAACTGTCCTTTTGGCAAACCATTTTCTTTGCAGTCACAAAGGTTAAACATTACCAATTTTTCTTTTCTTAGGCTAATATAATGAAAACAGATCGACTTGGTTACCAGCTTTTGCACGTTGCTGCCCAAAGTGGACATCTTGCATCTGTCACATACATTTTAATAAACTTTGCAGTTGACATAAATGCAGTTTCCTTCAAAAATATTACACCACTACATTTGGCAGCAAAGGTAAGTGACTTTATATATATATATATATATATTTACACACACTATCTCTAATATTGAGCACTTTATCCCATAAATATAGCACATCATAAGACTATATTTCTTTTTATATATATATATATATATATTGCTGGACTAAGCATGGTACAAGGATGGTTGAAATGAGCTCCCAGTAAGAAGCAAACTGATTCACTAATGCTGGCTTAAAAGATGAGAACATTAATCACAAATATCCAGTGGCGTGCAGAAGGGTGTGCAATGCCATCCAAAGAGTTAAATAAAAATTTAGTTTATATTTAATTTGAATAAAGTGTTTATTTAATGTTTCATGTTTTTACATATTTAAAATGTCTTCCTTTCTCACATTTCTCAGTACTTGATTCCTAGGGGCATGCAGTCAAGGAGCTGGCCCCAGACATCACCAAACCTCTGCATGTCACTCCAACTATCTGACATGTGCATTCGATCTGTGTTCTCACCTACTATTTGATATTATTGTATTGCTGACTGTGTTTACCTCCCACCAGCCATATTGATTGCTTGATTGATTATTTATTTTTAACGGCTTAAAGCCAGAAAACATTTTTACATTGTAAGAAATATTTTGGAGATATTAATGGTTTATTGATACAGTTCTTACTAATTTTCTTCTACCTTTATCTATGGTAAGCAGAGTTTAAGTTCAATCCTCATTGGGTGCCCAATTTAAAATTTAATAAATAACCCAACAACAACTGATGTGTTATAAAATAAATCAACCCTACCAAATGTGGGGTAGTGGTTAACAAGGCTAGTCTGGTTGGTCATTACTGTTGATTAGTGAGTTAGATCCTCACTGGGTGCACCACACAAAATTCAACATTAAATAACCCAACAAGGATTGACATATGGTAAAATTCATCTTTATGTATTTCAAATGAACATTTCCACTGGAGTGGTGAGTGATTGCAAAAGCCATATACAAGGCTTTCATGGTGCATAGGGTGGTTAGGTTCTCATCAGAATTAAAAACATGTCAAAGGGCAGATGAACGTTATAGGATCAACAGCTCTCTAGCAAAATGCTGTAAACTGGGCTCCTTAGCTATGTATGCAGCCAGTGTGGTGACGACATGGCAGCACTGGGCAGAGGGCATCCTAGACTGAAGTCAACATCCAGGGCAGAAAGTTTCACTGATGGAACCAAGAAGAACCTTCAAGTTGGAGAACTGGCTGTAGTTTGTAGGATGGGCTCTGAGGTCTCCTTGCCCAAAACACAGCTCTCAAACTAGATAGGGAACTGGACAGGTGCTCAGCTGCACAGCAACCTCCTGACCACACCTGGTCCATGAGTCAGTCCTATGACCACACCTGATTATAGCAGTAGTAAAATTATATATCAATGATTGTAACCCCTTTATTCTAATTGCAATCAATAACAGTATAATTTGGCTTAGTTTTCCTTTTCTTCTTTGCAGGAGGGCCATAAAGAAATTATTAGCTGTTTGTTATCTCATGGAGCAAACATTTATCTGCAAGATGAGATGGGAAGGACAGGTTAGTTGAACATCATTTTATTTATTTGACTTTTTTAATCTGAACATCCATCTTGGGTGTCAAATATCCCCCACCCCCCACGTTTATTTTAATTTTTTTCCAACCCCTTACCACAACTTATTAATATTCATTTATATTGTAACATCAGCAAAAACTTCCTAGAAATATTTTTATTTTTTTTTTTTTTTACTTAAAGACATTGATAGGCTTTTATTTTTAGCATTATTTTGAGGTTTTATACTTTGAAAGAATTGTTTTAAATGATTTCCCAACATATTGAGTCCTCTCTGCTTATTACACTTTTCTCCTTTCACACCCCATTTATTGCCCTCGCCCTTTATTTGGCACCTGAAAGTACACAGGTATACATGAGAGTTGCTCTGAAAGTAATACCTCTTATTTATTATATTGGCCTCTGTTCTAAGAGGTAGCTGTTGTTGATATGGCAGGAGAGGTTGAACCTTCCCACAAATAAACCATAATACTTCCTATTATATTGAACCACAATGTCAAACATAAATGTTGGTAGCATGGCAGTATGAACCTTGACAACAATAACCAGATTTAAATTTTCATTTTTGCCTTGTTTTACATAGCAGTCATATGAAAATGCATACAAAACAGAGATGTATCATTGAATTCCTCCATTTGATGAAGAAAAATTGAACCAATTAGCATTCATTGATACTTGCTGAACATTTACAGAAGCGAAATGGTGGATGCAAACACAGTTCAGCAGTGGGTAATGTGCTTCAACAGTTATATATGTGATAAGCCACATTCCAGGTGGACCTGCATAGCTGTCAACACATGAAATAAAGTGCACCCAGGGAAGATGTATGGCCTATAGTGGTAACTGGAAAAAATTGTTTTGCAGTTGAAAACTTGCTCTATTCACTTCTATAATTGAAAAATATGGGGGAATTATTTTTTTTTCTGTTTTAAATTGACTCTTTTTCATTAATTGTATTGTCTCTTTAAATGTTTTAAAAATTATATTTCAAACCAGTTGACTTTCATTTGTATTTGGAATATTTTAACATTTCAGAAACTTTTTTTTTTCATTTCAGCTTTAAACATAGTAGAGAATAATAATCATTCAGACTGCGTCCAAATTTTAAAGCAGCAATATTCATAGCTGCAATAACAAGAACTTCACCTTAATGCATTGCTGAAATAACACCCTTGAAATACTCTGAATTTTGATTAAAAACAAAAACTACTTCATCGACCAGTTTACAAAATTAGCTTGAACATTAACAAGTGAATATTTCATAGAACACTAAAATCACCCTCTGCCCAAAGAAACAGTGACTGATTTAAAAAAAAAAAAAAAAGGCAAAGTTTAACTTTGGACCAGACAAAAAAAAAAAATGGGTGTGTTAAAAGGACATTTTCTCTTGACACCACTATTACTCTATATTTCATTGGTAAGTTTCCTAGTTTTAAAAAGCAAGTTTCAAAATTTAATAGAACCATTACATCTGAAACTGAATTTATACATTTTTTTCTTAAGAACGAAAATGTTAAACACCATTTATTTATTTATTCAATTGTTTATTTACAAGTTTATTAATTTATAATCTGATATTAACCATAACTATATTAAAATTAAATTGTTGGTTTTGTTTTGGATAAATCTACTACCAACAGTAATTTTTATGCTTTTAAAAAGGTATTTTAAGAATTCTAATATAACTATAACATATGAAAACTGAATTTATACATTTTTTCTCACTCTAATTGACCCTAATCACCTCAGATTACTTCTTGTTTTAAGTTTTTTTTTAAGTGGGGGGGGGGTAGTTTGCTATTCTGTTTATATGCTATGGTTTTATTAAAAATTCTAAAAACAGATTTTTAAAACAATAAAACTTACTGAGGTAGTATAGAATAATAGTGGGGTCAAGAGAAAAATATCCTTTTGACACATTGTTTTCTTTTGTCGGGTTCTAAGTTAAATAAAACAATTTAATTTTTGGCATTAAGCGAAATTAGAAGATATATGTAATTGCCTACAGAAATATCAATCTAATGTCATTTGCATCACAAAACATTCAAGGAGTATATAAAGAAGGGGGTACATCATCTGGGTAAAGTCTCCACACAGTAGATGCACGACCAAATTCAAAACAGGTCGTATAACCCAAGTAATCAGTCCACAGTCAGTGCGGATTGATGGAACGACACTGCATGTGAAGAATTTATGCCCTTTTTTGGGATCATATCCATCATCAGACTGATAGCGACACAGAAGAGTGAACAATTTGTGTATTTAAAATCTAGTTCACCAGGTGATTCCTCCAGTACCAGCAGTTCAGAGACCAATGCTGGAGCACCTGATGACTCTCTAGGCCGTAGTTCATCTGAGAAAAACAATCTCGCTGTTCCTCTTCAAAGGAGTACCTGACAGAAGAGACCTGCCCCGGGATGCATCAGCTGTGATCAGGAGATCAGTGAGGAGTGCAGCATTGACTTACCTTGGTGACCCAAAAGGGCCAGAGTTGCGTGGAGACGGCGAATCGACAAGCTTTGTACAGATGGTGAATTGGACAGCACTTTGTGCTGAAAGAGGTGGCGGTGTCACTTGTAGCCATTTTTATTGGTTGGTTCTGGGCACTCATTGGCTGAGTGTTGGCTGGGTCAGATGTATAAAAACATGGTATGCTCATTTAAGAGGTGTTCAGCTTTTCATTCAGAATGGTGAGTGACGTATTGGAGATCGGGACAAGAAGTGTGGATGTGTTTTGCCTAGTGAATCTATTGGATTCGTACTACCTTTCTTTTTCTGGGTGTGCTTCCATCCAATTTTCACAACAATTCAAATCTAGCTGCCTGCTTAAAATGTGATAGAAGGATGTAGCTATGTTAGATTGTGTGAGTCTTGCACATTTTATATTTAAGATCTGGACATGTTACAATTGGAGAATGGATAAAATTAATTCATCAATTTTGATTTCTTCTCACTGGCTCAAAATTAGTGACCTTATATCCTGGTTATGAGCAGCTCTTGTTTCAGATTTGCTCACTAGGATGTTCATATCCTGGTCAGCACAGTTTCTGATTGGTTGATCAAAATGGCTTCATGGCCTAGTGATTCTGAATATACATTTATTTTTAGAGATGGTGAAATTTTGGTCACCTTATTTACTTTTATTCTTTTTTTTGTCACTATAATTAATTTCTAAACAAAAATAAACCACCATGCTAATAAAAATTGATGAGCAATGATACATTTCTTTAATGACAAGATTGTGTACATTTAATGATAAGGAGTGTGATTAATGCTTATCTTTATTCTTGTATTGGACACTAGAACAGGTTCATAGCTACTGGTAATGTGATAGAGTTGAATTATTGTGACGTGATATCAGCAACTTTTTTTTCCAGAAAGTACTAATTATTTTTTCATTATGGATTTAATCACTCAAGTCTCTACAGATTTAATTCAATTTTCCTTGTTTGAAACTTAACAGAAAATAATAAGATGAGGCCTAATGTTGCAGAATGCATTGGCTAAATAAAAATGACAAACGCTACTAGTTGGAATTCTGATAACCCGAACTGAGTGAGGATGGTTTGAAACTCCACAGACTTAGAATCTTGACAGTGAAGTATTTAAATTTTAATATAAGACTAAAAAAAACAAAAACACACACACACACACAGAGAAAAAAAAACAAACAAAAAAAAAAAACAAACAAAAAAAAAAAACACACACAATCTTGCAGCAATAGAGAAGTGATGGTGTCTTCCTCAACATGTTCTTTCAGCAGAGACAAGCCACCACATGGAAATAAATAGCTGGTCAACCTGTTAATATTCATTCTATGTCCTCCCAATGAAATAAAGCAAGTGAAAAGAAACCTGAAAAAATAGTCTGTTGTTGATTCAGTACATGATGCAGTGTTGTGGTCCCTACTGAAGAATTGCCAATAAAACCACAAGAATCCAGAGATGACATGCAATGCAATACTAAAATATCACTGATTTCATGTATCATAGTTTGACAATCTGGATTAAAAGAATAAAAGTAAATTTTCTTCAATCAGTCTCCCAATATTGTGTGCTTTAATGTTTAAGTTGGCTCTGTTCCTGTGTGAACATATGCCTGAGTCCCTCAAACAATTTTTTCAAAAGGTGATCAACTTCTGCCCAATGCTAGGCTCAATTCCCATTTTTACGAATAAACAGGGAATGTATGTTCGAAGAAACTGAAGATATTACACAAAGTTTTTATTATGGCCATCACCAGATATTGTCTTGGTGAGAGAAATGAGAAGTCTGTTGGTTCCGATAAAGAGAGTTCTTTATTTGGCACATCTCTGCAACTTCTGCCTTCTCTCATGACAGACTAATGGGCCAAACCTTCCCTTTGGCCAGTGAGAACTTTGTCTCTCTCTTTGTCAGACACATAACCAATGACTGACTGTTCATTTCCATAGCTTGTGAATGCTGTCTGTCTATATAAGCCCATGACTGGATATTCCCTATCTTCTGGGCAAGTGGTACTTGATTCTATCAGGTCATCCCATAAGTTCTATCCGAATTTTAACTTTTTGTTAAAATGAACAAAATTTAAAGAGTATTTTATAATGTCTAATCAAGCTGAACATTATTTTTATGTTTAGATACATTTAAACTGATCAAATTTTATTTCAGAGAACAATAAGATTAAATTTTGTTTGATTAAAACCCTGCTAACATGAAGTACCCAAGAATCCTTTGAGGCACATAATGCTTTATGAGTTCAAGAAAGGAAACTCAGCAGCTGAAGCGGCTAGAAACATTCACTCAGTTTATGGAGAGGAATGTGTGAATGAAAGAACTTGCAGAAGATGGTTTGCAAAATTCAGAGGTGAAGATTTCACCCTTGAAGATGAAGATCGAACCGGACATCCAGTTGAGTTTGATGAAAAGCTTCTTGAAGCAGCCCTTGAAGAAAATCCTGCTTTATCAGTTGAGGAATTGGCAGTGGTTCTCAGTTCAAACCATACAACTGTTCATCGTCATCTTCAACAACTTGGAAAAGTTCCTAAACTTGGAAAATGGGTGCCTCATGAATTGTCTGAAAACAACCTCAAATCCTGAGTTGACATCTGCTCTTCTCTCCATTCTTGCCAACTTGTTTCACCTTTTTTGGATAGACTTGTGACTGGCGATGAAAAATGGATCTTTTATCGAAATGTTAAGTGTCATAGACAGTGGCTTGGTAAAGGGGAAGGACCCCAGCCACAGCTGAGAAGGTAACTTCATGGGCAAAAGGTTCTTCTCTCAATCTGGTGGGATCGCCAAGGAATAATCCACTTTGTCAGCAATTAGAGCGTTTGAACCAAGCTTTGAGGAAAAAAGACCTGCTCTAGTGAATAAAAAAGGGGTGATGTTTCATCAGGACAATGTGCGACAGCAAGAATCACGTCACAAAAGATCGAAGAACTTGGTTGGGAGAAAATTCCTCATCCACCTTATTCTCCCGATCTTGCTCGTTCAGACTACCATTTGTTTCATAGCTTACAGAATCATTTGGAAGAAACAGCTTTTGTAACACAGGAAGAGGTTAAAACTGACATTTGTGAGTTCTTCGAATCAAAGCCAAAAGAATTTTACAGTAATGGAATTAGTAAGCTTGTTAATGGAAGGAAGTCATAGATAATCAGGGAAAATACATTGTTGATTGAATCTGTAATTAAATGTAACATTTGGTCACTTGTTTTCTTTATTCAAAATTCAGACAGAATTTATGGGATGACCTGATAAATATTTTTGCCTACTTATAGACAACAGGTGGTTGCTTTGAAGCTTTCACATCTCAATTTTACTTTGTGACTCAGTTGGTAATCATAAAACACTAGTTGCTTCAAACCCAGATAAAATCATTTACAGTCCACATAACATGGATGTCTTAACCAATCAAGTGGGGGACCCATTGTGCCATACTTTCATAGTTATTGGTACTATAGCTCCTGCATATAGACATCCTACTCTTATGGTTTAAAGCCAAACTGAGTAAAACTACTAGCCTATATATATATGACTTTCCCATCAGAGTCTGCAAGGCAGGCAGACTGGGTAACATTTTTTTTCTCCCTACAATCACCCTTTCTTTAACAAGTTGTTTCTTTTTTTTTATTTTATACCATGTCCCTCAAAGATGTAAGAAATTGTGACTTTCCACATTTTCCTTGATTATCTATGAATTGCCATGCATTCTTGGGAAAGATAGTGAAGTAGTTTCTTGTTGCCTTCTTCATGATTTGAGTTTTTCTTATTTTAGATTAAGTTCACTTGTTGGCAACCAGTTTACCCTGCAAGCAAGGTGATAAAGCCTCTAAGACACAGAGGGAACTGAGTGTGAAAAACTTTAATGAGGAGAGAGGATATTAAAAGAACAGGATTGAAGGAGATAGAAAATGATGACATATTTAAATTTTTGAAGATCATAGGTTATAGGAAAGCAAGAAGCAAGAGAGAGTGCCACAAGTGAAAAGTGTGAAAGAAAAAACTCTTAGCATATATCTCATGGTTACATTTAGGAACTTCAACTGTAAAATGAGAAGATCCAGCTGCCAATATAGTACTGTACTTAAATCTGTTAAGTTAAAAGGCCAAAAAGAAAAGCTCATCATACAAATTACCATGAAAATATTTATATAAAAAAAAAGGCACAAAGAAGCTACATTACAGCAGTAGGAAAGTGACTGAAGCCAAGATGCCAGGTCAAGAGCAATAATATTGCAGATTCTTTGGATTTTGTCAAGAATCTATAGATACATTGCAGAAGCACCAGACCAGATGTGTTAGCAATATTCAAATTCACAAATGAATGGTAGTCTTATGAAGGGGTAAGTTAGATTTTGGTGAGAAAAATAGTCTAGCATGACACAGTGAATCAACATTCCTAGCAGCAGACCTTGCAGTTGATTTGATATAATCATTTCACTTCATGTCAGTGTAAAGCATTAGGCTGAGAAGATGCTGAGAAGATTCTCCTGGAGGTTAACATTAACCATGCTGTTGGAATACAAAAAAGGCTTTCTGAGAGGTTTAAAAGAGAGCAGTTTCATTTTGAGAGTGTTAAATTAAACCATTTAACAGAGTTAACAAATTGAAGGTCATTTTTAAGATCAGCTGACAATTTGACCATATAGAACCTATCAGATATACTATTAAAACAGGAATAAATAGCTGTGCCAACAACATAGATACCAAATTGAGAATTAATGATATCAGGAAGCTTGTTGATGAAAATCAAGAGCAAAATAGGTCCACATAGCTCTGGAGGACACCCACATTAATGTTAAAAGACCTAGAAGAGTGGCTGTTTAAGACAACATTTCATTTCATGATTTGATAAGATTGAATCAAATCAAAAAAATTCAGCCAGAGCACCATAACCCTTCAACTTGTAAAGACCAACTTGCCAAACCCTGTCAAATATCTGAGATATCTAAAGCAACAGCCTGAGCTTCACCATTCTTGTCTAAAGCTTGACAGACTCAGCAATAACCGTTAACATATCGGCAGCTGACCTAGAGAAATAAAAGCCATATTGTTTATCTAAAAGATCCTGCAATGTCTGATGCTTAACCAATTTGAAGTTGATTAGAGCCTCTAATACTTTGTCAAGTAGAGGTAGAATACTAATAGGTAGATGGTTTGCCAAAGTTCTTCTAAACAGGAACTCTGGAAGAGGATTTCCAAGCTGGAAAGCAAGAAGCATTTATTATAGAGCTTAGAGAGAACAGGAGACAAAGACTATTGCAGGAATACCATCAGTTCCACATGCTTTGTGGGGATCAAGTTAGAGATGATAGCAGAAAACATGAATGGAGTTATATGCATATCACAGAGTAGAGACTTCTATTCTAAGATACTATGTGAGTCAAGGACAGAATTAGAAGAGAATTAACAAGCAAAGCATTCTGCTTTATCAGCAGATAATAAAACCTCAAATTGAGTGGAGATGATTGATTGAGGACTTACCTCTATTTAACACAGCAATAGTCACAAAAACCAAACTTGTAAGAGGCTATACAGTGCTTCTGTCAGTGAACGATGACTTAGACTCATTGAGGACATACATTATTATGTACAGACACAGACAAGAGGCATCTGTTGTGACCAAAACAAATCCTTCTCTACCTAGTTACCAAATATCAAGGAACAAGGTCAGTATCATGTAGTTTTGTACATGTTAAACAAGTGGTCATGAAATAATTGTGTTATTTAAATCCATATCATTATGCAAAACAGATGTTAAGAATTAAGAGAATTTTTTTATTTCATGAAATTTATTCTTTAATTGTAAAAGTTTATATGCACACAAAATAGAGAATGTGCAGGTTTATTGTAGATAGCAGCAGCAGCAGTAATTGACTCAAGTGATTTTCAAATTTCCTTTGATATTGCATACAATTTTGCAGATCATGAGATCCAAATGACTTTATTACCCACAATTCTATGTAAAAAAGAAAGTTTACACATATCCAATATAAACATGGTCAGACACACACAGAGAATATGAGAATGTGTTCAAAGAGATTTGTTTATGTATTCTCCATCTCAAACAAACATTTGGTTGATATTAATTACATGCTGACTATTGTCCTCAGCACTGTTATCATCACATATTGTCCATTGTGCCTCTAGCTTGCATCGGTTACTTTTCAATCCAAGTAACCTTCAGGGAATTTCAAAGTGAACACTTTATTTAATCTACAAGGGCAAATTGTTCTAATTCCACTGATCATGTCTAGGGATATTTTGTCTTGTTCTTATTTAATATTTCTCAGTTATTACTCTGTTTTAGTGGTAATAAATAAGAACAAGATATCCCTAGACATGGTCAGTGGAATGAGAACAATCTGTCACCATAGATTGAATAAATGGTTCATTTCAAAATTCCCTGATGGATAACCAGATTGACAAGCATCTGTTGAAGGCTGGAATGCACAACAGCCAAAACTTTGTGATAATAATAACAAAGATAAGGACAATAGTCTGCATATAAATAATAACTCCTCCTCCCAGGAGTTCAAGCAGAAATTTGGTTCATATTTTAAATATTTAGATATGGGTTTGTTGAAGAGAGATTGGATATGCAAAATTGGCATAAAGTTGTACATGTACAAGACTTCAAATATTTTGAAATGTTTGTGTGGGTGTGTATACAGGTACCGTGTTAACAAATCAAGCACTGACATTTAAAAAGATGGGGAGCTAAGTATGATTTTCTACCTTAGGATCAATAAAAGTACAATGTCCACAAAAAAACCCAAAAAAACCTTGCCATGATTTTCCAGTGTTTTTCTACAGTGTCAAATAAAAAATCATGGGAAAAAGACAATGTCCTTTCTCATTTTTGATAAAGCAAATTGGAAAGAAAAAAAAAAAAAATGTCTTTGTATTAAAATTAGCAATCAATGTCCTTTTCAGTTACGTCTTGGAATACCTTGTCGCTTCTTCAGCGTTTGGGAACCAGTGGTTTTAGTTAAAGTTTTATCCACATACATCAAATCTGTTATATCCTGGGAGGAAAAAAAAAGAATATTAATATTTTTATACATTATAAAATGTGTATAGATATATCATACACATGTGTGGATGGATGAGTGTGCAAATGGCGTAATGGTTAGCAGCTCAGAATGCAGAATCAGCATGCAGATTTTGAATTCCAGTCGTTCATTACATTCACATAAACACCCTTGCAAAAGGCATGAATTCATCTTTTCTCTTCCCAGCTATGGGCTAAATAGGCCAACTCTGAATGAAAAAAACCTACATCTGAAGCTATCAGTCATCTTGAGCAATCTTATCTCTGGTAGTTGATGTTCAGAGAGTGGTATTTATGTTGTACAAGTCTCTCACTATAATCTCTTATATGAAAGGGTCAAGCAATAGTTAATTTAAGGAAATGGTCATGCTCAGAATTGAGTAAACAGGCATAATATTATATATATATATATATATATATATATACACACACACAGTGGGGGAAATAAATATTCATACACATGAAAAATTGTATTTTTATAAATGTAAAAGCCTTAACTAAAACAAATTTTGATACATTTTATTAGAAAATAGTAATAAACTTAATTCATTCTTATTCTAACAGAAATTAATGCATTTTTTTCATTTTAACTGATGAAAAAAGTATTCATACAAAACAAAAAAAAGCATATTAACTTAATTTAATACTTTGTGGAATATCCTTTATAGAGTTCAACAGCTACCAGTTTATTTCTGTACGTCTCAACTAATGATTTGCACACATTGAGTGGTATTTTGTCCCATTCTTCTTGGCATATTGTTTTCAACTTCTTGATATTTGTTGGTGCTCTTTTCCCAATTTGAATTTTCAAATATCACCATAAATTCTAAATTGGGTTCAAGTCTGGGGACTGACTTGGCCATTGCAAGACATCAATGTTACTTTCAGCTAACCATTTCCTTGTAGATCTAGCGGTATGCTTAGGATCATTATCCAGTTGGAAAACCCAATCAGGAGGTAGCTGAAGTCTCTCAACAGAATGCATTAAATTGTCTTGCAGGATTTTCTGGTATCTTTCGGCATTCATCTTGCCATCTATTATTGATATTCTGCCAACACCTTTTGCAGAAAAACAGCCCCAGATCATGATACTGCCACCACCAAACTTTACAGTTGGCAATGTGTTCTTTGGTAAGTAGGCTTCACCGTCCTTCCTCCACACATGATTTCGATAATTATGACCAAACAACTCTATTTTAGTTTCATCTGTCCATAGTACTTTTTCCCAAAATGAATATTTTTTATCCTTATGCTCTCTAATGAATTTTAGCCTAGCATCTCTGTGTCATTTCAAGAGAAGTGGAGTCTTCCTTGGGATGCATGATTTCAGACTGTTTTTGTGTAGTCCATTACTTATTGTACGCTTGGTTACTTTAATCCCTAATGCACGCAGATGTTCCTGCAGCTCTTCTCAGGTAACCTGTGGATTTTGTTGGATCTTGCTGATCTTAGAGAAATCTTCCTCGGAGCACCTGTTTGTCTTTGGTTTTCAATGCTGTTACGAGTTTTAAACCTTGCAATGAACGAAGCAATTGTAGTAAATGGAATATTCAGGTTGTTAGAAATCGTTCTGTAACTGTTCCCATCTTTCCAAAGAGACAAAATGTGTTGTTTTTGTGAAATAGTCAATTCTTTACCTTTAGGCATTATTAGAACCTTCTCATAAGACTAGAAATTGCAGAATGCTCTGATAATGGCTAATAGCGTTAACTATAATTACTGATCACATTACTGGAACATTCTAGAATATACTTTTTTCATAATTAATTGATTATTTTATTCTAATAATTGATTTGTACGATTACTTTTTTCACCAGTTAGAATTAAAAAAATGCATTAATTTCTGTTAGAATAAGAATTAATTAAGTTTATTATTATTTTTTAATAGTATTTGTCTTTATACATAAAATGTGCCAAGATTTGTTTTATTTAAGGCTTTTACATTAATAAAAATACAATTTTTCAAGTGTACGAATATTTATTTCCCCCCGCTGTATATATAAATAATAAATGTGAATGTCACTGTGTCACACTTTTTCAACTTTACTTTCAGAGGCCACAGCCTAACATATCATACCATTTTGGAATTAGGCCAACTCCATGAACAAATTAAAATCATTCCGGACCATGATTTCTTGGTAAAGATAGTGGAAGTGTTTTGAATTTGTAGTTATCTTTCACCTAGACTGGCTGACACTCATGGATAGAGAGCTTAGTCTAACCTACTATTTAACTTATAGCTGGGGTAAGAAGAAATGGATACATGCCTTTCCTAAGGGTGAAAGTGCATAGTAAATATAACAGACTGAGATTTGAATCATTTCACTAATCCCACCCCCAATAACTGTTATGCCATCCTCACATTCAAGTATAAGTAATGCAATCAGAAGTTGCTTTTATAGATTAATACTGCACTCTCAGTTACATAGCTCTGTATATACAATTTTAATGAAATGCATTTGAGAAAGAAGATATTTCATATTCACAAGACAGATTTTATTCATGAAATTGTTTACTAAATGTAATTTAATTTTATATAATATTTGAAATTATTAATCAACATATTAAATCTTCAATTCAAAAAATATAGCAGGTTGGGAAATAGCTGTCATTAGCAATCTTTAACCTTTGTCTTCCTCCAAAAACGGTGTCCAAAGGACAATTTTTTCCTTAATACCACTATTATTTTAATGACCTTCACTCTTTGGCAATGTTTATTGTCTTAAAAAGTGATGATTAGAATTGTAATAAAACTTAAAGATATGAAAGTGAATTGATACATTTTCTTTGTTCTTGAGAATTGAAAACAAAAATGATAAACCCTATTTATTAGACTGTTTATTTACACTATTTATTTATTAGATTGTTTATTGGAATGGTTGGTAAATCATCTGCTAATTGCTAATCGATTCAAACTTTAGAAGGTGGTAAATAATTAGGATTTTCTTATAGCTGGTTCACATTTTAATAATTTAGTAAATGTTTATAAATTTATGAATAAAAAATTGTTTCCTTATTTATTTGTACATAAACCGATAAACGATAAATATTGCATTGCATTAGTTTTAATACAATTGTATTAGCTTTTAGAATGTTTTAAATATAAAATTATTCTTTTAAATAAACAATCTAATAAATAGTGTTTAATATTTTTTTATGTAAATTATCAAGAATCAAAAAAAGATGTATAAATTCACTTTCATCATGATTAAAATTATTCATTTCTTTTGAAATTAAACATTGCCGAGGAGTGAAGGTAGTTAAAATAATAGTGGTGTCAAGGGAAAAAAAATCTTCTTTTGATATTTTTTTTCTTTTTTCAGGCAAAAGGTTAAAATTTGCCAAAAATTCAACCAGAAATGTAACAATATATTTTTTTGGTCTACTAAAAAAAAAAAAAAAAAAAAAAAAAAAAAATTGATGACTATTTATATGACTAACCAGCTGTACCTAAAATTGATTTATATGACCTTTTGCAGCATTAAGGAATTTTCGCAATCAGTGAAGAATATGACAGAACATGAACTATTACAAGATCTACATTATATTTTTTACTTACTTGTGTTTGAAGTCTATCAAGAGGTAAGTAAATCGGTCCTCGCAGCAGAGTATTCACTTGTGATATGGCATTCAAAGGTAATGGGCTGACAATGTACAGCATCTGCGTTTCAACTTGGATTCCACGCACAAATCCTGAAAGACAAAAATGATAAATTCAAATCTCATAATTTATCTACACCACTTCTTATTAATGCAATTCTTAGCTTTTGATTTTTTGTTAACACTGCTTACAAATTAACATTTTTATATGCTACAATCTATATAATAAATGCAAATGTCAGTGTGTAAACTTTATTCCAAGAGGTTGCAGCTCAACATATCATACCATTTTAGAATCAGGCCAACTTGGCGAGCAAATTAAAAACATTCTGGGCCAGATCAAGACCTACAATTCTTAAATTTTGGATTCTCAAATTTTCATTACTGCAATTCTTTTCAGTGATTTTTTTTTTACATGATATTTTGGGACAAATTTTTTTAGACAATAATAAATTTTATAACTTGGAAATAAATTTGGGAATAATCAAAATTGCAAAATCCAGTGAAAGTTATCCACAAAATAAAAATAAATGTTTGTACAGAAAGTTAAGGACCTATGTACATCAAATTGTCTTTATATTAAATGGCAGTAGAAGAATTATCGGTGAAATTTTAAAAGGTAAGCTTAAATATTAATGCAATACTTTTGAGTTCTTCTGTAGTTTATTGTTACCTATCACATCTACTTCTCCTTACCTATTGTGATGAAGGCCCAATCAAGAGCCCACTGCAGGAGGAAGCTTAAATCTATACTTTTCTTTTCAAAACATATGCATATGTACAGATGTTGTGTCCATACTTCAGAATGGCTGAACTATTCATGAAATTTGGGCAGTAAAAAGCATTTGAGCTATTACTGCAACATTTAATAGAAATTCAAAAAAACTTTTTTTAAATATAGTTTAAATATGTCAGATCATTCTAGGACTGTTACTGGTACTATGTAAACCAATACTACCTGCCACACTGTCAGATCATAAGTTACTAAACTAGCTCCCCCATCAGACTTTCCTGCTGAGGATAGAGGATAGTGGCTAGAAACCCAGCTGGATTAAAAATAAGGCCTGTCAAAGTGCAAATGAACATTCTTATAGGGTCAATAGTCATCTAGCACAATGGAGTAGCCAGGTCTTTGTAGCTATGTACACAGCCAGTGCAGTAATAACATGGCATTACTGAGCAAAGAGCTTCTTCTTTATACTAAAGTCAAAGGCCAGAGGCAGACGGTTCCCACCAATGAAATCAAGGGTTACATGTTTGTGACCAAGGTAAACTGTCATCCTTGCATTGAATATTGCTGCCACATCTGGTCTGGTGCTCCTGCTATATATTTAGAAATTCTTGACAAAATCCAAACAAGAATCTGCAATGTCATTGGTCCTGACCTGGCATCTTAGCTTCAGTCCCTTTCCCACTGCTGTAATGTAGCTTCTCATGTCTTTTCTATAAATACTTTCATGGTAATTGTTCTGATGAACTTTCAAACGCAGTACTAGACTGGTGGCAAGGTCTCATCAATTTACAGTTGAAGTAGATGTAACCGTAAGTTCTATGCTAACAGCTTATTCCATCACATTTCTTACTTGTGGAACAACTCTCTTCCAGCTTATTGTTTCCCAGTCAACTTTGATCTTCAAAAATTTAAGTGTAAATCTTCTGTCTTCTTAATTCCTATTCCTTATTTTCCTCACTCCTTAATAGTAGTTTTTCTGATATTCTCTAACACTCAGTAACCTCTTGCATCCAAGTGGCTTTATTACCTTGCTTGGGGTAAAGTGATTAAAAAAAAAAAAAAAAAAAAAGAAGAATTTGAGGACATCAGCTGTGGTTTGACTTGGAGAGGAATGGGCTGACCAGGTCTACTTGTCTAAGACATGCCATGCATGAATGCACACTTCTTTTAACCCAGATATATGGAGGGAATTGGTCAGATACTCAGCTGTGCAGTGACCCTACAACCACAACTGATCACAGGACTGATAATGATGATGGTCTATCACATAACTTTTTAAAGACATCAATTTGCATGCATTCTAGAATTGGTAAAATACAGAGTAAAATTAAAAATAACAAAGAGCTGAAAATTTGGGGACACATAATAAAGAAAGAAGATTAGGAGAATTTAACACTCACAAGAGAAGCAAATAAACTACTTGATGAGCTTGAATAAGTTGGTTGAAAAAACTATTACAGGATAGAAGAGGTATTACTCAGAGCAACAAAAGACAGAAAGCTGTGGAGAGCCATGATCAACTATGTCTCTTCAGAAAAAAAAACACTTTGAATGAATTAAAATTTCTTACCAAATCCCAAACATTTGCAAATTGGCCTTTTCTGAAAGCTTATTGGGAGATTTTCATCACCATTATGACGATAACCCTGTAAAAATCAAAGGAATTACTGAAAGTCAAGATCAGATAAAAAATAAAATGTCAATGTTCAATTTTTATTCTTCTAATTACTTGAGTCTTTTTCCTTGACTGCAACTTGTTTCTTGCTTTTCCAAAGTAACTAGTTTATTTACAAATTATTTGCAGGTAGAATTGTAAATATACAATTGGGACCCACTCTCAGTCATTCAATTAATTTAATATTAATTATAGGTTTTTACCTATTACCTATTTTAGGTATGGTAAACTAGCTCTTAACATTTAACAAATTATTCACTTAATTTATTTTTTTTTTTTTCCCTTTAATAGAACACTATTAGGATTAAGTATATAGTTCAATAATATAGTGTAATGTCTTAGTAGTAGTTTTTTTTATAGGAATTTTTTATGTACTGCAGATCGATAGTTTTTAATAAACATAAAACATTAGGCAGCATATGATTTACATACAAAGAAATATACTTATATATACTTATACTTAGTTCATGACATAAAAACTGAATACACTTGTAAAAATAGAATACGTGGATTTAACACATCACAAGAAATATTTAAATAAAATTCTCACTTAAAAAATTTTGAAAAACTTAGCGTTGCGTCTTTGCACGTTCCGAGATCTTACACAACCGTCAATAATAGCAGATATTCAAAAAACATCTTTCGGTCGGCATACAGGTAATATCATCTCAAGTTTTTGATTTTATAAGGAAAAAAAACACATGCCTGATGATGGATAGAAGACTATCCGTAAGTACTAGCATTTTAACATCAAATAAACTGAAAAACTACAGACAACAAGTTTTTCGACAAGGATCAAAACTCGCACTATGGATGAACAGGATTTTAATGCATATATTATGTTTTCTAGCGATGGATGTCGCCAATAATTGCATTAATACTTCTGATTAATTCTATGTGTGATTATTTCTTTGTATGTAAATCATATGCTGCCTAATGTTTTTATATATATATATATATATATATATGATTTTAAAAATTAGGAGATCAGTTGAATCTGCTACCTACAGCTCAAAAGTTAGAATTAGCATGGGATTAACTTAACAGAAGAGTGAAAAAAATGAAAAAAAGCCCTTAGAGTCATTGAAAAAAGAATGGAATCAATTATCACTTATACATTGAGAAACTTTTGCAATGAATGCCAAAAATTTGTGCTACAAATCAAGGCTAAAGGAGGACATTTTGACAAGAGCAAGATTTAATCATAAAATGCTTTTTTCTTTTTGTCTTAATAAAATTTCTAATAAAAAAAAATCATGTCTTTTTTTTTTTATTTAAACCATGTATGATAATTTTCTCTTATTTAAAGTAGAAAACAAATACTCTTTGTGCCAATTAAAAAAAATTGGCAAGAGTTACTTGGAACTTTTGAACTGTAGTGTGTGTGTGTCTGTATATATATATATATATATGTGTATATATATATATATATATATATATATATATATATATGTGTATATATATATATATATATATAGTATCAATTATAAAAATTAAAATAAACTTTTTTTATATAAAAAAAAAAAAAAAAAAATCATGTATTAGTTATAGGCTTCTACCTATAACCCATTCATGCCCACTAATCCATTTTGGGGACAGTGGGCATTAAAGAAATAAATTATTTATTAGTATGAAAAAGATTATTCAATTACATTATTACTTTTTTTAAATAAAATACCATTAAAAACATTTTTTTTTCATGGAAAAGAAACTTGTTTGTTCCAATTTTTCTTAAAAAAAATTATTTTGATCCCGTAATTGATGTCAGATTATAAATAAAGTCAATTAATTCTTTAGAAATTATTTTGTTTGCAGATATAAAAATAAAAGTTAGCAGATATGGACTTTTGAAACAAGAACATGAACAATACATGTGCATTTCTTAAATAGGATGAATGAACCTTGCTTGTTCATGAAAGTCTTTAGTGCCTGAGCAGTCTACAAGCATACTGGGCTTGTAAACAGTGTTTTACCCTACAAGAAAGGCCCATTCTCTTTATTAATACTCATGTACAAAGTAGACATAGCTTGACCCTATTGAAAAAAAAATAACAGGCATGTCTACACACTAAACATAACATTTAAAGCAGTAGCAATATATATAAGAAGTAATGAATTTTTTATTTATTGATCCAACAGATTTTTATCACCTAAATGATATTTTTAGTGGATATCCATATTTGAGTATACACTATGTTTATTTTTTTTAAACAGTATTTTCATCTATCAGCCTGAATATTCAAGAAATCTTGGAAAATATGAACACTATGGTAGGATTCAAACCTGTGTCCCCCTTCATGGCTGAGTTGGTCTAAAGCACATCAAACCTAACAACAGTTTCTCCTACCAATGGAGACGCAGGTTCGAGTCCTGCCGGAGAGTGCCTATTTTTCTGTAATAAGATTTTTCAAATATTTGGGCTAGTAGACAAAAATAAATATACTGTTTAAAAAAAATAAAAGTAATATGTAATATTAAAGTAATATGTGAGTAGATGTTCCACTTATTTTTATAACATTTAGTGATAACATATATTTTCTGTTTATATATTATTTTAATATATACAGTTTATTTGATTAAATGCTCTGTCTTTTAATTAAACAGTATTAATTACATTTACCAGCCTGAATGTTCGAGAAATTTCATAGAAAAGAAATTTGTGTGTGTGCACTCAAGTAGTAAATCATTAATACTTTTTCTACTAAGCTGGTGCTTCTCAGGATGAAAGAAAGAATAAAATTGTTCAAGATTTTGTTAAAAAAAAAAAGAAAAAAAATTATTTTATGCTATCTTTTCTTTACAACTTTCTTGTTTTTGTGGAAATATATGCACTCTTCCAGCTTTTCTGTATTGAATTTAAGGTAAATCCACATCCTATTTTCAGAATGGCTCAAAAGCAAAAGAGTCATATAGTGTTAATACTTTTTCTGCTAAGCTGGTGTTTCATGGGATGAAAGAGAATAAAATTGCAGAAAAAGTACTAACAATTTATTATTTAAGCATACACACAAATGCATGCACTTGTTTCTGATTTGATGAAACCTAGCAAGGGCAAAATGCATAATCTTGTTTCAATTAAACAATTTCCATTTGTCATAGTCTTCAGATTTTGTCTGGATTATGTATCCTATATATATATATATATATATTATATATATATATATATATATATATATATAATAAAAAATCAAAATTATTTGCTCTGTAATAATAAATGCATTGAGCTCTTTTTGTAGATCAGTTTAATATTTTGTATTATTAGGATCCACTTGGATTATATACCAATGGATTTATTACCTTTTATATATATATATATATATATATATATATATATATATATAAAAAAAGCAAAAAAGAAAGTTACCTCCTTTATTTTAATAAGTAATCTCTTACTGATAATAAAATTTATGTTTCTTACCTGTGTCAGATCAGCAATACATAAGGCAACAACTGAAGCATTAATGGCATAGAGAATTTGACTTGGGGGAACAATTTCCTGGCAAACATGTATGGCCAGAGAACTCCATTTTATTTTGTAAGGAACATTATGATTAAGGCTGACTCCAGGTGACCAGTTTTTGCCAAGGTAAGACAGAATTGTCAAACTTCGCAAATCAGCATTGCTCAATTTCGTCATTTTCCTGAAATGTTGAAAAGGGAAAAATTGTTACTTTGAGGAATTTAGTCTATCAGAGAATTTGAAGTTAATTTTGAAAACTATCTTTGTAAGTAATTAACATTAAAGAACAGTAATTTTGTTTACAAATGGAATACTGATTAGACACATTCATTCTTAATAATCTTTATATGGTCAATTTAAAATTGAAATACATTCATCTTTACAGCAATAGGCTTTATCTAGGCAGCTCCAATTTGTCACTGAAAAAACAGTATAGCATAATGAAAAAAGGCCCCAAACTTAATAAAAGCAAAGTTTTATTATCAAAATGTTTATTCTGTTATTAAGAGGAAAGACCAAAGCATTTTTTGAAGATTTTATTAAATTTTTTAATCATTTTTTAATCGTTCAAAATTTTGATTAAAAATTTTGCATTTTTTTGCATTAGCAGTCGATGTAATATTTACGATTAGTGTTTTAGCACCTTTTTTTTCCAGGTGAAAACACATTGATTTAGAAATTCTTGCAAAAGTCAAACAATTGTCAGATTTTAATGAAAGTTTCAGGACTTATTCACAAATGAACGAAATTTTTTTCCTTAGAAAATCTTGGTAAATTTTTTTTTTTTTTTAACACACACATTACCCACCCCACGCCTCCTTACTTAATTTCATGAAATTTTAATTTAAATTTCAATCTGAAAATTGTTTTTATCGGTTAAAAGCAGGAGAATGTAAATCAATCATTTTTTTGTTTTGGGTTTTTTTTTTCAAACTACTACTCATTTTCCCTCAAAAAATCTGCTCCAAATCATAAAATAAAAAATACAATAAAATTATGACATTATTTAATTAGAAAATCTTTTAATTGCAATTTATAAATAACATTTATTAAGGAGACTATTGTCTTAAGAAAAAACTTTTTTGATGAATAATGAATTTTTACAATAATTGTTTTAATGTTTTTTTAAAATTTTAATTATAATAATTTAAATTGTTTAAATTTTGCATTACTTTAATTCAGTTAGGTGATATTCTTATTAAGTGAAAACTATATTTACAAATTGAAAAGATTAAAGGTCATTTTTCGCTGTTTTATGACTTACTTTTTAAAAAATACATTTTAAACCTTAGGTATTGAAAATTTAGTGGAGGTCCCTAGCTTTTAATATTGTCATGTTCTGTACAATAGTCTATGTTCACTTTTCAAACACAACTGAGAAAAAAAATTATATTAATGACAAAGTGAAAAAACAAAAAAAATCTAACTAGATTCATTTTTTTAATTATTTACAGTTAGACTAACACCCTCATCTTTGTGGCTATCACATTTCGGCCATTGTGTTCTCCAACCATCTTCAGATGTTTGTACAGAGATATAGGGGTCTTCAGGGATTTGAAAACTGAATCCTTTCTTTATTAAAAGGGTAGATTGTTCTCATTCCACTATCCATGTTGTTGTAGTAGGATCCATCTAATTTGTATAGTGGAGTACCGACCATATAAATATGGTTGGTACCAGGAAGACGAGGGTAGGAATCAAGAGATTCAATACAGAGACTCTGCCGACTGTGACTAAGTCAACACATTCTCCAGGAACGGTCTTCTCAAGAATATACAAAAGACTATATGTAAATATTGTGTACACTTTCTTGTTTCAATACATTTTGTTCTAAGTACATTTTGTGTTGTATTATTATTCCATGCATTAGTCAAGTTTCAACACATGTGTAAGGATATCTTGTTCTCTCTCTCTCTCTTTTTTTTTTTTTTTTTAGTACTGCTTAGTTATTGCTAGTCCTGTTTTCACTGATTCCGAATCTGTACCACTCAAACTCAAGGATTGAACTCACAAATATTATAACACCAAAAAGAAGGTTGTAGACCACAATAGCTGAAACACTGTGATAATAAAATCAAAGATGTGAACATTAGTGCAATTGTAAATAATGATAACTCCTCATCCCAGAAATTCAAACAAATTCATTTACTAAATTCTCATGGATCCTTTCAATAAACTGAGTATTTATGAAAAAAGTATTTCAAAATATTAAAGTCTTTAATTGTTGTAAAGAATAATTATTTTGTCTTCCTTTAGTATATCAACATCAGAAGCATGTAAAAAAGCCAACAAAGAGAGAATTTTGCTGCTTATAAGACATTTCTTTTTTTCCTAAAAACTACCTTGCATCCTATAAAACGGAGGTCAGTGACAGGCGTTAACTTCTCTTCGAATTATTATATTCTAAATAGTAATCATAAACTTGGTAATTCTTCTCATTCTGTGATGAATTTGTCATGATTAGTCAGGCTTTCATGCATGAAAACCTGACTAATCATATGGGTAAAATTGGGAGGGCTATTGAGTACAAGGAAAACATTTTTTTTCCAATTTCTTCCTTCAAAATTTTGTGGGGGGTATATAATGTATCAAGGCATCTTACAAGCAACAAAATATGATAGAAGGCGAAGTCATTACAAATAAAACCCAATAAAAGCAATTTTTAAAATATAGAAAGATAAAAAATATCATGTTTGCCTATCAGATATAATCCTTTATGTTTAACCTCTGAAATTTCTCAACATAGATTCCAGAGACAAATGAAACTCTTCACTCCTCTAAACAAATTAAAAGAGTGGGCTCATTTTAATTAGCAGGTAGAATTAGAGTAATTCAACAATATTTGTTAGTCAAGACTGAAGACTGAATTCTTGCAAGGATTAGCATCAACCATCTCCATAATAGTCATTTGAAAGGTAGAAGAGAACACAGTTAACACTATTATTTTTTTTTTTAATCAAAAGCAATAATGCTACTAAGATGCGAGGGGCTAGTGGAAGTGAAAGAGGAGGAAAAGACTTTAGAAGGAACCAGAAAGCCAATCCTAAACAGGAAACAATGGATAAATCTGAACTCCTGATAAAAAAAAAAAAAAAACAAGTAAGAGTGTATTATATTTATTTATATTGGAAAAAAGTACAATTGAATATCACTAAAATGTTAGCAAATTTACAAACAAACACACTAAATATATTTCATTAGCACGAAAAATAAAATGAACTGACACATGAAGATGCAAAGAAACCATATTGGAAAATGATGGAACTGACTTAGCACAAAAAAATAAATAAAATATTGAAAGATAAAGAAAAATTATGTTTGCCCATCCTCACTATTTTCCATTATATTTATTTATATTTTATGAAAAAAAACAAAAAAAAACAGCCTAACATCACTAAAATGTTAACAAATTTAGGAACAAGCATACTAAATATATTGGTAAACAAAAAACATTGGTAAAACCCAAACTGCCACATGAATATAAAAGGCTTATCAAAGTGAAAAGATAAGGGATAATTTATAATTAAATATGCATTGGAAACCAGGAGAATGGTCAAAAACATAGAAAAAAAAAAATAAGTAAAAAACGTTTCATTGGTCTTCAACTTGTATAAATATGAAATTGCTGCCCAAATACACAAAATAATAAAAAAAAAATACTTACTCAACATTTCGCACAACAGATTTTAGAACAGTTAGATCCCAATTACATGTAGAACCAACCTGCAAAATATAAAATATTTCATAATATTCAAAGACCAAGTGAGATACAAAAATGACTATTGATAACAATTACAATATTGAGTACAATAATGATAAATATGACTATTTAATACAAAAATTAATTCTATATTATTGATATATATATATATATATATATATATATATATATATATAATTTAATTCTATATTATTTTATATTTGTGAAATAAGTCAATAATTTGGATACTAACAAATATTACGAAAACACTATATATATATATATATACATACATACACACAATAGTCCTATTCTGTCATCAATTCCTGATCATCACATTAATTGTTGACCACTAATGATCAATTTTTCTTCATTTTCAATGCACAATACACAAAACTTGCTAAAGTGAAAATTTCACTGAAATATTTTGGAAAATTTCCAGGTTTTCATTTTAAAAAAATCAATAAAATACAAACTTTGGTCACAATATACAGAAAAAGGCATCAGTTAAAACTGGTTACTTCTACACATTTTGATGTCTACACATGATAGCCATGCAGATCAATAATGCCATTAAATGATAATACCAAGAATACTATGTCTTTGGTAATGCTGGGATACCAACCAGCTCATTGGATATAAAAGAGTGGACCAATGAGTCCATTGCTTGAAATATTATTAACTGAATTTTAACTTGAAATTTTCACATTATAATGTGCAATCTATGATTAATATTCAATAGTGAATTAAATACAATGACAAAAAAGGAAATTATGTTTAAAAATATTTGTTGTGTAAAAGAAATGCTTTTTTTTTATTATTAGGCTACAGACTTAGTAAATGGAATGAAAAGGAAGGAGATTATGTTAAAAAAATAAATATAAATTAGTCTATGGACTTATTGATGTACTCACATATGTACTAAACAAGATTTACCATCAAAATATTTTCAATGATTAGATCAAAATTCCAGGCAATTTAAATTGAAAAACTCAGAAAATAAAGTGTGGAAGTTAAAATTTTCATACATTATTATCATTAGAACTGTTATGTTTGAATTTATGGCCCAGACCTTGCTGGTGTTACTTCTCTTTCCTCCTGACAAGAGACCATAGAAAAAATATCAAAATTTTATTTTAAAAGAAAACATACAATATAGTTAATACTAATGTAGATGTTTCTTGAGAAATGATTTGGTAGACACAAATTATCATTCTCATATTAAAGGCTATAATTACAGATGGAGACTAAAAATAGGTATAAAAATAAAAGCCTTACATGACGGTCTGAGGCTTCACCCTCAAAACGCCATTGGTTCTTCATGACGTTTTTAGGGAGCAAATCAGAAGGATTTACTCTTTCTTTCACAGAGTTCAGCAATACCACATGGTCTGGGGGTATCATATTGATAATACCATCAAGCATTTTTTTACCAGGACCTGAAGAAGAAATATATGTTTATGTATATGAAGAGACATACACTCAGGTTACACATTTCTTTTTGCATAACATTTTGGTGTATAAGGCCACATTAAATTCACTAGCTAAATTAAATTATTAGTTTATTATGAAAATCATCTGAAACAAGAGTGTTTTTTAATACTAGAATTCACCTAATAGAAGGTTACTACTAAAATGGTAATGATCAATGAAGCATATGATCTAAATCAAAGAGGAGGTGGCAGGAAGTGAAGATTTTAATGATAAAGAGGATAGATAACTATTAAGTCTTCACTTGAAGAGGTTAAGATTGTACTGTTCAGGGAAGCACCTATGCATGAATCTGTTCCACAAACTGACAGAAAAGAAAAAGCAGTCTGAGTGGAACTTTATTTTTACATTTGGAATATAGTAGAAATGAGGGTGATTCAACTGCATTGAAAGTGGCTGTAAAGGTCAGAACTAGTGGAGCTAAAGAATGGAACATTTACCATGAGAATAGTGATAAAACAGTTATAGGCTTGCAATGCTGTGTCTGTGGGAAAGCAGTTGCAGAGCGGAAAATAAGTAATCTCTTAGAAGATCATGTAAACAACTTTGAACTTAATCAAGGCTGGAAAGTGAAGATTGAGTAGCTCTGGACAAAGTATAGCAGCAATACTCCATTTTTAGCCAACATTAGAATCCGAGTTCCAAAGAAGGTAATTTAAAAAGCAACTTGAATTTATTGTACTTGAAATTCTCCACTAAACTATCAATTAATTTAATTTGGCCTTTTAAATTTTATTTCAGTTACAATGGCCTCAGAACAATGTTATTTTCAGAGAGACTTCAGCATCATCTTTCTCACTTTCATGGGGACAGAATGCAGACCAATCTTAGACGTGTACTTTTTTTCCCCTTTCAAATGATATTTGAATGCAATGTACTGAGGAAGTCATTATCTCCAAAAAACTTTACGACGACTATTGTCACATGATGATAATAAACATTGTTAAATACGATAACATTAATTTTCAGAGAATAAGAACACAATAAAAAATAAATAAATAAATGAATATCAAAACTGAATTCAGACCTTTAATCCATCCCATCGTATTTATGATGAGAGGCAGGCGTTCTGGCATTCTCAAGTAATAATTAATAGCACTGCGTATGCACATCATGTAATGGTTACGGTTGCCTTCAGGTGATACCTCTCCAAAAAATGTATTACTGAAATAATATAAAAATAGTTTATATTTACAAACAGGTTGGTTAATGACCTTTCTTTGCACAAGATCATTTTAACAAAGTTTAACATTCAAACCCACAAAAAAAGGAAAAAAAAGGATGTGTCAAAAGGATGATTTTTCTCTTGACACTGATATTACTGTATTTTTTTTTTTTTTACTGCAATTTTTATTGTTTTAAAAAGTTATTTTTAGAATTTTAATAAAGCCCAAACATGTGAAACAAGAAATAAGCACATAACTAAAAGTAAATGTAATTGTAAATTTAGAAAAAAAAATGCATTTTCTAGGCATTTCTTTCACTTTCTCTTGCCACATTAACTCACTAAAATAGTTTGCAAGCATCTAGATTTATACTATTCTTTTTTTCTTGAGATGTGACAACAAAAATGTTAAACATCATTAGACGTTTAAATTTCAAGAATAGTGTTTAATACTTTTGTTTTCAATTCCCAGGAAAAAGAGAATGCATAAAATGCAGTTTCATGTGTTTCGGTTTTATTAAAATTCTAAAAATAGCTTTTTAAACAATAAAAACTGCCCAGAGAATATACAGTAATAGCAATGTCAAGAGAAAACCCGCCCTTTTGACACAAATACAAATGCTAAAGTTTACCATCATTTTATTATTATTAGTAATCTAGCACATTTCCCCACTATAAAATTCACACTTCCTTGTGAAATGTTGCTTCAAAATACACCCTACAAATTATTCCATGGAAGGTCATGGTTTAAGATAAACCTACAAATTCAGGTGAACGGTACCTACCTATTACTGTTTGCCTGAATATTTCTTATTTATAGACTTTTTAGCTTTATCCTATACAGTTTCTTGAAATATATTTCTCAGGAACTCTGCCACACAACATCATGGCTCTTCTCCACAACAGCCCAATGAATATTGATTAGATATCAACCTGTGTGCTTCATGCTGAGTTTAGCATATTTCTTCTCAATTTTTTTTATTGATTTGTTTACCTCCATTTGTTTGATCCAACAAAAGAGGAGTTTGTGTTTGCTTTGAATAAATTTCTGTAGATTAAGACTCAATTTTATATGACGAAAGGAATACTTTCAAATATACCACATCATTTATGGTTTTTTCCTGCTTTTCTGTTTGTCAGATTCTAATAGTATAATAAACATTTAAAAAAAAAAATTTGTTTACTTATTACAGAATAGCAAAACAGTGATGCATTTTATAGAATCATGGCAAATATTTTAGGGCAATGTTAGAACATGAGATTTAAATAGCATTAAATAAGCACAGATATTTAAAAAAAATCATCTTACAACAACATCTAAATTAAAAAGAAGTTGAAATATTTTTAATGAGATAGGTCATGATGAGTTCTGTAATCCATTAGGGTCATAGGATCACATGTACTGCAGCCATAGCAGAAGAGGTGTGTCTAGGGTAAGATAGACCCCCATCTCTCATCAGGATGATTTTGAATTCAGTATTTTCTTTCTCCTAGATTAGTTGCCACCTCAACGCAAAAGAGCTGCCAGACCTGTTATTTATCTAAGGGGAGAAATGGATTCATACTTTCCCCCAAGAGTATTTGTGCAAAAGTGAAATTGGTCAGAATTCAAACTCAGCTCACCAATTTCTCTTTCCAAGTCATTAACCTGCATATCCAAAGAGATAGGTAAGTCATGGATAAATTAATCAGTTTTTAGAATGTAAACTGCTAAATATAATTGACTTTTGTATAGAATAATCACTAAACAAGCAAGAGAGAAAACACTTACAAGGCAGGATCTTGTTGGTGACAAAAGGGAGGACCTGAAAAAATAATCAGAAGATATATTTAGAAATATTTATAAATGCTATCTAATAAGCATAATAAAGAAAAAGATACAATAAGGGATAACTTTTAAATATATGAATAAATAGTTTTTCAAACTGGAAAATAACAAACAAATAAGAAAAAAAAATGAAACTTTGTGTAAAAATTAAAGGAAAATGCATTATTGTAAATGATAAAATATGTATAAAATAGGATACATAATCCAAAGTTTGAAAAATAGAAAACCATTTCATTGAAATTAAATTACATGTTTCGCCCTTACTAGGTTTCATCAGATCAAAAACAAAAGAAAGAAATATGTGAGTATGTATTTGTGCTTAAATAATAAATCGTTAATAATTTTTCTGCTAAGTTGGTGTTACTTGGGATTAAAGAAAAGAATGAAATTGTGAAACTTTCACAAAAAAAAGCCATTATATTTATTCTGTAACCTTTCTTTACAATTTTCTTTTTCTTGTTGAAATAAATTTATACAATCTCCCAGTTTTTCTGCATTGAATTTAAGGTAAATCCTCATCCTATGTTCAGAATGCCTTGAAAGTAAAAGATTTATATATTTTTAGGTCTGTCATTATGTTTTCCATATCAAGAATGTGTGTATAAAATAAGATACAGTATGCAAAAAAAAAAATTTGAAGAATATGATAAATGGTAAACCACTTCATTGAAACTAGATTACACATTTTGCCCTTATTAGACTTCATCAGATCAAAAGAAAGAAATGTGTGTGTGTATGTGTATTTGTGTGTATGATTAAATAATAAATCATTAGCAACTTTTCTGCTATGATAATGATAACATGCAAAGTAAAATTGCCAACTTACCAAGAATAAATTGTTTCACGACATTCAATGAAACACAACCAGGGGGAGTGAACTCTGTCTGGCCAGGATCACAGTCAAGGATGCAAACAGCTTTTTTACTTGAAAAAAAATAATGACAAAACGTCTTGTTATAGGTTTTATCCTTTGAAAGGGCTTCTTCAGACTATATGATGTCTTTAATCAAATGAATCATAAATGTAGGATTGGGGATGAAATACATACATCAGTTAAAATTCTACATTGATTTATTTGTTTTTATATTGTTATTTAAAGCCAGAGAATATTTTTACATTGTAAGAATTTAGGCAAAGATAATGATGATTTACTGATACAAGTTCTACTAATTAACCCATAGCTGTGGGGAGATGAGGTGCATTGAGGGTATTTGAGCATAAGTGAATATAACAAATCCAACTGGAATTGGAATTTGGCTCTCCAATTTCCAATTCCAAGCTGTTATCCATTACATCACCCACAATTACAGCACCTGATATTTCCAAGCAGTCACCCATCCAGATACTGACCAGGCTTGATGTTGATTACTTTGGTGATCATATGAGAACCAGTTTTTCAACACAATTCTACATTGAGGAAACTCTAAAAATGCAGGGATACTTAACATTGAATGTTTGGCATCAGATCTATTTAAATGTATAACCTAACCAAACTCATTAAGATTTGTACTGCTTTTCTTTTTGTCACTAGTTTTTTTTATATCAAAAAAGAAATCTTATAATAAAATTTTGTTCAGGTGAAAAAATATGAGGTTGTCTTTTAATAAGAAAAGAATGTATATAACTTTAATAAGCTACAAAATTTTACATTACTATATCAAATCATTTTATAAAAATGTTTCTAAATAATTAGCTGTTTATGAGCTAAGTTAGAATCAATTTGAAAGGCTGATTTGCTTACTGATTTCACCATTTTATTAAAATTTGTTTTAGAGGTTTTTAAAATATTTTCCCCAAAATGAATGCTGTGAAATGAATATGATATACTACATTGCAATTAATTTATTAAGTCAACTTTTATATATATATATATATATATATAAAAAAGAAGCTAAAAGCTTGATCATAAAATCCAGACTTACGTCTCTAATGCCATGTTGGTTAGGATTCGAGCAAAAGTTGACTTTCCTGTGTTCTTTCCACCGCAAAGCAAGACTTTAGGGCAATCTACAAAGAAAACAAACTAAAAGAGTATGTCTTCTGATTTAAAAAAAAAAAATAAATAAATAAATAAAGTCAGAAAAAAAAAAACAATTATGAAAATTTATACTAGGTCGAGTAATTTCCATTTTTGGGAACCAATTGTAATGATGAATGTATCATCCTAACTAACTAATCCTTAAATATATCATAACAAGTGATGAGAAATAGGTTACATACAAGAATGTTCAATGTAAAAGGTAATGGACTGACAAGGATAAATCTTCACAATCCCAAAAGCTGAGCTCTATGAAAGAAAGATAAAGTCGTGCATGTGGTAGGATTGTCAGAATTCATTTAGAATTCTTGAAATGCCATGAAATACTAAATGTACATTTATATGTTCAGCAGCTGAAACATGTCCATAAACGTTTGCACTTATCAATAGAAAAAAATGTTCTTCTCCAATACAATGCAAGGCTGCATATGGCAAGAATAACACAGGAAAAGATTTTGGAACATCGTCAGTCTGTTCTATCCAACCCACCATATTCATCTGACCTTGCACCAATCGATTATTACCTATTAACAATCATTGCAAAATACTATGATAGATAATAAAACTTTCTCAAATGAAAACCAGATCCAAAAATTTGTTGAAAATCTTTTCACATCAAAACCTGCAGAATTTTACTCAAAAAAAATATCACAGAGCTGCCTGATAATTGGCAATAAGTCATTGCAAATAATGGTGAATATATAATTGAATAAAATGTAACTGTACTTTACTCTTTCAAGAATAAAGTTGATAAACAAAAACATAAGATTACACTGAGTAACACAATTTTTGTCCTTGGGTAGCAACCATGGTGAAATAAAACTAAGAAATTTCAACCTACCTGTGGCTAATGGGAATTATTAATAACTCAATTTAATAAACAAAAATTGAGTAATTTCATATTTTTCTCTTAAAACGGAAAAATTTTGGTGCAGTCAAAAATATTTAATTAATTTAATTTAATTATTTCCTCCCCCACTTCTTTTTCTAAGGGGTTCAAAATATGCAATGTAATTTCTTGGGTGGGGGCAATATTTAATAAAATATTCAAAAAGGAAAAAACAATGTTAAAATATGAAACCCAAGAGATTTAACTGATCATTTGATAGCTGAGGGAATCATCAGTTGCCCACAATGCTGCATTTTCTAGAATTTTTTTTAATCATTTCACCCCAAGCAAGGCAATAAAGCCACTAAGATGCAAGGCATTACTGAGTGTTAGAGAATATGAGAAAAATATACTATTAAAGAAAGAGGACAATACAATTAAAAAAATATGAAAGATAACGATTGATATTGCATTTAAATTTCTAAAAATTAAAATTAATCTTTAAATATATAGCAGGAGTACAAAACCAAATGTGGCAGCAATATTCAAAGCAAGGACAAAGAGAAGACTTATAAATATGTAAGATAGAAGATTCAAGAGCAAAACTGCTATTTGTACAACAGCATGGCACCCCAACAGTGCTAATGATGTGTCATATAAAACAAGATTAAATTTCTTTTAAAATAGCCAAAATCATTAAAGAGTTCAACTTACCACTGTTTTTTAAAATTAATGGCCACTTTGTCAGGAATTTATCGATTTCTGAAGAGGATGCTGAAGTCATCATCTCAGTTTTCTCCAAGAGAGAGACAGTAAAAGGCTTCAGCTTCTTATTATAAGGGAGTTTCTCAGCCTCAGGAGGTCGTTGAAAGAGCTTCTGGTATGGCTTAATGGTAGCAATGTAATCAGTGAAGCCCCAGTTTAGGTCAGACACAAGCAAGACAACAACACTGGAGGTAATAAGATCAGTATACTGTTCAGCATCAGAAAACATGGCTGAAAGTTGAGTCTTTGCCTGGGAAATATCTTTCCCTGTTGGCTGCTCAGTTGTCAGTTTGAGGAGCATATGGCTTGAAGGCGAATACAGATTGTGCCATTGTCCATTTGCAGTAAGCTTGGCACCAAGGATATTGACACATCCTGACAAGACGGACAATTTGACAGTTCCTATCAGGTGACACTGGAATGGATGTTTCAGAATTACAACAGCTTTGTCATCGTGACGTTTCACCCATACTCCCCTGAAGAAGAAAAGAGAAAGTTATACAATCATGTTTTATTTTCCAAACTGCAACAAAATTAGCCACAAAAAAGATTTTGGTATAAAATTGCAGCGCTCAGTGTCAAGTAAAAAACATATTTCCAATCTTAGCCAGCAAAGTGTGGTCAGCATAAGTCCTATGACCAGCTCCCTCCACACGTTTCAGTTGCATGCCAATGCCCAAGTCTCTGTGAAGGATACTTAATTCCAGTTCAGCTGATTTTTTTTCCTCTGTCTGCCTCTTCTTTTACCTACCTTGTATGATGGAAGTGAGAAGATTGCTGACTCAATGTAAAATCCATACTATCAAGTCTCACTAGGCAATTAATCTTTTTAAAATGCGTTCAATTTTATTCCAGCCTCCTTGGTTATTACCTTTTTCAACCCAAGTGGCCGACGTACCAGCAGCTGTGTGAAAGTGCATATACCATACTCATCAGAGGGTCATGGTTCAAAGGGTTAATGTTCTCAAGAAGTTCCAATCTGAACAATTCCATAACTGGTCTTCAGTAACATTCTCTTAGTTCTTATGTGTTTGTTGGTCAAAATTGAGATGACTTTGCATTGCATGCTTAACATGTAGGCATGAGTGCGCATTCAAAACCAATAAAGACCTGAGTAACTGCCAATGACACTTCTAAAATTTTGCTATTATGCAAAACTGGTGCTGAGAACTATTACAAAAATTTGATATATCAAGACTAGTATTGTGTGAAATTTTGAGATGAAGTATATTCACAATTGCATGATTTATGCCAAAGACACTTCTAAGATTTCTTTAACATTAGGCAAAATATGGCATTGAGGGCATCATTCTAATTGTAGAAATGTGTTTACTCAAATGTTTAACATGATTTCTTGATTATAACTTGTTGCACTACAAATCCTTCTTTGATGATGAAGTTTTTTTCTCTCTCTCATTATCCCAACATATGCAAAACTAGTTTTTGAGTTCAAAATGCATTTCAGAATTCTAAGTGATTTATTTTTTTTAATTTTGTGCATTATTTAAAGTTGAAACATTTTGGATTGTAAGAATACATATATATTTTTTTGCAAGTGAAAAATACATTAACATTTTTTTTTAATAATAATTTTTCCAGATACAATTTCTTCTATTTAATCCATAGCTGGAGGGGAGATGAATTCATACTTTTCCCAAGGATATTTGTGTGTAATTGAATATAAACTCAATTGGAATTATATATACTAAATATTGAAGAAAAGCCATTGCAGAATCTTTTTTTAATGTTTTGCTTTAAATCAACTGTTACAAGATAATAATATAGAATCATAGGTGAATATTACTTATACTTGATTAAATAGAGAAATTGCAAATATTGATATCATTTTTTTTTTAAAGGCTACATATTTGTTTCATCTCATATATTGGCACAGACAAAGCAAACTCATTTTTAAAAAAATACATGTGTAACAGGGTAGTGGCCCTGATTGAATCATAATGCATGAAATGTAGTTTAGTGACTTGAGGTATTGAGAGTATTTTAAATAAAGGAGTAAAAATACAAAGTGGAAAAAAGTATGGAAGATTAGTTGACCAGATTGGAACCAAGCAGAGTTAGGTTTAGAAATATTAACTAGATTTTAACCCAAAATAAACCCAGTAACATTTAGTAAATTCAGTGCAATTGATTTTTTTCTTATCCCACTTCACAACCCCAAGGAAATTGTGGTGACAAGATTAATGTGTTTGTTAAAATCCTGTCAAGTCTGGAAACTGTTTATTTAATGGAGTCTTCTCCCAAATAATACTGATTCTTACTGAAATATCTAAACCCAGAATCTGACTGGAGGTACTTTTAAAAGGGTCATGTGCTTTCCATAACAAAGAGAGCCTTTGTGGAAAGATAATATCCATCGATGTCATTTCCCCAGACATATGGCTATGTAAGTGAGAGCCACAGTCATTTGTCTCGTTCACAGTTTTTTTGTTTTGTCCAGAGAGAACTGACTATATATAAGCTGCAATGCCAAGTTCATTGTGCAGAATATTCTCAGCTCTCTCCCACTGGATATGCAAACAACATTGGCTATTTGATTTATATTCAATTGCCATGTGGGGAACACAATGTTTTCCTCAGCAGTGGCAGTTTCAGGATGTCCTTTTTTCTGCAGGTACTTGATAGCACCACAATGTCAAATTTTGTCCAATTTCAAGAGAAGTTGTTAATAGTTTTGAAGTTATCTTTGAACTGTCAGATGTAAGTTTACCTGGAAAGAAACAATGCAGTTATTAATGAGATTTCACAGCTCTATCATCACTTCTTCATAGCAAAACTATAAACTTTTTAGCTCACCCACGTAGACCTACAAACCTCTGTAAACGCACACTGTCAGCTGGTGTGTTCTTTTCATGTAATATCAGCATAATACAAACACTCAAACTTTTAACTTCAGGTAACAAAATAAAATGGTGTTAATATAGAACTCCTATGCTAATCTTATTTTAAGCGTAACTGATTTAGATTTTGTCATAGGACACATGGCACAGTGGATAAAGGTGTTGGTTAGATCCACTGACAGGACCCAAGGAGTGCGAGTTCAATACCCGATTAAGGCAGTGAAGAACTTGGAGAGGGGAATTAACAGATAACTGACATCCATTAAACATGGCACGTGGAACTAGAACAGTCTACCCCAGTGAGCAAAATAAAGGGTTGAGTTCGACATTCCAACCACCCGAAGAAGGCCAGAGCGTACAACAGCTGAAACATTGTAATAAATATGGTGACAAAGATGATGACAATAGTCCGAATAGTGTACATAATACCTCATCTCAGAAATATAGACAGATAATGTCATAGATTTTTTATTTGTGGGGAGAAAAAGAAACAAAAAACAACACACAAACTATCATACCACTCTACCTGCTCCTTTGGATTTTTCCACTGCTCCAAGGAGAAAATAATACCACCCACAGGGAAAACTGGATTTAAAAAGTGAAAATAATTTGTTTAGAATTATTACTATATGACTTTCCATACAGACTAGTATCTTCATCTTGTTTGTTATACTTACAATATTTCAATCATTTTACCCCCAGCCTTCTTCAGGGGCCTGTCATACTTGGAACCCTTCTAGTAATTGATACAATATAAATGGAAAAAGAACAATCTACTCTACGGATTAAAAAAAGAAAATTAAAAAAAAAAGTTAATTTCAAAATTGCTAGAAAGTTATGACAGAAATCTGAAAACCATTGGATATAACAACTAGAATGTTGTGAGTATAACAATCAAGATAAGCATGCTAATCCAAATGACATACGAAAAGTTTTGTTTACTCAAGTGTTTATTACATTGATAAAAAAAATAATGTTATAGACAAACACTATCCAATTTCACCAGGCTGATTATTACAAACAAGAAATCATTTTAATCCTCTATTAGCTGGATTCATGGAAATCTCAAAGGTGTTGTCAACTAAGATTATCTATTATCTCATACCTCTTCTCTCCTTTATCCCTTCCAGCTGACAATCCATGTTTTTTTTTTAATGTTATATAAACCTGGATTAGTTTCATATTTGTAAAAGGAATAAGGAATGCATAAATGTTTTCTAATGCATCCTCTCTTATCTTTCTTTTGCTCTATCTCTCCATAAAGAATGTTAATATACCATGTTGTGCAGAGTATCATCTATGGCTTTTCATGATCTTCAGTCCCCAATACTGCATCACAGATTAATGAATGACAGACAATTTTCTTAGAGACCTTCTCTCACTTTATTTCAGGGTGGGAGGGAGGAACACAGTAATTGTAGAATCTTTACTTGGAGGAAGCAAGAGGGAGCCTGAGAGGATGGATGTCAACATGTTGGCCAACTACCCACACAGTGACTGGTCTCTCTAAAGAACCTGGGAGTGGCAAAGTGTCTCCACTCTTATTCTTGCAACAACCATACTGATTGAAAGAAAAAAAAAAAGAGTACTTTGACACGGTATAATGATTAGGAAGTTTATCTCACAAGATCAATTACAACTGAATAGTTTGGTCCTTACTGGGTGCTGCATACTTTTGGCCTTGTGCCATATCTATGCTACACTTAGAAAATTACCATAGGAACCTTGACAGGGTGTAATGGTCAGCAAGCTTGTCTCACTAGAACAATTATTACTAAGTTTCATTATTACTAAGTTTCATCCTTACTGGGTGACCCATAGTCTCGGCCTTGTGCCACATCTAAGCTATGCTTAGAGAATCACTATACTGATTAAAAAAACGTTTTTTTATTCCCATATTAAAATTTAAACACAAACAATTTATCATTGTCAGGATTCCAAGCCCATCAAGTTCAAACCATCCTGACTCAGTTCAAGTCATCAGTTTCAACTAGTATGATAGAGTTTGCTATTTTGGGCTAGCCAGTCTATGCATTCTGTAACAACTGAAATTTTCTTTCCCTTTCTATCCTTACCATAAGACCTTATTGGTTGGATGCTAAAAGACATATGACATTGAAACAGCCACGTGATTACAGCCATGTCACATTGAAACACTGGTTCTTGTCTGATCACTAAAATTAAGCAACATTGAACCTAGTCAGACCTAGATAGGGGACTGCTTGGGAACATCAGCTGCTGTAAGCTTGAATGTGCAGGTGGTATAATGGATAATGGCTCAAAATTGTAAATCTGAGAGCAGAGTTCCAATTCCAGTTGAGTTTGTTATATTTGCTTATGTGCAAATACCATTACGAAAGGTATGAATCTAACTCTCCCTTCCAGCTATGAGTTAATTAGTAGGAACTGTATCATTAAAATACTTATTATCTGGCTTTACTTAATATTTTCTGGCTTTAAATAATCTTAAAAAGGTTGATAAGCTGTATAAAAAAAAACAACAACAACAAATCAATCAATTAATCAATCAATAAGCTTGTCTCTTTATGGGTTTCTTTTGTTTCAATGAAAAAAAGCAATGGGAAGAGATCATGTTATCTTCGCTAGATTGCTGCAAACAAACATTACAAACCAGGACAAAGTCATTTCAATCAAATACTCTGGAACATTCTGAAGAAAGATATTCATTGATTCATTACTGCAAACTGATGAAAAATTTCCCTTTCATTTTTTTGTAATGTATGCATATATACATGATTTGAATATTGTATATTTCTGCAGTGATCCTTCTTATATATTTCAATGAATGCAACAGACAAGGAAAATTTTCTTATTCAGTTTTTCTTTTATGAAGACAAAGAGTGTGTAGCGATTCTTATCCTAAGCACTTTTGGCTAATTCATTAGCCATTTCCAAAGGGTTCATTGTTAGCATATTTTTGTGCTGTGGTGTATAGAAGTAGTAGTAATTCCATGTTACAGTGACTTCAAAAAAAAAAAAAAAAAAATATGCTGCGACTATTTTCAAAGCAATTAATGTTGAATGTAGGTCTATACAGTTTTATATAAAAACGCATCCATTATCTTTAAACATCTTTCACAATTAGGTTTTTAAAATGATAGTATTATCTATAAGGATTTTTCTTATGAGAACAGGGAGTTGGGTAGGAGTATAAGTGATTCCTTATCAAACTAAGATCATGTAAGCAGGTAATCAGGCACCTACTTAGAGCTTATGTTACCAATATTTGAGGTTTTTTCTTTATTACAAGTGTCACAAGCTTTTACTAAGCAATGGGATTGATAAATCTCATACGTGTGTGTGTGTATATATGCATGTCCATTCTTCAAGTGCTACCTGCCACATGATCGGGTCATCAGCAACTAAACTGGTTACTTGACCAGATTTTTCTAGTGAGGAGGATTTAAAAACAAGACCTGTCAAAGGTCAGATGAACTTTGTCAGGTCAAAGGCCATCCAGCACAATGGGATAGACTGGACTTCATAGCTATGTATGCAACTAGTACAGTGATGACACGGCATTGCTAGGCATAGGGCTAATTAGCCTGAGGTCAACCAAGACACTGGGTTTCCCTGATGAAATCAATGCCCACATGTCCATGACCAAAATGAACTTTTAAATTGGAGAACATTGGCTGTGGTTCAACCTAGAGGGGGATGCACTTTGCTAGGTCAACTTAATAAGTACAAGTGTGTCCTTAAACAAGCAAAGCTACTGTTAAAATGAAACAACATGTAGCCTTTTACAAGTTTGGTTCTAGAAATTATTGGTAGCTCTGCAAGAGTGTGCTAAACAACAGAAAATCCCCAGTTACTCCTCTCTTCAATCAATTTGAAGTTCTGACAGTAGGTAAGGTTGAGTGCTTTGCTTGGAAGTTCTCTTACAACTCCACACTTAGCTCATCTGAAATACTCATGCTCGATTTTCCCCCTTGAACAAAGGCTCTATGCATGTAATCACACCACTGGTTTCAGACTCCAGTTCTCTACAAGAATTACTTTGCTGTTTCCTGCTTTCCAGTTTGTTGGAAGTCCTCTTCTATAGTTCCTGCTTTTAAGTACTCTGGAGAACCCTCCAACTCCTGAAATTATTGCCCTATTAGGCTCTTACCACTTTTTGGAAAAAAGATTCAAGGCTCTACTCAATTCTGAAGTGGTTAAGCAGTTTACGTCTCATGACCTCTCCTCAGATAAATAATATGGCTTCCATTTTGCCAGGTCTACTGTTGATGTGTTAATAGCCATCACTGAATTTGTATATCAAGCTCTAGACAAGAACAGCAATGCTGGGTTGTGGCTCTAGATATCTCAAACATGTTCAACACAGGCATCCCCCAGAGATCACACCTTGGACCAACCCTATTTTTGATCTACATAAATGAGCTGCCTAAGAATATACTCAGATCATTTGTAAACATTTATGTTGATGATATGACTACATATGAGCACACCTCTAAAACTCTATGGTCAGATATTGACAACAAACTACCCAATGGAGTAAAAACTGGCTGGTTACATTCAATGCCTTGAAGACCAAGCTAGTTACATTCTATCATTGCCAATCTGACCCTGAACTCTTACCAATCAGGATGAACGGAGGTCCTCTTGGAGAAGTACTGTGCCTTGAAAGACTGTTGGGTTCCAAACTCATGCCCAATCTAAAGTGGAACTTGTTCATACAACACATTGCTAAGTATGCATGTAAAAATACTTAGCTCCCTGTACCGCTACAGTAAGTATCTGACTCCTGCTATCCTCTACTTTTACAAGAGCCAGATCAAGCCAAAAATGGAGTTGTTATATTTGAGCGGGAGCTGCCCAGACCTCAGTCTCCAGCCTTAATAGAGTTCAAAAGCATCTCTGAGCACTTGTAGGTGACGAATTATTCTCCATCCTCCAATCTCTCTCTCACAGGTGGGATGTAGCAAGCCTCTCACTGCTTTAGCATTAAGTGTTCAGACAAATTATATTCACTGGCCTCACCAAGTCATACCTTCACAGCAAGAACACACCATGCCACTTACATAAATAAGTTTCACTCAAGCAGCTTCTTCTCATGAACCACTACAGTGTGGAACCAACTCTCAACAGGATGTTTCCTCAATCACTAGAATCTTAACATGTTCAAGGCTTGGGTTAACTTTTATATCCCACTCCTATACACAGAAATGGCCTCTTAGTGTTAACCCTCTACCTTGAGTGGCCCACAGGCCCTGTAAAGGGTGAGCCTTACTGTAAAAAAAACAAAAAACAAAAAAAAAAAAAACAACCAACCATGGAACTAATGATAAAATACTCAAAAACAGAATAATAGTTTAAGCAGAAGATTACTGAATTACATGGCCACTGCATATGTATAATAGAAAAGAGGGAAGAGAGAGAGAAAGAAAAAAACAAAAAAACCTGCCAAGATTTTTTTTTTGATTGTTTAAACTTCCTCTAAAATCAAAGTACAGTGTCTGTTAATTTCCCACTTACTGAGATAGACTCGCTTTAATAAGCTAATATAACACAAGATGTATTATCCTGGCTCTAGCTTCCACAAAGAACAGATGGCACTAGGTGATGTTCTGTTCAAAGTTGATTTTAAATGGCCAAAAAACCCAAAGAAAGAAAAAATAAGCATCTGTTTGAAAATTCTCTGCAAGGAAAATGGGGTATACTTTGAGATGACAGATCATTTTTTTTTTTTTTTTTTTTTACCATGAGATGTACATTTGTCCCAAAACAAATTTCAATAATTTTAAATTCCATCTATGCAAAAAAAAAAAAAAAAGGAAGATTTCGAAAATGCTTAATGACAAGAATTCTTTTTGATTGGTCAAAAGTGAATGCCTGAATGATATTAAAAGGTGTTATCCTGACTTGTTAAGTGATGAGAAGAGAAAATTGAACCAATCAAATTATGAAGTAGCTGGACAAAGAAATCACTCACCAGCTAAATTTTGAACAGTGTGGGGCTTGAGAAGTAAAAAAAAAAAAAAAACAAAAAAAAAGATTAATCAAAAATCTAGAGAGCCCCACATTGTACCCAGAGTTACAAATTTCAGTTATTTTCTGTGAGCAGAGATGAGAAGTTACAGTAAAAATTTGAACCTTGATTCATGCTTAAAATTTGGACTTATTAGTTTATTAATGAAAAAACACCCCTACCACCCAAAAAGACCAGAGAGCACAATGACTGAAATGTGATAACAATAAAGAGACGGTATTAGTCTGAAAGTAAATAATGAAAACATCCCAGAAATTCAGATAACAAAAAGCTTGATTATATCTGCCAAAGTGGATTCAATCAAATTACTCCAACAGATACTCACTATATTCATCTCATTCTTAGAGAAGCTGAATTACTCCTCCTCAGACAAAATCAACTCCCTTTAATAATTTGTAGCAACACAAAGGCATTTCAACTTGAGGAATCTTTCAGCAACAGCTGAGAAACAGAACTGAAGTGATCAAAAGTTTTTTTTTTTTTGTTCTTAATATAGTCCTAATTGGAAAGACTTCATTTTTACTTAATATACTCATTTAGTTCAAATAGGATCTTTGTGATGGATTATTATCAAGAGAGACAAGCCTAAGATGCAAGCTACAAATTAGAGACATCAAATCAAACAAATTAAGAAATGTAACTCTGGAAAGTTTCAAGAGATGACAGAAATCCAAAGACATACTGGATATAGTGAAAGATGCCTTCCAAAAGCTAAACCAAGTATTACAAAACAACAAAATTCTCATTAGAAACAAAGAAAAGAAACCTGAGCTGCTGTTCAAGATCAATCCTCATACAGGGCAGTTAATAATGAACAATTTTCTCACAGATGAAGAGATGACTTGTGGCAAAAGAAATATGGTTCTACAGATAAGTGCTGAAATACCAGGAAAATTTTTAAGGAAAATGGAAACAAAAAGGATGCTTGTAAGTTAAAATTTAAAGGGCACACAATGAGGAAAGAAGATTTAGCAAATTTGACTAACAGGATGAAGGCAAAAGTAAATAATGAGCAACCTACTTAACAAACTGGTGTAAATGGATAGCATGATAGAGACTGGGAGGGATAGTAAAAGGACAAACATTGCTTAGAACTACAAAGGATAGGAAGTTGTGGAGAACCATAATTGTCCACACACTGAAGTGATGCAACACATAAAAATCCCCAGTTAATTTACACACAGAAAAGGAAGGAAATCAAATTTTATCAAAAGGAAAATTAGTCATGTGAAGAAAATGTAAAAAGTTGGTACTTCAGGACTTGATTAATGATCAGCAGTTTTCACAGTTCAATACTTGCTACAATTTGTGTGTGTATATATATAATTGGGTTTCCAGTTCCTTCTAAAGTCTTCATTCTCTTTCACTCCCAGTAGCCCCTTGCATCTTAGTGGTATTAGCAACTTGGGGTGGTGGTTGAATTGATTAAAATATATACACAATTTTCTTGATGTTTACTGTTGATGAAAAGTGAATTCCTTCTGAAAATTAGAAAAATAGCTTCATTTTGGAAAACTTATTCTTCAACCTTTCCATAACCACATATTCACCCCAGTGATCCTCCTGTTTGGTGGTGCTGATTCATGGAGTCAGAGTCCTACTGTCATAATTTGGAACTGAAGCATCAGAAGGTGCATAACATTTTGGCAAGCATTGGACTGAAAGGTGCTGATTCTGCTGCAGGAGAATGCAATACTTTATACTTTAAAAAAAAAAAAAAAAAAAAAAAAAAGCACCAGATAAAAATTGATACACTTAAGCACCAGGATCCTACACAACAGATCTGCCCCCTAAGGATTACCAATTTTTCTGAGCCTTACATGTATATATGTACTAGATGTATGTTAATGTGGACCAGGTCAAAAATGATTTCTGGTAGTTTTTGAACCATGACCTGAGCATTTTGTTCAGGATGGAATAAATTCAATCACAGATCAATGACAACATTGAGCTTATTCTAACAGAGTTTACTTAGACTCAAAGTTGCATTTGAGCCAAATAGAGCTTGTGGTTCAAAAGTCATTTATTTTGTTCCAATATGAAATGTTAAGTTAGCATTTTTCATGTAACTAATTAAAAATAAATACTGAATAAGGTGTATTTTTATCAATGCAATATTTAATCAACATTGATATTGATATGCCAGGAGTAGTACAAATATTCTTAAAGTGTTTCACTTCTTACAACCTGTTTCATAAAGTAAAGCTCATCTTGTGTAAATATCCAAAACTATTGCAATGGTATATGAGAACAGAAGTTATGAAGCCAGTATACATTCAATAAGACTTGGCAGACTCGCTTTGATAAGGATATACTCTAAAATACAAACCTAGAGATGTACCTATGAAAGCAAAAAGCAAATTTTATCCATAGTTGAAACAAGCATCACATCACCATTACAACAGAATTAGTGAAGGCAAGAGTAATGAATTATCATAATTTGAAGATTTTAATTGCAAAGAATGAGATTTATTTTGCATAGTAGAAAATGAAATTGTCAAAGATCAAATCCGCACCTAGTCTGTTGTGTTCACTTCCGCGGCAAATACCATTGGGAAAGACATGAATCCATTTTTTTCCCCTCCATATAGGACCTAAATATCAGAGTAGACGGAGTTTATTAGCCTTGGTAACAGCCAGTCTAGAAGAGCTACTTTGATTTCAAAACTGGAGATGGCAAGAAAGCACTCTACTACATTTTCCCCAGTATGTTATGCTAATTCACAGATAAGAAAGAAATGGAATCTACAAAGAACTTAAAGGAACATGAACATAGGGAAGAAGTAACAAAACACATCCTAACAATGATATCACAGGTTAGATGAACAACTAGTTGTTATATAAATTAACATGACCAGTTGTGATACAATGGGTCCTCATTTGATGGATTAAGACACCAGCATAGTCAAGTGGACTGTAAATGATTTTACCTGGGTCTAGAGAAACCAGCAGGTTTTATGACTACCCACTGTGTTGCTATTAAAATCCAGATATGAGTCTCAGAGCAACCATTTATTTTCCATACGTAGAGAAAAGGAAATAAAATGAATGAAATCTTCCAGATCCAAGTTAAACTCAACCAGAAGGTAGGGAATTCTGGTCATGAGCTGATATAGTCAGACCACATCCTAAATAAGAGCAGTCATAGAGAGAGTTGTGATTAAAATTATTGCATGAGAAGTGAGAGCTGTCAGAGAGTCTCAGAATAGAGATGAGTCAAGCAAAGGGAAGATCTGGTCCATTAGTCTGTCACAAGAGAAAGCATAAATAGCAGCAAATGTCCCAAACATCAGAATTCCAAGTGAACTGATCCATGAATAAAGAACACTCTTTATCAGAACCAACAGACTTCTTGTCTTTATCATTGAGGCAATATCTTGAGACAGTTACACTTGAGATTTTTTTTGCCTGTGCAATATCTCACCTTCAGTTTCTTTGTTGAATGTATATCAAGAGTTCCCCAGTTTTGTTCATACCAACAGAAATGGCATGGGACAGAAACTGTCCAATCTGAGGTACCCAGGCATCTGTTCACAATAACAACCAGGACAGCATCAGGTTGTTTTTTTGTCTTTTTTTTTATTCAGTTTTGAGGAGGTAAATTTTATAATTTTGAATAGATTAACCCATTAATGGTATAAAGTTAAAAAAAAAAAATTAATAAAATTAAAGATTTCTATCTATGACTCACCGTCACAACTTGGGGATATATATATATATATATATATATATATATATATATATATATATATATATATATATATAATATATAAAGTAAAAATGGAGATTTTTAACAAGAATATACACATTTTAATTGAGCAATTCATTTAGAACTCTGCTTAACATATTCAGCACCAAAGAGTGTTAACTATTTGTAGAGTAACAATGTTATTTACATCCCCTTCCTGAAATTCACACCTTATCTGCATTTTATCCTCTGCAAGCTGCTTTCTAGTGATGCTATTTAGTCTCTGGCCTATATGTCAGTACAAAGTAAACAAAAGTCTAGCCTTTAATTCTTTTTTTAGTACTGCTTTTCATATGCTACTTAATATGTAGCAAAGTATTGTTGATGCTAGTTAAAATATTTTCAAGTATTAGTCTTTGATGAAATTTGAGCCTACAATTTTCATTTTCAGTCAATGGTATTATAATTCAATTATATGCATATAAATTAACAGGCCAAAAGATATAGGTTATTTATTTTAGAACACAGTTGTATTCATTAATAATATGTTCAAACCTTCAGAAAGTCAATGGAGAAAAAAAAAAACAAAAAAACACCCACCACTATCTCAAATATTCAGTTTGGGTCAAAGCATTCATGTTCATATCAACTGGTGCCAATTTTCACCTTTTTTCATATAAATTAAAACAGACAGATGTTTGCAAAATCTTTGTAAATGCCATTTTTTTTTTTTTTTTTTAACATCCAAAAATTGATTTCAAACCAGGTATATTTTTTTAAAATGGGGATAGAGGAGGTCCTTTCTGCAGTGTGACTGCTGTAATGATCTATTTATGTATGAAAATTAATATTTACTCTAACAAATTAATTCTCAAATAGTAAATTTTTCCAATAGTTTAATTCAAAGAGAAAATGTATTTACAAAGCATAGGAAACTTCAAATCACTGATTTTCATTACAGGAACACAGCAGAGCATTCATTATACCATGAATAATCTGAAAAAAAAATATTGTTTCCATTTGTTTGTTTTTTTTGTTTTTTTTTCATGTTCATGAGGATTAATTTGGCATGCTGTTTTATGTCTTTCTTCTTTAAAACCCCAAACATTTGATACACAACATTGTTTTCAACAAATCTTTATATCTACCTCCTGACGCTGGGGCAATTCTTTTCATCATTTCATTTTCAGGTAATACTTGTTAGAAACTAACAGAAACACTGTTCATAAAATAGCTGATAAATTCAAGGTATGCTATATAGTTTTGCCATACCTACAACAATTCATCAACTGAGCTCAAAATTGCCATAGAAACGTTTTAAGAGCAAGTATTATAAGCAGATCATCTTGGTACGTTAGAATCCCCTCCTCCCAACATGCAAATCAAAAAGAAGCTTTACAGTTAATAAAGATAACAAATGATGAAAAGTGAAAAGAAAAGAAAAAGGAGGAAAAAGAAGAATTGGAGAAGAAAAGTGACAAGAATAAACAGAAAAGATAAGGTATGTGTGAGGGAAAACAAAGGAAATTTTCCTGGGTAGTGCCAGTATTGCTGCAAGTCTACAATTTTTAGGCAAGTAGTGTGGCTTTCTTTTTGGTTTTCAGCTAGCCTTATTGGCATAAACATTTTATAGTCTATGGTGTCTATATGTTTGGCAAGCAATTCACATCCAGGGTCTACTTCAGTTAATTCACACTTAATTTTACTCACTTGAACATTGCAAATATGAAGAGCCCCATTTGAAGGTTATTGGATACAATACATACCCAAAACATTGTAATCAACATAACAAGGTGAGGATTAATAACACCCAAAATCCATAAATTATTTTAGATTTTCAGTCAATGCTTATGCATTTCTATTAGAATGGTGCTTAATATACGGGCTGGGAGAGGGATCTAAATTATTTGGGGCAGATGAATTTTCTCAATATGGAATAAACAGGGGTCTAAATAAAGAGGAGATGGAAAATCATTTAATGGATCAAAATGCATGAAATTAACAAGCTTGGGGTTGGCAGAAAATTTCTTCAAAATATAAAATAAATACATAATTACATATAAAAATATAAAAGGTAAAAAAAAATAAATATCTCCCACTTTTATTAAGTGCCTAGATGTATATAACAAACTATTATCCACTGCTGGTAAACAACAATAAGTGATAAAACAAAAAGCATACACTTAGGAACCTAATACAAGAGTTGGTCTTAATAAAGGTGTGAGAGATAGGAAAATCATTTAAAAAGGTCACAAAAAAGGTGAAAGTGATAAACATGGTGGTCTTAAACTTGGAGGTGGGAAAATTTACCTTTAACACACACAAACAAACAAACAACACACGTAAATATCTATTAGGCACCTAAGTCTATCAACTCATTATTTGATGATATAGTGTGTACTTAAACTCAGTGGAAACAAGCCAAGTAATAACTGAGCTGTACTAAATAAAAACAAAACAAGATATCCCTAGACATGGACAGTGGAAAGAATCTACTCTCATAGATTAAATGAAGAGTTCTGTTCAAAATTCCCTGTAGGTTACCCAGATCAACAAACACTTGAAGGCCAGAGGGTATGATGACTGAAACATGATAACAACAATAAAGACGAGGGCAATAATGTATTTTTTTACATGTAAAAAAAAACCCTCATCCCAGAAATTCATACAAATAATTTAAATTGCAACAATGTACCAGGAAATTTTCAAACAATGATATATTTATTTTAATGCCTTCAGAACTATAGCCATTTGGTGTACTAATTAAAAATGCTGATTAAATGGTTTCCTTCAATTTCCCAACTCCCAGCATAGTGCAGATTCAATATGGCACTGTTATTTTTCAAATACCTTTTATCTGCAAAATGATCCTCACATTTATTTGAATTGGCATACTTATTTTACAAATTGAAAAATACCCACCAGCATGATTATTCCAGACAGCACTTGTATTTAGTACAGAATATTTGGTATGTACATAATTTCTGAAATTTCTTTAGGTGTAAATTTTGGTCAAATCTAGCATCTACCATTCAGTTCCATATAGCATTGATAATAAAAAAGTTTTAAAATCCACAAATACATTTGAAGAGGCGAGTGTAACGGATTCATCTTTAGATTGAAACCTTATCTATATATTCAATCAAGTGAAAAAGCACAGTAGTAAAATGTAGTTTGCTCTTGGATATATCTTGGCTTCCTCCCGCCCAATAAACAAGTGAAAATTTTCAAATGGAATTGAGTTACTTCTGTGGCACTAGTTCAACAGAAAACTAGAATCCCCCTCCACTAAATCTACTTACAGAATTCATATGATCAAAAGTTTTATTATCATACTAAGGTTCACCCAATACAAATCAAGAACCACTCAAGGTAGAGTGTGAATGATGCATATAAGAGAAGGTGTTAGGAAGTCAAGACTATGATAAGGAAGACATATAATGATTGACTCTTGACTTGAACAGGTTAAGATTCAGGGAAGCATCCACATTGCATGTTCTGTAAAGTAGCAGATATTAGGAGGTAGGGACAGTTCGAGAGAACCTTTCTCATTTGAATACTAAGGAAATGTGGGTGATTTGACTCCATGGAAGTAGCATGGCATGTCCTGGCTGTGAAGGTCTGAACTAGTAGAACTAAAGAACAGAGTTCACTTGAATGTCTTGGACATAGCAATCAAGTAATGATCGGCTTGCACCAGTGGGAAAGAGGATGCATAATAGAAAATAAGTCATCTCCTACAAGACCATGCAAATGATTTTTGAATTCTATCAAGACAGGAAAGTGAGGATTCAGCAGCAATATTCCATTTTTTTTTTTTTTTTTAAAGCAGACCCAAGAAGCACTTAGCAGGAATTTTTCTTCTCATTAATGTCAATTTTGGATAAATCTTACAATTTGAAAACAATAAAACAACTATCCAAAGATATTTTAATATAATTTGCACAAAACCATTTGAAATTGATCAACTTCTAGTCAGTTTCTTTCTTTTTTATAGAATCATCCCAAAGACAAATAGTACAGTTAAAAAGAAAACAATTTTATTGTACTTCCTCATTTACATAAAGAGAAAATATATATATATATATATATATATATATATATATATATATATATATATATATATATATATAAAAATATAAATAAATTATAGCTTGATACACTTGTTATTTTTAAAACAATTAGCTGTATGCATATTTCTGAATGTGCAGGTGGTCTTACATGTATTGACATGAAAAGTGGTTAATTGTGACAAATTCAAATACTGACCAAGTGTGCTTTAATCACTTCAGAAGAGGCATGAATCCATTTTCCTTCATCTATGAACTTTCTTGCCTTGGGATGGCAACCAGTCTAAGAGAAAGAAATCTCTTAACTCACCTCTTACTCCATGGGCATTTTGAGAAAAAAGAAGCCTAAAAAGTTAACTATACAAATCCAGATTGGAGCCCCTAGAGCACTTGGATGTCATATTGCACTACTTCAGGAAACTCCTGCAGTTGCACAAGTACCAAACTGTATTTGTTTACCCACTTCCTTTGGATTTTATCAAAAATGACAAGAGGATGACACTTTTACTCAGGCCTGTAACACTACAGTCTTCAGAGACTGATGAATAGCCACGTAAATATTTTGGGGAATTTTTATGAAGTCTTAGACTGAAAATTTATACAATGCATAATTAACCCATTTAAATAATCATTATTATAGCTAAAAATCTTAGTTTTTTTAATACATCATTGCTTTAATATTGGGCACCTTATATACTATGTATCAACTGTAGCCAATTTAGCAATTTTTATCTCGGTAATAAACTAGCAAAGAAATTAATTACTATGGAAATGGCCTTGTCATTGTTATCGCATAAGCCTATTCAAAATGAACACAAAATCACAATAAGTTGAAATTCAAACAAATACTCAAAAATTTAATTCTTTAAAGCAGTTGCAATCACCTACATAAGAGGTTATTGTTGCCTGCGAACTCATCCTGACTGCTTGCTGTGCAGCTCAAGTCTTTGCTAATCAGCCTCCTATTTATAATAGCAGTACATTTGACATTTTTAAGTGTGTTGAAACATTCACTCACTGAACATGATGAAATTAAATAGATCTCAATTGAAAACCACTTAATTGCATGTACACAATCTATGGCATATTATGCAACTTATAGTGCATCAAAAAAAAAAAAAAAAAAAAAAAAAATTCAGCAGCACAGAAAGTGAATTTTGCATGTTAAGTTCAAGGCTTGCTAAATTTTGTTCACTTCACACTACTGCCCTTGGAAAAAGACAATTTCTTCCAGCTATGAGTTAAATAGCAAAGTAGATTGGACTCTTTTGCTTTGACCAACCAGTCTAGAAGGAAAACTTAATTCAAAAACAAGGGATTCCGTCAGGCTCTCTTGCACAAAACAGACCTCTACTGCTATAGCTGCAGTACGAGTTGCCCTTACAAATTGAAAAGAAAATATAATCAATTAGCCTTAGCCTTAAGTATACCAAATTAGAATTTTTCCATTAAATTATATTTTTTCAACATAAATTAGAGACAAGTCTTTCATGCTCCCTGTTCAATGATGGCACTAAAAATCTGCATTGGTTAATAAATATTAAACATTTAGAAGCAAAGATATTTATTCTTATTTTAAAATTCATTTTTTTTTTTTTAAATGTCACTTTTTCAATTTTTAAAATCTAATCTGGTTGTTATGACCACATTATCAAAACACACTATCCGAGGCAGGCAAAGAAAGAACAAAAATACAAAACCAAAAAGTAATTTTATGATCTAAAATTTTTCATTACTTCATAATTTTGTTATAATATTCTGAATATGACAAATTTTTATACTATATTTACTAAATTTAAATCCTATATAGCACAATCTTAAGTCTTAGCCCATTAACATGCTTACTAATGGAATGGTACATTTTGCAGCATGTTGCATATTACCTAATGCATATGTGCACCCATGGCTACTGCAATTGACAATGTTTTTCCTTCATTATTTCAACACAAATGCCATGACATGGCACTAGAAGGAAAAAAAAAAATACAAAACCAATAGCAAAGATACACATTAGTGTCATTCTTTATAGTTTAACAAATTTAATTTTATTTACCAAAATTAAGTCATCTTAAATAACAATTTCTAATGATAAATCTTAAAAAATAAACAGCATTTAAAGAGAGAAGCATCAAAATCTGTCCACATTTCACGTGCTTACAGTCTGGGAGCACTTGAATGTGCTTGCAATAATCTGGTAACAAGATTTCAATTCACAGTATTAACACCTGTCATAGGACCAACTGGAGACAACGGGAAATACTAAGGAGGCTAAATTTGATATTTCAATGAGAAATTGAAATTGATTTAATTTCATATAAAATAAACTTTCAATACTTAATTTCAATTTAATTGCACTAACATCACATTAAGATGCATCAACAATTTGATCAGCATTCCAGGAATGTAACAATTGAAGTCTCTTGAAGAATGATGGGGTTAGATAAGGGTAGGTACCTCCAAGGGATCACTAAAAACAGAGCATAGCATTATGAAAAAGATGCTAAACTTGACGAAAACAAAATTTTATCATCTAAATGTTTGTTATCATTAAGAGGAAAGAACAAAGTATTTTTTAATTATTTTAAAAAATTTTTTCCTTCTTTTTAGAACATTCTAACTTTTAATTAAAAAAAAAAACCTTGTTTCTCTTTTTATCAACGGGACTACTAAATAACATAAAATTTTAGCATGTTAGACATTCATTTGGAAAATCTTGCAAAAATAAAAATAATTGTCATGTTAATGAAACTTTCAGAAACTATTCACAAATGATGGAAATTATTATAAATAGGTTTTCTTTTTTTAAAGTCATGGCAAAAATATTTTTTTATATTTATTTAATCTCACTCTCAACAGTCTTATTTTAATTTTTTTTATAATATATTTTCCATAAAGCATCATAAACGTAAAGGTGAAAACTAAGTAAAAAAAAAAAAAAAAAAAATTAGAGCACTGAAAGTTTTCCTTAAAAATAACTAGGTAAATAAATTGGTTCACTTAAAACTAAATTATGTCACTTCTGTCCTTCTGTACGGTAATTTTCCCTTGCGTAAGCTGTCAATACATGATAAAATCAGTCATCACCCATCAAGTGACACCAAATGTTATGACCTACTTTGTCTTATTTTTAAACTACATCTTTTCAGTGCAGAAACTAAGCAATGCTTGTTTCAAAATATTTTAAATAAACTTGATAATTTCTAATTTTCTTAAAATAAATTTTGAAAAAATTATAATTGATTTTTAAAAGAATTTGAAACAGATTTTCATTTTTTTTTTTTTTTTTTTTATAAAATGGAAAAAAATGATTGACATGATTATCTGTCAATTTTACTGACTCAAAAAAAAAAAAAAAAAATTTAACAAAGATTTTGGACGTGCTAAGAACAATTAAAAAATGTAAAAAATACCAAGATACTTTGATCTTTCCTCTTAATAATAACAAAAACATTTAGAGAATAAAAAATTATTTTCAACGAGTTTAAGGCCCTTTTTCTATGCTATGCTCTTTTTTTTTTTTTTTTTTTTTTAGAGATCTCTCAGAGGTACCTAGATATGGGTTAAAAATATTCAAAGCAGCAATGAATATATTAAGAGTTTTAAATATTTTATGTTCAGTTGAGGTTTGTTAATGACCAATTAAAAAAGTTAATTGAATATGTTTATGCATTTTCAAATATTATCAATATGTATTTTATTTTTAAAAAACAAAACAGAAACAAGCCAAATTTATTTTGGATATGTATTCTCAACAATAAAATATTTAATGTTAAAATTATTTGCAAAATTACACCATATCAAGTTGATTATTATGCAACCATAAAAAACAACCAAGTCTCCAACATTGCCTTAAAGAACTTTTACATCATCAGAAAGAGAAACTAAAATTCTTTTCTAAAGAAAGGAAAAAAAATTTCTATGAAAACTGTCTACATTCACTTTGTATCTGAATGTTGCAAGAACAATAGCCCAGTAGATTAAAGTATAGATTTGTGAATTTGGTGACAGTAATTACAAGTTCAATCCCCAGACTGGGCAACATGCATTTAGACTCAGTAAAAACGGGAAACTGAGTATAACTAAAATAAAAGATATCCCCAGACATGGTCAGCAGAAGGAGAACAATCTACCACTGTAGATTAAATAAAGGGTTCTGTTTGAAATTTTCTGAAGGTTAGCACCGAATGAATGGCCGAAACATGTAATAACAAAAATGAGGACAATAATCCACATGTAAATATAATGTAATACTATTACAAAGACCAATTTTTTCCACAAACAGCAGGAAAGAATTAAAGAGTATTTAAATCTACAACTATTCTGCTTATTGAATTTAACTGAAATATCAAAAACCAAGACAAACTGCACCCATAATGTGACCAATCATACAAATGCACCTGAACAAATTTAAAATGTAAAAAACAAAATGTAAAAGTTAATGTGTTTGTGAACATCACCATATCATTAAATGTGTATTTAAAAAGAGGATGTTTACAGCTCTAATTAAAAATTCGGCCTACACACACAACAGTTCAAAAGTTTGAAACCAGACCCAGAATTAGTATGGGATGACCTTGACAGAAGAGTGAAACCTTTCCATCCGCCCAAAAAAGAAAAAGTGCTCTTAGTCATTGAAGAAAAAAAAAATGGAATCAATTTTCAAAGTTATATTTTGAGAAACTTTTGCAACAAATGCCAAAAATTTGTGCTGCAATAATTAAGGCTAAAGGAGTATATTTTGACAAGTGCAAAATTTAATCATAAAATGCTTTTTTTCATTTTGTTATAATAAAATTTCAAATAAACAAAAAAAAATAAAATCATGTATCACTTTTTTTTTTAACATGTATAATAATTATCTCTTATTCAAAGTACAAAACAACTTTTGTGCCAATTTAAAAAAAATTACCAGGAGTGGCCTCAAACTTTTGAAATGTAGTGTGTGTGTGTGTGTGTGTGTATATATATATATATATATATATATATATATATGTATATAAAACAAAAAAAACACAATCCTAAAATCCAATAAAACATGCAAACAGAACATAGATGCATATTATGCTACTAGCTGTAATGCATTAACAGTACCTTGACCTAATATAACATATAGCATTGTGCTGGATTAAGCAAAAGGGTTTCTTCATTCTTTCGCTTGATGTTTGAAAGCATGTATGGCAATTCTCACCAAGTTTAATTAAGAAAGAGAAAAAAAGCCTGAAATTTTGTTTACTTTTTGCAAAATGTTGCTGCTGAAACTGTTGTAATGCATTTAGAACCTTTTAACGAAGAACCTTAAGTATAACCTAAGTATCCGCATGGTATTCAGGTTTTAAATGTGGTGAAATCTCACTTGAAGACTGTCCAAAACCTGGCCAAATTTTAGCCAACTGAAATAAATCAATTTTGGACCATTGATAGGACATCTCAGGTGACCAATTTATTCTGGAGTTTATGCCAGCAAATAATTATAGATTTGGAAATGAAACGCGTGTCTGCAAAATTTGTCTCATTTCACAAAGGATCAAAAAAACAATCATTTGAATATATGCTACAATTTAAGGGAACAAGTTTCAAATGATTCATTGTTTCTTTCCAAAGTGGTAAACAAGTAGGAGTCACATAATTCATTATTTGGGATATATATTTTAATTTTTATAATACATCTTGATTTTTCCACTGGTATAACATTTGTATTTTTGTATTAATAAATGATTATAATATCAAAAGTAATCAGAATGACTATATATTATGAAATATCAGATTTATAACTAAGAAAATTAAAAAAAAAGACAAATGTATGAATTAAGAGGAGAGAAAAACTGATATTTCACTGATGTGATACAAAGAATCATTAAAAAGGTCCTTCAAGACAAGAAACAGACTCTCCAATGAGCATGACACTCTCATACCAAAACGAGTAGAAAAAATGCAGATGAGAAGCAGTTCTACAAGTTAGGAAATATCTCTTGGTCAAACTCTCACCTGCAGTTGATGTGAGAAAGCAAGCCTCACCCATATAGAAAACCACATCTAAGTATCTCATACTTCCTGTTCATATAAAACTAAAAGCATGCCATTTTATAAATATTGGTAATGTCAATCCAAACAAGATTCTATTTCATCTTTAAATTTCATCCCAATCTGTTCTTTTAACTGTGTATTTATTATTATAATACTATGTACATGATGATGATATTTTTTTTCATCTGAAAATTGATAAGTGCAACTGACTCAAAAATTTCCAAAGTGGTTAAAAATTCCAAGAATGTAAAGAATAACACTGACAATGGTATTAAGTTATTTTCTGTTATGAGCCACTATTGGTCTTCTTAAGAGGAGGTACAGGTGAAAGTTCTCAGCTCAATATATCTCCCAAAATCTGACCAAATGATCAAACAGCAGTTTAAAAAAAAAAAAAAATCTTGCTCAGGCTGAGAATTTTTTTGGCACCCTCTTTTTTTTTTTTTTTAACAATTTTATTCAAATGTCTATGAAACAAAATATTTAAAGTATTATTAAGGACATTATCATCCAATAAAAGTGAACTAATAGCATACTAAAACTGGCAATCATTTTTCTAATTACTTTTTTTTTTATTTAAAAGGAAATTCAAATTTTGAAAAAAAGGAAGAGTGAGATATTTTCAAAATTAAAAAAAGTATTAAAATTTACATTCCTTTAAAAATAATACTATTATAAAATATAAGAAATTGTTGCAAATGTATGATTAAAGCAAGACTTGCAATTTTTATACAAAGCTTAAAAAATAGAGAAGTTAGTAAATCTAAAAATGTCATGGAAGCATTACAATTTGAAAACTGGTTTTGTTTTATGTTTAATGCTGTGACAAACATTTATGACAATTATTCAAAAAGGAAGAAAAAAAAAAAAAGATGAAAAAAAAAAAAAAGACACAAATTTAATTTTTGCCGTCATTTTAATTTTGGTCAGTATATTTTAATGCTGGCTTTCCAAAATATAAAGTCTAAAATTGTCTGAAACTATTAAAATGATAAATAAAAAAAAATTATAATACCCGCAGTTGAAAAATGAACAGTGTGATGTTAACAAGTAGACTTTTCAATATCAGAAATGAATGAAATATCAAGAAAGAAAAAAAGAAAGAAAAAACAACTCCGAAATAACATTTAAGTTTTTTCAGGTTCCATCTACTTTTGTTTGGTAGCTTTCTTAGCAATTAAACTGCTACACAATGTTGATAAGCTTTAAACTTAATTTTCACGCCCACTATGGTCATTTGTCAATTATGTTCTATAAGCATAAATGTAATCAGAAAGTTATCAATTATTTGATGACACATGAAAAACCAAAAATATATTCATTTTTTTTTTCTCTCTTAATTAGTCTAAACCAAAAGATATGCACCTTACTTGAAGGAATAAAGAATAATTTCATACCAAATAAGCCATGTATATCCAGATCATACTAGGTCCACATAATATTGCAAGAATTACCTGAAAGAACTGATTTGTTGAGCTTTCTGACAATTTCTACAATGCTGAAAAATCTAAATACTTTTTTGCAATATAGAAATAGGTAAATATATTTTTATTATGTGTGAAATATATTGGGAGTCATTTTAAAACATTAGAAGTCAGTTATTGGTTCTTTTTTATTTCAGAAGTATAAAGAAAAACATCTAAGTGAATTATACTGACTAGGGATAGATTTGTCTTGAAAACAAAGACCATTCACAAGTTTGATGTTTTATAAATTGATTAATTCCAGATAAATACAACAATAACCAGATTCTATACAAAATCTAGCAGAGATTTTTTGACAAGCAGCACTTCTGAAGCATTTCTTTATTTTTAAAATAGAAGCTACTAGCAGTAGGTCTCAATAATACAACTATTATAATGAAATGACACAGTCTTGGTGCAAGTTTTTCCATGCACAACAAAACTTCTAGGCAATGAGTTACAAGTAAAAACTAAATTCTTTATTTTAGAAGTGACTATCCTATAACCATTTGATTTGTACAATGGTATAACAGGGAGAGGAACTCCTAAATTTATAGGCTTATTGGGGGAGGGGGGAAAGAAAAGCTTCATAAAAGTATAAATGTTACTACTATAGAATATCCTTTAAAGAATAAACAAAAATAGTGATTAAAAGCAGTGACTGAATTATAAATAAGTAGAAGCAATAAAGAAAGAGATACATCGAAAGAAAGAGTACAGAAGGTGGGGGAGGAAAAGAGAAAAAAAGCACAAGAAAACATGAAAAAAAAAAAAAAAAAAAAAAAAAAAAAAAATATATATATATATATATATATAAAATAAAACATGAAAGATTATGGCATTGCAATTGGAGACAAACAAGCCAAAAGGTAAAAGTTGTATTCATTTATTTTTTGCTTTTTTCTTAATGCTATAATTTTGGCTTCTCAAAAATTTCAAAGCACTTTTTTTTCTTTTTTTGATTGGTGTATGAAATAAACATACAATGTTGGGCTTTTTCTTGCTTTTTTTTTCCTATCCATTCTTTTTTTTGTTCACCCCCACACTTCCTCTCTCTATCTAAGTTAGTCCTGTTTTTTTTTCTTTCTTTTTTTTTTAACTGATGCAGGGAAAAAGGAAAAGTTATGAATGTACTTGATAAGAGAATGGCAAATGAACAAGTAGCCACAAAATGACTATTTTCTTTCTTTAGTCAACATTTTGAGGGGAGGAGGTGGTGCAGAGAGGCAAGAAAAAGTACACTATGTGTGTTTTGTCATTTTCCCCACCCCCTAAAATTTTTTTTTTCTTTGTCAGTTTGACAAGTAGCAATTGGCACAGCCCAATCTTTAATAGGATGTTAAGGGGGGGAAAAAAGAAGGAGCCAGGCTTTACAATTATTTTGAAAGTGGGGTTGGAATCAATGCTATTATAGCACTGGCATCTGTCAGAACATGATAAAGCTAAGGGACCACAAGTTATGAATATCAAGAGAGGATATTTGAAGAATCGGACTTAACAGCAAGATAGACTGAACAAAAATTTTTGAGTTGATTCCAAACCATAACTCGTAAGTTTTTTTCCCTATTCCTCTCTTATAAGATGAAGAGAAAAAAAAAAAAAAAGGAAAGAAAAAGAAAACAACAGTATTACTCTGAAGTTGATCAATTTATGAAATTTAACTGACTCCAACATAAAGAAAAAGAAAAAAAAAAGGGAAAGGGACAGAAATGAGAGGGAAAAAAAAAAAAAAAAAAAAAAAACAATGAAACAAAAATGTTTTCTGAATAACTGATGTGGTTTTGGTAATTTTGTTGTTTTTTGGTAATTTTTTTTTTGTGTTTGTGGAAAGTTTTGTCCTTCATTATTAATTTTTTTTTTTTTTTTTTTTTTTTTTTAATATCTCCTCTTAAGAAGATAAGTTGTGTTATGTGTGTGCTGTGAATGATGTTAATGGCAAAACATACTTGTGCACCAAATTTTCACAGAAAAGTTACTTTTTTTTCTTTCCCTTTTTACCATGATCTGACCGCAGATGGCTTTTATGTGCCTGCTGTTTGTGACCTTTCTCAGGTGATGAGCAGGTCAAATCAAAAATTCCATCAGGTAACGGAAATTTCGTCAAGAGACTCTTTTGGAGCTGTAGCTTTCGCGTGCATGGGCGACCCTCTAAAAGACGGCCACCAGCGTCCTTTACTAGACGGGCTAATAATTTCCTATCAGCCACTTCATCATGGGAAAACTCTTCATCACCACTGGTAACCTTCTTTGGAATGACATTAGCCTTAGTCCTTTCCCTGGCCTTTCGTGTGTGTAATCGTTTCAGCTTGTTTTTTTTTTTAAACTTATGTTTGGCTGACAGTTGTGAAGCTATGCACTGGAGTATCCTTCCCTCTTGTTCTTTTGCATAGTACAGTGATGGTACCATGTGTTTTTTAACAGCAGTATTTTGGGGTGATTGGTTCATCAACATTTGGTTGTAATGGTTTGATATGTTTTGTAGTTCAGATGAAATAAATTCAATGCCTTTTATCACAGAGAATGACCCACTCGAGTCTAACAACCGCTTCCTCATGGACATTAGGCTTGATGCCTTGCTGATGCTGCGGACAACATCAGTTAAAGACACCAATAACTTTTCAACCTCCCACATGATATGGCTCAGTTTCAACTGGTCAAGACTATCTGAGCTGCTAGACATATTTGCTTCATCTGAACTTTTTGTCTCCTCTTCACTGGATCCACCCACAGTACTCATGCTACCACTGGAACTATTGCTACTACTAGAAGTTGTACTGCTGATGCTACTGACTTCTTCACTCTCTTCTGACTCAGACTCTCCTTTTCCTGATAAGAGCAAGTCTTTAAAATTCCTGTGCCCAGCTTGACTATGTTTATTCTTCTGTCTTGGAGTTCTACTATAAGACTTCAAAAGATGCTGAAGCTGACTTAAGAGAATCTCTTGCTCTTTGGCATCAGCATCATCAAAGACATTAGCTATTTGCTTGATCTCTGCAACAATTCGTACTGAATGTCTCTTTTTGAGTTCTTCATCAGCAGATGTAACTGACATCTTCTGTTCACCTTCAACATCTGAACTGCTCTGCAAGGCATCAGAATCCTTGCTGATTTCCTCTTCTTCCTCTTCCTCCTCCTCTATGTCCTTTGAGTTAACTGTCAATCCAGCATTTTCTTCACTAACTTTCATGAAATTTTCATTCGAAGTTGGGCTAAGTGAACTATCAGGCAAGCCATTCTGCAAAGCAACTGGAGGCTCTGGAAGATTGGATATGTCATTTGGAGCCGGACATACCTCTTGAAGAATGTCATCGGAAATCAGGTTCTCTGTATCTCTCGGACTATGGTCCAAAATATTCTGATGGAGAATCTCATAAACCATTTTTCGCCGAAAATATGGCATGTCTTCCTGGGTAAAATCCATCTGTGCTCCTCGGCTTATATATTCAGCATAGATACAGCTAAACACTCCACAGTCTGATAGATTCTCTTGCAGTGGAATGTTTTTCATATTCACTTTGACCCAACAGTTAATATCCATCTCTATGTTCTTTTTGGCTTTCATCTCTTCTTTCAGATAGTCAAGTATTGCATCCATTGCCTCATCTTTATCTTGCAAATAGCTGTCATAGTAGCATATACTTGACTGGAGAAAGTCTACAGCAATGAGTGTCCAATGGTTTTCCATCTCCAGGTGAATTGGGATAAGCATTAAGTCATGGTCAAATATGTCTACGTTCTTGGTCCATCGCCTCACACCATTGTAGCCACGCTTCATCACCATTGGAAAGAAAAATGTGCTGGGAATGTAGACAGAGCTGAAACTCTCTGTCTTACCTCGCTGAACAATGAGATTCATGTAGAAATTGATGATTTCATCATTAAGCCAATTGCTTCCAACTAGGGTTGCCATATCACATCGCTTTATACTGATACGAAACCCTTGGGTCAATACCTCTTCAGGAGGCACCGGCCGTAGAGCTCCCTCCACTTCAAGGATGCCCTCTTTACCAATAGAGGCTGGGTAGTAGTGCTTTACCTTCTGGACGTTAGAAGAATTGTTCTGTTGAGACTGCTGAAGGTGATTAAAGCCAGAGAAAGAGTGTGTTTGGGATTGGAGTAAATGGTGTTGAAGGTGAAAGTTTTGGGATTGAGCAGCTGTTGATTTTCCATCATTACTGTAAGTGGAGGTGGAAGCTTGGGAGGTGTAGTCCACACCACTGTATAAATTGTATGAGGAACGTGACTGCTGCTGGTCACCAAAATGTTGCGCGTTGTTTGTTGAACTGTCTTGTATTTGGGGTGGATAATGTTGCTGGGTAGTGGCAGTGTCTGCAACAGCACCAAATGGGGGCAGCATGTTTGAAGTATTTGTCATGGGACGAGATATGGTTTGTGCTGGCATGCAACCAGCAGCCATATTGCCTGCTTGCATCAACTGGTGAGATTGGTGATGCTGTTGTGACACAAGAGGATCATGGTGGTAGGTGTTGTTAGCACTGATGCCATTGTTCTGTGACCATGGATGTAGCAGACTGGAGGAGGAGGGTTTCTCACCTTCATGAGCTTTCCATCCATTCCCATAGGTAGCATCTTGGTTCACCTCTCGAATCTGCTCCTCATTTACTTTTTCCCAATCTCCACTGCCAATAAAAAATTGGGCTTAAATAGACATGTTTCTATTTAGAAATTAAGGTGGTTTTTAAGCTTTTATTTTAATTAAAAACTAGAATTATACAAACAATTTTTTTCTCCCTAAAAAGATACTAAAAATTTTTTATTCAACATTTTTCCAAAGCTTCAAACAGATGAACTTTATAATTAATAAATTGCTTATAGGTAAAGAAAATTTTAAAGAAAGATACTTAATGCAAGTGAAAAACATGTGGCATTTGTAAATTAATCTTTTTTTTTTTTTTTTAAAACTAGCTTATTAAAAATTACAGACTTTAAATTATAAGGCCTAAATAAAAAATATGACATATGAAAAATTATTTTGTTATAATGGATATTAATTTTTAATGTAAAATTCAAAATAAACTACAACTGATGCTTCCTGGCTCAACTTAATTCTGACATTGGGTTAAAGAAAAAGAAAAAAAGAAAAAAATAATATTAAAATAGTTTGGATAGAGAGTGAATCAAAATAATTCACCACCATCATTATTCATGTTGACTATGAAATCACAAATAAATTTTTAAAAAATAATCAGATTATAGGGAATATTGTGGTCATAAACCAAAGTAAAATTTAGCATCTCTATACTAGAAGGATAACTAATGGAAAAGATGACCAACATTAATACCGAATTTATAGAAGTGAAACCGTCATGGACAAGAAATGACATGAGGCCCATGATCTTGTAAAAGACCCATAGAAATACTCTATGGTGCTATGGGGAAAAATAATTGCTATAATTTTTAAGCTAGTTTCAGAGTTAAAATACATTTTAATTTGTTTAAATTGTTATAAATGATAACATTAATAGCAAAGAGGAAAAACTTATAATAAAGAAAAAAATGTCTTTACAATGCCATGTTTTTCATTCTAAATATTTACATTTAGTGATATTCACTTCATTTTTCATGTTTACAAAATTTCAATTGAATGTATATGAATATAAAACCAATTACTAATTTATACCACGCAATTTATAGTAAAAGAAAAACATGAGAAGTTACAATGTAACCATTATCCATGAAGGTAAGAAGAGAAGTAAATACCAGTTTCATGAGTAATAGTGCTTAAAAATGTTATTTATTACTTACACTGGAATATTGTTTAAAAGAAAAATCCTGTATATGAAAATTAATCTATATTAATATTTAATTTCCAACTACTTTGAAACCATGAAGTTGGCAAAAATCATAAATAAAAAGGTAGCCATGTGGTATAAACCACTAATTGTTTATATTTTTTTCATTAAGTATCTTTCTTTACCTTTTAAAATTATTTCAGCACTTAAAGCATTTTATACCTAGATAAAACAGGAAGCAGTATAATTAAAAATTATGAAGAAGCCAAAATTCAAACTAGGTGCCCTCTTCAGTAAAAATGAATGTACACAAGTATGTAATGCAAGATTGTGTGTATGAGAGATGAGCATAAGAGTGTGCATCGGTGTTGATTTGATTTTCTCAGTTTTACCATTTTTAAAACATTACTGTAGCAACAATAGAGCAATTCAAATAAAGAAAAAAAAAAAGCATCCCTAATTGCTCCTTACCAATAGAAATACATGGATATTTTGAAGCTATACATGTTGCTAACTATTAGATAATGCCAGTGATATATTCACATGAGCATTGTCACTCATTGTAGATTGATTACATTTACTACTAAAGAAATGTAAGCAACCTTAAACCAATGGCAAAAAAAAAAAAAAAAAAAAAAAAAACCGACAGTTTACTAATAAAATGTGTGCACTGACTTTGTGAACCGTTAGACAAGTTACTATATATATATATATATATATATATATATATATATTAAAAATATATGATTTCACCTTATGGCAACAGGCACATGCTTTATTATATAAATAACCATTTTCTTCCAATAAATTAGATATTCCCATAAAAATTGTTTTATACAACCTAACTAAAAAATAATTAGAAAAAAAAAATAAAAAGTATAAAATAAATTATTTTTTTCTTACATTTGAAGAATTAAGAAATAATGGATATGAATGCAAGCAAAGATTAATTTTATATTTTAAAATGGTTTTGATTTTAAATTAAAACACTCAAGAATTTGAATTTGCTAATGATAATTCTAAATGTATTATTGGTGAATAAGAAAAATCCTAATTTTGTGGAAAAGAAAAAAAAAAAAATCATAGAACACATTGTCAGGATATTTCCAATGATCTTCCAATGTTCTTTAACTATGGTACATTTGAAATCTATCAATTACAAATTAGGTTTTTGTAGCATATTACACAAATAACTTGGTCTTTTCTCTTACCAAATAAGAGAATGTTTCTTTGCCAAAGATTAGTTCTACTTTTGAAACATATAATCCTCCCTTAAATCAAATATGCAAGAATGAATCCTACTGAACTAAAACTTAAAATGGAAACACGCCAAGTACTCTTATGTCCTATCATGAAAAAATATTGGCAAATGCTACACAAAGATGTCAAGTTGAAATATAACAAATAAAAATAACTGTTGCTCTATGTCATTAAAAATAAATGCTTACAGAAGAATTATTTTGAAAATTCCAAAGCAAAAGCATCTGAATAAGGTGTGGCGTAAAAAGGAGTTCAAAACTGAGAATACAATTGGCTATCTTCTGACTAGAGAATTTCTCTCTAGGCATCAGCCTAATTAATAAAACTCTTACAGAAGAATCAAAATCTGAGAGTTTCTGATTAACTGAATTCTATACACAACATGCATAATTCCTACCAATAAAGACCAAAGATTCAAAGGAACCCATAAGGAAAATAATTCTAAATCATTCTAATATTAACTATATGTAAAAAAAACAGCAACTAATTTTAACTTACAGCCTAACAGAAAGAATTATAAATAGACAATACTTTACTATATATATATATATATATATATATATATATATATATATATATATATATATATATATATATGTATGTATGTTTATACTAGAGGATGAACACTTGGATGGAAATGTACTAGGAACCAAACAAAATCTTAGAAATTAGTAATCAAAATAAACCAAAGGCAGTTGATAAGCTAATATGAAATCTATTTAAGTAATCAGAATATTAGCAATTTTTTTTAAATTATTGGCTTCTTAAATCTTACATTTTTAAATTTACTGTATTAAAGATTAAAAGGGATTTCCTGTGCTTTAAATGAACTGATAATCTGTCATGTGCAAAGTTAACAAGTAGACCAACTTAGCATTTACTTTTTCAATACAAACTTAAATCTTCTGTATTTCAATTTTTATTAATAAGTAGCTATGGTATTTTTTTAAAATAAGAAATAAATCTAAAAAAAAAAAAAAAAAGAAGGCAATTTGATAATGTATTTTCAAAATTCAGCTGTTAATAATTTTTTTAAAAAATATATCCAGTCCATCACTTTACAAATACTGTAATGTTATCTGCTAATTTCAATTCCAAGAAAGGATACAAAACTTATTTTTCACACACACAAAAAAAAAAACTAAATATTTGAACTATTAAAAGTATTAATATAAATAAATTTATTTTACACAACTTCATTGAGACAAATATAAATAACTAAAGATATATCATAATAGAAAAAAGGCTAGCATGGTAGGGAAATGAAAATAGAGACCATTTTTTTCAATCGGGTCCATAAGATTAACAGATAAGATACCTAAGCAGATTTCTTAATTCCCCAATAACATCTGCTCACCTCATATAACAAAACAATATATTTTGATAGTCAAGCAAATCATGTTGACAAATTTTTTTTTAAATTCAAGAAATAAAATGTAAAGTATTGTAATTTATTAAATTAGTTAAAGAATTTTTGTATATTTTTCAAATGTTTTTAGCTTCTCAATGAGAATCTATACCAAACACAGCAAAATAAGATTGTAATGTTGAGTAAAAAACAAAAAAAAACCCCATAGCATGAAAGTAGACAGCAAAAAACTGTTCAGTTTTCAATAATTGTAGGTAAATTCTTTTGATCTACTTATAAAATATTTTGATATCAAATTTTGATTGACTAACCAACCAGTCAACTTGACTGCATCTTCTTCCTCTAAAAACTGTTTATATAACCTCTGCAGACAAAGACCAAGAGTTCATTTTAGCCCAGTTACCTTTATTATCAAAGGCCAATCAGAGTTGTTTTTTGGGGTGTCTTGGCTACACTAAGTATTCAGTGCATAAGACATTTCTCAGTACAATATACTTTTTCAATAAATGTGCAAAATTCTGTGTATATACAAAACTTGCCTAACTAAAATTATGTAAGTAATTTTTTAAATTATAGTAACAATCATAAAAATACACAATTCTCTAGAAAGTAAACAATGCACTGATGTCTTGACTATCACAAGATCTCAAACACTAGATAATCATAAAGCAATAAGATGTTTATAACAGCAAGTCTATCAATGAAGCAATAAGTAATATTTGAATACAAAAAGCAGTTGTAAATATTAAGAATTAAGTTTCTTGTTTTTGAGAGAGAGAAAAAAAATAAAAACATTCAATCAAAGTAGCAAAAATGCAATAAATCTTATTTTATTCAAAGGGAACATTTACAAAATAGAAATTAGATATAGTCAGATCAATGAATGTTACCTTCAGAACTTACAAATTCTTTTAAAAGAACAGGTTTTTATTCACCATACCCATATTAATACTCTCTCAGCACAAAAAAATAAAAACAAAGATCCAAAGGTATAAAAATTGACAGTTTTAATGTGTATAAATTACTGAATATCAGCCAAAACACTTTAAGGCTTAATTGAATGATAAATCATGATTCAACCCATGATATCCCAGTGGTACATTCATACAAATACTCTTCTCCCCCATCCCCAGCTAGGGGTTAAATAGTAAGGAAGACTGGGGTCTTCAGCTTGACAACCAGTTTTGAATTTAAAGCTGGTTGGGCATGGGACTAGCAACTTCAACCCACAAAAACCTACTTGTTATGGAAACTACAGCAACAATGCCTGGCATGTTGAGGCTCCTCAGTAGAGTTGAATGATATTCCAGTAGATATATCATTGTGCCTTTTCCGTTAAAAAATAAAAATAAAAAATAAGAAAATTCTCTAAAATCTAACTTTGTATCAACATACAAAGCAAACTGCTTTATAGAGAAAAGTTTATCTGAAAACTATGATAACTTATAATTACTAATCTGTTTTCAATACATGATAACCTGCATTTTCTAAACATGTAGAAAGTCTTAATTTTGGAATTATTGAATAAAAATGCAAGTTTACTCCTAACATGAACTTTTAGAATTCTTATATTACTTAAATTTAACTGGACTAAATCTGTAAAGAGCTTAATAACCAACCAATCCACTCACTAATTTAGCCTACTGATTTAAAAAAAAAAAAAAAAAGTAAATAAAAGACATTTAATATTCTAAGATAAATCAGTAATTATAACTTAATACAGAAAAAATACATTTCAAATCAGAATCATTTCTTTTACTGAGTTTTACTCAAAACTTAAAAAAAAAAAAAAGAAAAAAAAAGAAAAATAGTTATTTAGTTCAACTTCACAAATCCATCTACAAATAAATATTGCATTAACTAAGACCTTCCAAGCTTTTCACATATATTTTATTACAAGATGGCACCCAACTGAATTTTGGCTTTTACTTAAATTTATGTATACACACATACACTGCTGCATAAGGGGAAAAACATCAATTTCATAACAAGAATAAAGCATTTAAAAAAAGATAAACATGAAGTTAAAAAAAGCAATTTGCACTGTATATAAATAATTCAAGAAAATTGTAATTCAAAACATGTAAAGCAACAAAAATCTTAATAAAGTTAAAGTTTTCAAATCAATGTGAAAAAATTCAGCGTCCCAATTATGAAAATGAACAAGTAGAAAGTTGAAGTTTTTAAAAAATTTCAAGCTGATGTTTTAATACTATTATATAGTTGCTTCTAAGACCAACAAATGTTCATAATATAAAGAAAAAACAAATCTATATTTCTGAAGATATTTTATCAAAATTGTCCTGTAACTTAAAATTTACAAAAAAATCCTCAAACAGGTAAAATGTTGAAATTTAACTAAATTATCATCTTACATGCTCATAAAGTCAGCTGACAAGATTAAAGCAAATTTATGAGTGAACATTTTAAATGCAAAAAGAAAACAACTTTGTTTTTAAAGTACATAAAATAACAAGAAATCAAAAATAGTGTCCAAACTTAGTTTGTGTATATCAATCACTGAATTAAAAAAAAAATTAGGACTCTTAATCTTCACTTGGTACCTGTGTAAATATATATATATATATATATATATATATATATATATATTATAAATTAATTGATTTAAAATATGGTTTTTTTTTCACTACACAGTTCTAACCATGTTTCAAAAATTGAAGCTAAAAGCCCAAAAACTTGCAAATAAATGCCAAACAGAAGGTATTTTTATATTTTCTGTGCTTGTACATTATTTTAAATATATGTAAATAGTTATATAACTGGATATATTTTTTTCCTACATTGAACAAAAATCAACACCTGAAATGACTTATAAAATATAATAAAAAAACAATAAGTTCCTGTTTTTTTATTCATTTGGCATTTGTTTGTACATTCGGAAAAGATGCAAGTTGTCTCAGTGTTTAAATAATTTGATACTTATTCACAATATTTGATCAAATAGGAATTTAACAAGAAATAGTTAAACATTTTTTTTTTTTAATTTCAATATTTTTTTTTAAAATCACCTTTCAACATTGAAAATGAAACCAGTCAGTATAAACATTTACACAAAATTGATAGTGTATCTAGCTAAAATTTCTTAGCAATTTCAGAGTAAGCAGTGATGTACACAAAACAAATGAAGGAATTAATAGCTAAGAAAAAAAAATATTTCAATGAGAGAAAAATGTTGAAATTATCATCTAAGTTTCACTAATGAGAACTAAAAATATCATTTTTAATATCATAATTATACTAGAAAAGCTTAAAAGATGATTCAAAAACTCACTTTTTTGTTTATCTTAAGTAGAAGCTAAATAAGATTTTAGCTTGCTTTTTTTTTTTTTTTTTTAAACTAAAATTATTCTAAACCAATATGGATGCACTGGGATATGAATATCAAACATGGATTTATGAATTATAGACAAATACTGAATGGATTTATGGATCTTTCAAATCCTTTCCATATTAAATTTTAATAAATTCAAGTATTAAGCAGATTTGCAAAACTATTAGGAAAAAAAAAAAAAAAAGTTACTTTTTGGCCTAGAATATGAATTGTCACATAAAATAGTTTCAGAATTTTAAACATTTTGTAAATGTTTTTCATTTTCAGTGTATAGATGTATTAAATGCATTACAATATAGATTAAAAACTGAGTTAACCAGCATTGCATTACAGCACCCAAACTAAAACACAATCACATAACTCAGGCAGTATCATAAACTGAAGATCCAAGAAATTTACAATCCAGGGATTCGTTTTATTCTTTTATCTTGTTATATTAGTGCAAGTAAACTGGGAAAAAACTCTAGGAAATGTTTATATTAAATATCAGTAGGCATTTAATGCTTGTTTAAATCTCAGTTGGTTATATTTATCCCTCATGTGGCAATTACAATGCATTTCAAGTAAATTATTTCAAGATTCATTGACACTTTTTAGTAGAGCTCCAAGAAAATAAACATTCAAGATCAGTAAAAAAGGTACTTGCTAAATATACTAACAAATAATGTTAATTTAAATATACAATAAATGAATGCTCCCTACAAATCACTATACGATACATCTGCATTGGTTCATTATGTAACATTTTCATATTTCTGGAAGTCTCATTTCTTTTGTTGTATATAAAGACATTAAAATGAAGTGGCAAACATATGTAAGCTTTTTATTTGAGGAATAGTCAAGCATTACACTATTCAAATTGTTAAAAAATATTTGAAATGTGAAACACTTTGAAAGGCTAAAAATTCAGATGAACAATGGTAACATATCTACATAGAACAAAGTAATTGTCAAGGGATTATTTTTTTATAAACAAAAGAGTATACTGATGTTTTGGGTCTGACTCACTTCCCAAAATAACCAAACATCAGATTTGTGTGTATGTTTAGATAGGGTTTCCTGGTTGAGCTGAGAACTTTTCAGTACACACACACACAATAAAAATAGTTTCAGGACATGTTATATTCATGGGTTAAAGTGCATGTAAATAAAATATTGGACATTCAGGTCAACACCCAGCAGTGACAGTGTTTCATGCTTAAACACAATGAAGATTGGCTTGAAGATTGCATTTAAGCATGAAACAGACTGTTGCCACTGGGAGTTGACCTCAATGTCCACTTATCTTTTTATTGTATTCATACCAGCAATTTCTTTTCTGGAGATCAAGTATGTAAGAACATTCCAAATGATCTGTGGATCCAAACACTTTCACCTAAGCCATATTAAATAAATAAAGATATGTAAAAAGTTTGTTTTTTTTTTTTTTATTCTTGATATATTTTCTTATAATAATAAAATTTTAAATTGTTCTTTATAAAAATTCTCAGTGAAATGCATATACTTTTAATTATTCTAACTTGAAAGTTTAAGAGTCATCTGAAAAAGATTAAAATCAACTCAAAAACTTCAGGTCAGTTCTTAAAGAAAAGTCCTATATGTTGTAATTTTTGGCAAATATTTGAATGAAAAGCAGCATTATTATTATGACATTTTTATAAAAACTTTTCTAGAGGTTAAAAAAAATATTGGATAGAATTTTTTACAAGGAGAAACAACAAAAATAGTTACCATTGTCTAGGTTTTATGTTTAAACAATACAAATTATGACAAAACTAGAATAGGCAATAGTATATTAAATATAAAATAGGTAGGAGTCACCACTCAAAACAAAACCTGCATATAATTTCCATTGTGTTACAATTATTAACTTTTTCTTATATGAAAAGAAATTAAGTTATTTTATCAAGGACAAAACATTTTTATTCTATCTTTTGTACAGTCAGTTATGTGCCATGCATGATACACGTGTAGGTGATCACATAGCATTCGATATATGACTGATGAGGTGGATTTTTCTGGCAGTAGGTTGCCATTTCTTTCTGCAGTAGACCAGTTGCCATCCAAGGCTATAAAACCTGGTCTGTCCTGCTATTTACCCATAGCTGAGGGGAGAAGAAGAGGATTCATACCTTTGCCAAGAGTATTAGCACATAAGTGAATATAATGGATTCAACTGGAATTCGAACTCGGCTCTCTGATTTCTCAACCCAAGCCGCTATCCATTATTCCAGCATGCATCCTCTATTGTACACAATTATTAAAAAAAAAAAAAAAAAACATAATTGTTTACCATCCATTGCATTTTAAGCACTAAGAATAAAAAAAAAATTACCTGCAGCAAAAAAATAAAAATACTGGCTTAACATTTAAATTCATTATATTTATCAATTACATGTCATTCAAGTCATTAGACAAAAAATATACAGAAGTTTATTTTATTCACATCAGAAATACTGACTATTATCAACATTTTTTTAATTCAGCAAAGTTAATGTTTATAAACTAAAATCAATTTCAATGTTTATAGACATTTATTAAATTTAGCTTAATCTGATACAGAACAACAACAGGTAACTAGGTGAGGGTCTAATTCACTACACCAGTGATAGCGTTAAAACTAGCTTGTTAACTGTAAAACTGTAACACTTTGGCATGTGCCCAAAATTTAAGGTTTATATTTCTAACTAACAAAAATGGTTATCAGAAATTCTGCTGTATCCATAAAAAGGTTTTACTTTATGAAAAGATGGTAAACAGACCTTTTAAAAAATGTTAGAAAGGACAGTGTATCACCCATCAAGCACCATGGAAATAAACTGGTTCATGTAATTGATGTTGGTTAAGAAAGAAAAGTATACATAACAAATTTCATGTTTTTCAACAGCTGCTATTCATTCTCATCTTTATAATGAGAAATAATTTGTCCTTTTTATCTTTTGAAAAAAAAAAAAAAAAAAAAATTATTTTATAAGAGAATTTATTCATTTCTAATTTTAAAGAATATCAAATCAAAAATGGAGCACCTTCCAACATTATCCTGATATCTTAATAAAAAAAAATAGGAAAAAATGATTTTCAAGTATAAGAAAGGGCTTGAAAATTATTAAATTATGAATGCTTGCTATTGTTATATATTCTATTTCTGGCTAATTCTACTATAAAAAGATTTGGTTGCCTTGTCTAAGAAATATCAATAAAATAAGGTTTCCAAGCACATCTTTAAAATTAAATATGAAAATTATTTGGATCTCCTCCACTATCATGCCTAATGGTTACTTAGTACTGAATAATTAGTAATGATTCAACGTTCCAATATCACAGAAAATAATTTGCCACTTGCTTCTCTCTTTAATCCATAAATACAATATAATCTTTACAAAATATTATTTATATACTGACATTCAATTTCCTTGTTCTTTATGAAGTTTAATAGAAAAAAAGAATTAATTTGATAAAAAAAACTAATTGGATTGATTTTTTTTTATAATTGCAGAAGTTTTTACTGGTTTCAAAATACCATCTAAACAGTGTAAGTGTGAATCTAAAAATTATCAGTACTTGTAATATTTAAATACAATAGCAGAATTATTTTTGCCTCATAAGATTCTCAAATGAACAAAATTAAAATAGGAAAAAGGGGAAAGGTAAATAACAAAAACTAAAACCAAAGTCAATACTCAAAATATTAGATGAACAGTGGATAATGGGGAGAGAGAATAATCCACAAAATTTTTTTACAATAAGTTATTTTAAAAATTTACTATAAACAAAACTATATGTAAAGCCTTTTGAAAAACTTGAAGTAAATTTTAAAGTATCTATAGTAATATCATTAAAACTGCTATGGTGTCAAAATTATTTTAGTTGAATGATAATGTATCTGTAACATTGTCAACCAGTTTTAATTTAAAAAAAAAATAAATAAATAAATAAATAGTTGTTTACTTTACATGTTACATTCTTAAAAAGTAACTTCCAATGATATAAACAAAATAAATGAGAAATTACTATACATCTTTCTATTCAAACCAGCATGAATATCCTTGGTGTTATACTAATACCAATTCAGCCATTGTAATCTCACGCCTTCTTCAACTTTCTGCCAAAGTACTTAGAATTTATTCTTAGAAATTTGGACGTAACCCTTTATTCACTCTAGTGAAAAAAAAAAAAAAAAATCTTTCCATATTTAAGAGACTTGAGTCTTATTTAACTTTGTATCACTTGTCTAGTTCTTTCAATGAATCAGAATGTGAATTTTCAGCAATACAAAATCTAGGAAGTAAACTCAACTGCCAGGGAACCAGATGTAGTTTCACCAAGGTTTCAATCCACTAGGCATAGGTAACCAATACAAAATATCTCCTATGCATGGACAGCTGAACAATAACAATCTCTTCCCCACAGTCGAGTGAATAAAGGGTTAAATACAAAATTCCAAGAAAGTTACAGAGTATGAAGAGACACTTGAAGAAGTCTAAAAAGTACAATGGCTGAAAGACTGAGTATAACAACCAATTGAGCATCCTAGTCAGAATAGCAAGGCATACAATAACTATCTGAAAAAGTAAAATAAAAATTAAAAAATTATGTTCTATTTTAGGTAGACATGATTCCATAACAAATTTTTTTTTTTTTTAAATCATTCCTTATTTTTAATTTCTCAAGCAACATTTCTACATGTAAAAATCCAATCTACACAAGGTAAGCTGAGAACATGACAGACTAATCACAAAATATTAAGAATTTAAAAAAAAAAAAAAAAAAATTAAGTAAAGAACTTTTGACTTAAATTTTTGTAAAGTTAAATATATGAAAAAAAACAAAAAAAAAAAACAAATTTAAATTATACATTGAAAAATTTAGAAATTTATCAAAATTGTTACTTAAAAAAAATAATTTTTTACCCCAGTCATAGGCAGTAAGTTTTATATAAAATATATTTCAGATACAGGCTTTGAACATGTAACCTCAAATTTAACTTTATTTCTTTTCATCTAGAAAATAAAATAGTTTGTGGAAGGTATTTTATAAATTATTTCCTAGCTAGAGCTTGACTGTAATTAAATGGTTATACTAAATAAGACATCCAAAACTTTAAAAAAATCAAATCCCACTATAGATAAATTCTATTTAATTATGAAAATAACTGGTTAATTCATTATTAATAAATGAATAGGAATAAGAAGATAAACAACAATCACCAACATATTTAAATTGACAAATAAGTATGAGTTAGCAAAATTTTACTAAGATCTTTGCAAGAGAACCCTTCTAAAAATTCATACTCAAATTATTAGCAAGAGATATGGACAAAGAGGTAATTCCTACCATTATAATTTATAAACTGGCTATATCTTCCAAAAGGAAGAAAAAGAAAAAAAAAAATGTTTAAATCCCGAAAAGTTTGAATGACAAACTCAAACGCTGAATAATTTTTTTAAAATTTTCTTCAGAACTAATAGTTTGTTTTAATATACTTTAAATTAATTTGATCAAATTATGTGATAAGTATGAAAATATTTCACATCAGCTTCAATCTTTAAATCAACTTATAGATTAAAATATATAGACACCAAATAAAGCAGCTGTGTTAGCTTCCTAGCAGCATCTACTTTGTGGTTAGTATTCTTTTATAAAATGTCATAGAAATGTTATAAAATATAAATAAAAATAAAATTACTGAAAATTAAATTTAAAAAAAAAAAATTTTATACACACTTGTATTTGTTAAATTAGATAAAAGTTTCATTATTTAAAAAGTATAGCAAAAGGCTTTGTAATATAAAAATACATTTTTAATCTCTTTACTAAAATCAATTTCATACAATCATATGCAAAAACAGTTAAAAAAAAATTGTATTAAATTGCTTATATTTGGTTAAGATATTTATCTATAACCAACCTAAAATAAAACACAAGTTCAGGTCTAACTTTGTTTCATATATCTAAAACCATATTGATCACATTTTGTAACTGGAAGGGGTCAAATCAAAAATTCCAATATTAGCATCACTAGACTAAAGGAGGTCATGAACTAACAATTAAACCAGCTCCTCAATGTAACTTAACATCAGCCTAAAAACTTTACAAAATAAAGTCATTTTTTGCATATTTATATGGAAACAGATCTGAACTACTTTGCAAATAATATAATATAATATAATAATATAAAACAATTTCTTAGCATCTGCATTATTTAAAAAAAAAAAAAATAACCTCATATAATATTGTATAGTAAAAGCTAAACGAATTAGTAACAATGCAAAATGACACCAACAATGCATGTATGTATAAAATAATGCAAAATAATAAATTTTAAAAAATTGCTTACTTTGACAATCCCTGAACATGCCCTGATTTTTCATCACTTGTTTGTTCATCACTAGAATCATCATCATCATCTTCCTCTTCATCATCGTCATCCTCCTCTTCATCATCATCGTCATCCTTATCATCTTTGTCGTCATCTTCAACATCTTCCTCATCTAGTATATACTCATCTGACACATCTTCATCTTCAGATGAAAAGCCATCATCGTCAGAGTCATCCTCCTCTTCTGACACCTGTTGTCGTTTCAATTTCTTAGACTTGGGCATTTCTAGGTTTTGCAAGTGTTTCTTAAACTTTGCCTTCTTTTTGTTCAAATCTGCCCATTTAGCTTTGGCAATTTTAGTCCGATTTTTCTTGCAAGCACTGCCAGAAATATTCTTCTCTAGCATATTATCACTGTCTGATGCTTCTCCATCACTGACCATCTGAACTGAATATCTTTTCTGCAACTTCTTCTGCTGCTTTTTGGGGAGTAATTTAAAGTTGGCACCATCAATTCTTACCCTTGCTTTCTGCTTTTTGGTCAAGTTCTTTGTACTTAATACTCCTTTGCCAACTCTTACCTTCTTCTTGTTCAGCAAATGGTTAGCACCTTTCACCCTTTCAGCCATTAGTTTTTTCTTCCTTGCTTTGTTCTTTAACTCAGGTGTGTCAAGGTCATAAATGCACACACCATCTGCATCTTCATAATTTGCTGACAACAGTTTCTGTCTTGCTGCTTTCTTTCCTTTACCACAGAAGTCTCCTGACAAAGATTTTTTAGATCTATTTTTTGTTCCGCTCATTGCAGCCAACTCAGTATCAAGGTTAAGTTTCTTCCATTTTCGGAGCTTCGATGAAGGACTCTCTCCAAAATGCTGTTTCTTTTTCATATGTAATCGCCCTTTCTTGCCGTTTTTCTCATCATCAGAATCTGTTTCAAGGCTGCCATTTTTCTGAAGTTTCCTCTTCTTCTTGGCTGGCAATACTAAATCTTCATCTTTTAGTTTGTACCGACGGGACGGAGCTGAGAGGTGTTTAAAGATCTTTTCCTTTATATCATCAGAAGCATCAATTTTGAGCCCATGCCAATATTTAGCAGACCTATCCAAAACTTCTGGGTCAGAGTTTTCATTTATCAGTTTTCTCTTTTTCTTACTAGACATCCTGGGACCATTAAGCGTCATTGAAACGCCCTTAGCCATGGCCTTTTTGCTGCTACCCTTAATGCCGTGGGGAGACATGACAATGATGTACAAGATCTAAGAGTTGGCACACAAGTTCATTATAATGTAAGAAAGATCAGAAAAAACTGCCACTAATGTGGCTAACGCATCTTTGTAGTTGGATATAAAATCTGAAAGATTAAAAGAAAAAAAATGTTAGCATCTTTGAAACAAAACAAAAATACAATCATTATTTATTCTAAACTATAAAAATATCAAATATTTTGCCAAATATACAGAGTTCTTGTAATTTTCTTTGTTATATTTGGAAATTGTTTAATGAATACACATCAGTTCTGCAGCTGTTTTAATGTCACTATTTCAATTTTCTTCACTACTAAATATAAATTAGGTCTTGTTAAAAATTTCTAATATAATCAAAATTATTCTACACTTAAGGTACACTATTCATGATGATAACCAAAACTATACTTCAAAAGTTCAGAATTCAAATTCTGGTGAAATCTGTTGTGTTAACCTTCGCAAAATACCCTTGGGAAAGGCATGATGAATCCATCTCTTCTTCACCACCTCCCAGCTGCAGGTTTAACAGCAGAACAAACCCGGCTCCCTAACCTCAGGTGGTGGTCAGTTTAAGAGAAGGATTCTTTCAATTACAAACTGTGAAAGCGGCAACAGGAAACTACCCCATTATCTTTGACAAGAAGTCATGAAAGTTTGCAGAAAATAAAAAAAAAGGAATCTGAGGGGAATTCTGATTACCTATGCCCTGAACGGTTAGTTTAATGTTCAAAATTAATGATCCTAAGTTAAAAAAAAATTAAAACCGATTATTTAAATGCATTTAGATTTCTTTTAAAAAAGAATTGAAGAGTTTACCTTAGAAAATTATATCATTTACACCACTGGCCACTGAGAAAAAGGTAAGCCTCAGTAACTGTGTAGTCTACAAAAACAAAGCGAAAAACATTGGTGAGAAAAATATAAATTCATTAATAAAACTGGTCAACAAAAATAAATTTTGAAATCATCTTTTTTAGCTAATTTGAGGACACTGAATTTTACTTTTTCTTGATTAGCTACCATTTTTGCTGTACAAAAATGCTTCATTTTTTGGAAAAAAAAAAAAAAAAAAAAAAAAGAGCAGTTTTTCATTTGTTTTCTGTATATATGATATTGACCAATGGCAATTTCTCAAAATGAAATCGTAGAAACCTCTCAATTCGTATTTAAACCAACAAATTGAGTCTGCCTATTGAAAAATACTATTTTTGCAATAACAATCAGACCCTAAGTCTTTAAAAATAACATGATTGAATATACCAACAAGTATTTTTATCAAATCATTTAATAAACTAAACAGCAGAAATAAAACCTTCGTGAACATAAGAACTATGGTAAAAATTTTCTTTCTTGATTGTCTGTCATGTTCAATTCCCTTTTGATACTCCAGCAGTATCATGTGTACAATGAAATAGGTGCATTCAATTGGGATGTCTTTAGTTGAGGTTTCTTTCCAACTGTAAAAACAATGTTCTCAATATGCTTCGTTTCCTTCCGTAGTGGTGGGATAAATTTATGAATATCAAACAGAAGATTTTATTTAGGGTTTCATTTTTTTTTATGGCCCCTTAATTATCAGGTTTCGTTTACTAAAGTGTATTACTGATAAAGTTTATCAGCTAATTTGAATTTTGGCGATTTTGAAAATATTCGGTACTTCTATTTTAAAATTTTTGACTCAAAAAATACTTTTTTCTTATAAAAATAGTTTATTTCAAGTAACTGACATAAATTGCCCGGCTTACCTGAAAATTGATGTTACGATTTTTATAAAAATTTTCGATCAGCCAAGATCGTAAATTGATCTTTTTTTCCCAAAAATGAGCAATTTCAGTACAGCAAAAATGGTAGTTAACCATGAAAAACTGAAGTCATTTTTGGAATTAGCACCATCAAATTAGCTAAAAAACGTGTTTTGTTTCTTGGCATCAAAAATCGTGTTGGCCAGTGTAATCATTTAAACTAGAATATTTTAAGACGTTTAAAATAATTGAAAAATGCGACTTAAAATATGCACATTAAAAAAAACAAACAGAAAAATGAATTATTTTTCACGAAAAAAAAAGTAAATAAAAATAAATAAATAAAAATGCGTTCACATCATAAAGAGTCAACAATTGAAGTGAAGTTTTTCCAAACATTGTCATTAAACTTAAAGATCAATTTTTATAAAAAGAAAATGTTTCGTCGTAGATTGTGATTATTTTTTTCTAAATAAATAAAAACAATTTAAAAACAAATCCTTCCTTTATAGTTCTTCAAATACATTTTTTTAACAAATTTTTTTAGCAATTATGCATAAAAAAGTTTATTTCCAAGACTCTAAGGATCCGATTGGTTTAAGAATATTACCTGTTTTTTTTTAGGTATTAAATTAAAAGAAAAAAAACAAACTTTAAATTGAAAATATTATTAAGGATATATGAAACGGAAGCTAAACTTTTTAAATTTTAAAATCAAGTTTAAAGTATCACAAAGCAAGAAATTTTGTGAAAAGAATTAATTCTATAATATTGATATCCGAATTTGATCAAAAAGTTGCAAAATTTAACATTTTTTAAACAGATGGTGAAAATTCGAAGAGAGAAGAAAAGAGGAAAACCCAGTAGACAAGTCCAAGATGGCAAAAGACAAAAAAAAAAAATTAAAAAAAAAATTACATTTGATTTTTTAAAAGGTTCTGCGAAGAGAAACCCTTTCAATTAAGTACATAAGCACTGAGCGTGTTTGTTTATCTAATCAAAAATCGTAACAAAATTTTTTTTAAAAAGTTTATCTTTAATAAATGGATTAAGAAAAAATGTAATTATCTGATCAGTAAAGTATTTTTAATGGTGAAATTAAACTTACTTAACGCTTATTAGAGAATAAGGAAAATAAAATAAATATTCAATAAAAATAATTTAAGAGATTAAAAATAAAGCAGAAAAAAAAACGAGATTCCAAAAAGAAAACAAATGAAAATTTAACTAAAATGAATAACAATAATAATAATAGCGCATCAAATATTAAGAAAGGAGGGAAGGTGGTGAAAGCAGAAAAGGGGGAAAAAAAAGGATAAAATTGGTTATAGATGGTCAAAAAGTGAGTGGTCGATTTACTATATAAAACAACACCATTCTGATCCCCGACTTCATGGGCACATTGTAAGGTTTTTTTGAATTAAAGCCGGGTTGGGCGGGTAGAGTAAGATTGCATTCTTTTCATCCTTTTTATACTTATTTTAAATTTTTCGTGGATTTTCCGTGTAGCTTAAGTGGGAGCAGATTAAAATTTACAACAGAAAAAGAAAAATTAGGATAAATTAAAGCAAAATAAAGAGAGAGTGAAAATAACTGATTATATGGATGGACCATCTTGTATTAGCAGACATGAAAGAGGGGGTAGAAGTAATGATATTGTTTGGGAAAAATCCTCAAGTCAATTATAATGCAAAAGTATGAATTCGAATGCAAGCCACAATCGAGATATTAAAAAGACAACCAATTCGAAATAACTAACCAAGAAAAATACGATATGAATAAAGAAATGAGGAAAGCAAAATAAAAAAAGCTTCACTTTTTCAAAGCTCCGTTTAGCATGGTCATCATAACACACATTCAAATACTCACTTTCTCTCTTACCCTCTCTTTATGCAGACAAAGAATCAAGCGAGTAAAATCTTTCCACAATTAAATCCTGTAAGCTTTCACCAATGGTTCTTTATCAAGAAATCTGGATCGAACCAATTTACAGTTAATCTTTCAACCGGAATCTTCGATTACTAGCCACATAACATGTGCGACAACAACGAGACCGACACGGAAATAGCGAACCATCAGTAAACATGTTATTAATTTTTGTCTATGGAAGACCAAACGGATAGCAATTGACAAATCATCCAAAAACGTACAAATTTAGATTTCCTTTATCCATGCAAATAATACCTCTTACAACATAAAAATCTTGCTGATATATGTATGATAATTTTATAGTATCTTCTTTTTAAGCACTTTGGGAATTTTTTTTCATAAAGGTAGCAAACAGAATTAATAGCTATTTATATATTTATAGTCATCCATTGCTGATATTATCTCCCGTGTTGGTAGATCAGGGGGAGTTAACTCGATTTTTCTTGGTATTACCACATCCGACGAATTGCAATATGGGTCGCCCGTAGTGTGTATTCATTCTGATTGGACAAAGAAAATGTTTTTTGTATATTTAAAAATAATATCAGAAAAATCGTCAAAGTTATTATTTCTTTCTAAATAAATAGATATAAGTAAATAGAATTACCGGGTGTTTCATGCATCTCCCTCCAGTCTTTAAGCATGAATGGTTTTTAAAAAATTATTTTTTTAGTCGATGCTATTTCAATGCTCATTGCAAGGTATTTAATTAGATTTTAAAATAAATCAATAAGTTATTTTTTTAATTATAATCCCTCAACGTCAAAAAGCAACACAGCAACAGCTTTAAAAAAAAAAAAAAAAAATCTGTGAAATAGAATAAATAATAGACAATGATTTTATCTTTGTTTTTTTTTTTTTATATATATATTATATAAATTATATGTTAGTTTTATTTTTTATTTCCTAGATTTAACGCTCCTAAGTAAGCATACATTTAACTCCGGTCAATAAATAAGCAAGTTGAATAGTCTGAATGTAGAACCCCAAAATAAATCTATAAATTATAAAAAGAGAAATTCTTTCTTTAACATCAACACAAGAAGTAGCAGTAGCTAAAAAAATTAATTATAATAAATTGTTCTACACAAATTACCAACAAAAATAAAATGATGGAGCATTGATCAGAGAGGAAATCAGAAATAAATCTATAAATAGTGGATACGAATCTACTTTTGATCATTTAGTTAAAGTTGAAAAAAATTTATATAACTTCATTGCCAACAACCTACGCGTGGCTGGACGCCATGTTCGCTCTCGCAGTTTTACAATTATTCATTTAAAAATACAGTATTTTCGAAGTCAATCCTTTATTTAGTTTATTTAATAGCATTTATATTTATTGTATTTAGACTATACTTAAGATAATAAATTACTTAAAATAATGGAATCTTTTTATTAAAAAACTAAATAGGATCTTAATATTGTACCTTCAACAATACAAAAAAATTATACCCGCTCAACAAATTAATGGCGTCTTGACTTCATCTATTCTCTTTTTTAGTTATACTTGGCTTCCATTTACTTAACTTTATAATTAAAATATAAACAAAATAGATTTTAGAGAGTATTTTTAAGTAGGCAGTTCGCATAACTAATTTAGGGAGGAGCTGGTGTTATCTGACACTTCGATAATACAGCACAACAAACAATAAGTATATAAAAAAAAAGACAGATTGATAATTGAAGACGGAAGTTTAACACTTACCATACCAAAACACTCCTAATCCCTCAAACTCTTCTTTTTCTTACCTTTCTGTAAAATCTAACATCGGAATATTGTTAGTAATGTTAGAATATAAATAATGCAGTAATCTTTGAGAAAATCACTACACACTGTTGCTATTTAGATATCTGCTTCTCTCGCTTAATTCCTTCCCTTCTATATCACATTCCTGTCTTCTATATTATTATTATTATGACAATGCAGAGAAATTCATTTAACTTTTTTTCCTCTAATTTCTTTAAGTGTCTGTTTTTGTCTCCGGTTTTCCCCTGAAACTATTTCCTCTTAAATCAGAAAAGAAAACATGAATTTTATTAAGTTAAAAATTCTAAAGCAAGTATTCACAATTAAAAAAAAATATTGACTCAGAAAAGTTTTTAAACTAACTACTAAAAAGGCTATCATCGACCTATGCAGTTTTTTAACAATTTTAAAGAAAATCAACAACTTTACAGAATGTTTAATTTTTTTTTTAATAAAAAAAAGCGAACGTTTTTAAACAGAATTGAAGTCTTCCTTTTAGTTTTAAGTTTTAATTTAAATTCATCATTTACAGCTCTTGAAAATGATATTTTTCAAAGTTAGGTGGGGGGGGGAAATACCCTCAAATTTTCAGAATTTTTATATCTATTTTATTTTTCAATATCAGTCATTTAAACTAAACAAAAAAGTTTTTAACCGACTAACCAATTTAATGTAAAAATGGGTTAAAAAAAAAGTCTACAACGCAACTTAAATTTTTTTTAAAAAGTCCTTAAAAGAATGAAACAGTGAAAAAAAACTATCTATCTCGTGTAGCGAAACAAAAATATTTTTAAACTAAACTTTAATTAGTCATAAGGCGAGATAAGTAAAAAAAAAAATGCATTTTAACTTAAAAATAGTTTCAGAAATTCGAAAAGTTCCTATCAATATCATTTTTTTAGTTACTCAGTAATTTTTTAGATTTCATTTCATTAATTGTGTTCAAATTCACATTTTTTTTTAAAAAACTGAAGTGAAATTAATCACTCAATGAATATTCGTCAATATTGTCATTGTATTTTTTTAATTTATTCACTAATTTATTTTTTAAGAAAAATGAAAATACTGGAAAACATTTTAAAAAGTTGATTTCTTCTGTCATTACGTACGAGGATGTATCAATCAATATAAATTTTCAGCTTGGAGACATAATTGAAAGTTTCAATTTAAGTCACCATTATTTAAAATAAAAATGTATTGAAGAAAGAGTAGTTTGTGTAGTAAAAATGTAAATGCCTTTTCATGATTAGATGGATTTAAATCCATTATGATAGAGAAAGAACAAATAGGGAATGTTTCCTATGTTTCCTTATCCTATCATTTTGATGGAATCCATATTTGATCCCACTTCACATATGTACACGTTTGAATTTAAAATAGAGCACTCATATATACATCCCACACCGTTTGCACGACTCAGAGTTCATGTCAAACGCAACGCAATTTTCAGGTGCTTAGTGTGTGTGTGTGTTTTTATATATATATATATATATATATATATATATATATATATATATATATATATATATATAAAATAAAAAGTTAGCAATTAAAAATAATGTATCGTCTGGGTTGTTTTTTATACACGTTTTTGAGAGAAGTTTGTTTTTATTTCCAATTTATGAAAAATTATCTTTACATATATATACTGACCAACAAGAGTCATGGTCTCAAGCCTTTGTAACATCCAGAATAGTGGGACAGGTGTGAGCCTAATTTTTTAAATAAATAAAACCAGGTCAGTAGATACTGGAGAAGACTTTTGACAGCAAGGGGACAAGACAAATTGTCAATATCAAAGAAGGCATTTGACATCAAGAAGAGAACATCAAAGAAGGCATTAGTTACCGGCCATCTGCAGAGAAACCAAAAGTTCAAGTGAAAATTCTCCTGTGGTTGGACAGCCAAGAATGAAAAGAATTCTAAGAAATCTTCTCAGGAACGAACTGTGTGAAGTTAAAAGGGACTTTTCAAAAAATTACTGTATGTCCCAGAGATGCTTGTGGGGCAAGTAAAAGTAGATCCTTTCATTTTTTTCTCAAAGGTTGTTGCACATTTGTTTTTGACTGCCTTGTATTATTTTCTCTTTTTGTCATTTTCAAAATTCTTGTCTTTTCCCAAACTAACTGTAATTTTTTTTCATTTTTCACTGGTAATCTTTTTATCTGAAATTTTTATCCTACCTTACTAAGTACACAAAAGGAAATTTTTGTGCAAAAACTTGTATTTGTACCTTTTTCCATAATTGTGTAAATAAATGTTTTTCTTTTTAACATTTTATATAATGATTGTCTTATTTTGTAATTTTTCACCTATTATTATGACTTACTATTTCTACTAAGTTTTTGTGTTTAGCAAAAGCATTTGGATTTGGTAAGAATAAAATTGATATATATATATATATATATATATATATATATATATATATGGTAACAAATAAAAGTAAATGTTCAATTTATATGCCCTACTAGATCTGTGGCAATGTATGTACTTGTCAAGGATTTTAATTTTTAGCAAAATATAATCTTTGTTGTCATGCATTCACACACACACAAGATGTAATTCATGAAAACCAGTTGGATGATTAAAGTTTTTAAAATTTTTCACTATATACAACCATTTTTAAGACAACTGTTTGATAATGCTCATAGAGAACAAAATGTTGAGAAGAAAATATTTAAAAAATTAAACATTTAAGTGGTTTCTATGAATTTCATCATATACTTTGTTTGAATATCTCATATAAATCATTTTCCATACTGCTCAAACTCACTCAATATGCCCTTGCTGCTCACTGAGTAGCCTCATAGGAGAGTATCTATTCATGCATGTGCAGTAAGGGCCTCTCTGCAAAATTACATCAAGGATGTACAATTGGTTTTTGAGATAGTAAAAAAGACTGAATACCTTCCAGACAAACGCTATTATTTTCAAGTATTCACAACAGAGAAAATAAAAAGTTATTTAATGTTAAGATAAAAACCTACTTACATAGTAAATATAACCAATTTTAATTTAAAATCATTTAATTCTATACATCTTCTAAATATTTTATATATCTAGTACATATATGCACACAAGTAATAAGGCTTGTGTCCTCGATTTTATAAATTTCAAAATCAGTTTTGTTGAATCAATGTAGACATATAGAATTGTTATGTTTGTGAAGAGAAAGTTAAAAATTCTAATAAATTAAAATTTGGTAAAATGAACAAATTAAACAGATTCAAATTATAGCAAACACATTATTAGAACATATTCTGTTAATCAGTTTCAGACAAAATAAAAATGTCTTTTTAAAGATACAGCATCTCTTCTGAATGAATACCATCTTAAAATTTAATTAACTTATAATTCATGTAGAAAGATAAAAATCACACAGTATTTAAAACACATATCAAATTATTAATTTGCAAAGTTTCAGATTTTAAGCATATATGGTTATTAAGTTATTATAAATTTTATACCCTTCAACATCCTTTAAAATGGGGCCCACTTATCAAATAATCAGTCAGAGTCCAAACATGATATTATGAGTAGCAGCTGGATAACATGAGCACAAAAAGAAGCCATTAAAAATCTTCCAGTGTTTGGTCCATTCCCTGTAGTATGAAAATTGTCTTCATAAGAAGAAAATGAACTAAAAAAGAAAAAAACAATTTTTCTGACTCAACGTAACTATTTCTGAGATATAAAAATTTTTGATTTATGTGTTATCTGCTTTCTAATTCTCATTTCATTTCTCATTGCAGATAAGGTGAATATTTTTACAAGGTCAAGCTTTCATACCTTCAATCTTCCATGGAACTATACCATGTAACTAAGAGAAAAATAATGGATCAATTAAATTGGTCTCTTTTGTTTTTCAAAAGTCCTAAGTTTGGAGCCACCAGAAAGAAATAGAAGCAAAGTTGGCAACCAAAAGTCACTTCAGAAGAATTCCACTTTGGCTACCAGCAACTTCAAAGGAACTGTCTTCAATTGTCTATCCAATTTTACCAACTGGCTTATGTCCAAAGACATAGTTGTAAGTTTAACAGATTCATTTTATGAATCTCAATTGTTTTTTTATTTTTTAAATTATTATTATTATTATTATTATTATACTTCCAATCCATGTAAGCATTAATTTAATTTATTTTGAAAATGATTATTTTACCAAATTTTGTTGTGGGACTCACAGTCAATCCTAATGGGCCTCCACATAAATATTAACTTTGTGTTCATTACAAAATTCTAAGACTTAAATAAAATTCAAGTTAAATAGGCTTTCAACAAAGTCTTCATTAGGCCACAGTATATTTGTGTTTGTGATAACTCATTTATCCTCTCTGTCTGCAGATCTTTCAACAACATGTTTGTAAAAGTGTTGTGGGAGAAAAACCTTTGAACTCATTGACCATACGTTGTTTTTAATCATTTCACCCAAATCAAGGCAATAAAGCAACTAAACCACAAAGTATTACTGAGAGTGAAGGAAACTGAAAAAACGTTATTGAAGAAAAAAGTCCATAAAAGAGGATAAAAAAAAAACAGATGATGACAATTCATGTTGCATTTCAATTTTTGAAGATCATACTTAAAAGGAAAGCAAGAAGCTGGAAGAGAGGCAAGAAGAGAGAAGAAAGTATTAGAAAAGGCACAGGGAAGCTATGTTATGGCAGTTGAAAAGTGACTGATGCCAGATTAAGACCAATAACATTGCAGATTCTTCTCTGAATTTTGTCAAAAATCTCAAGGTAGCTAGATACAACCATAAGTTCTATTCTAAAAGTCCCTTTTCCCCACACTTCTCACATGAGGAACTCTATACTGACCTATTGCTTCCCTTTCACCTACAAGCTTCAAAAATTTAAGTGCAACATCAGTTGCCATATTCTGTCATCCTGAATCCTGATTTTTTGTCCATTCTTCTCACTAATGCTTTTCTTATTTTCTTTCAATCTTGTGTTTTAGTGATATTATCACCTTACATGGAGTGAGAAGATAAAAAAAATTCTAGATGCAACCATAAGTTTTGTTCTAATACTTTCTTTTCCTGCACTTCTTGCCAGTGGAAATCTTTTCAGGTTTCTTGCTTCTCTGCTACCTACAATTTTCAAAAATTTAAATGCAGCATCAGTCACTACCTTCTGTCTTCCAGAATCTGTGTGGTGATCAAGGGGTAAATAACAAGAAGACCAAAATTTCACCAGCTCTAAAAAATAGATAATAAAAATCACCAAGCTAAAAAAACCATAGTTCAACAGATCAGAAAGCTTTCACAACCAGGATGTAAGAAAAGATATATATAAACAAATTTTGACCAATTAATCCAAAAGCTTTCACAACCAGGATATAGACCACAAGTTCATGAGAAGTAGAACACTTGTTTCAAACTATAGATGTGTACATAAATAGATGGGAAATCAGCCAAAACCAGAGTTACTAAATTTTGTCCATTCTCAGATGATGCAGTCATTGTAAAATACCCAGAGATGGAATACGATATTTGCATGACTAGCCCACATCATTAGACAGTTATACTGTCCTTTTGAAAACATATATCTTCCTTCACCCACGTTGTTAAGTGGCAGTTTCTATATTTTGATACATACATATGTATACATATATATTTACTTCCTCCCAGACTCTTCCTCTTTCTCTTGTATGCGCCAGGACTTTTACACTTGAACTCTTGAAACTTCAACTTTCATCTTATCCTTATAATGTGATATATAAAGATTTATTTTGTAATTTTCAACACTTTGTGCATTATTTTATAATCCTTACACAAAGCCAATGTACACATGAATCAATTATACCGATACATGGTGAGAATGGATGTTGTTGTATGATAAATAACTCATCCTAACTGATAACCTCTTAATTCACATGTGGTAATCTCTGATGTACCTGATGCTTATAAAAAAAAAATTACACCATGTCCAACTGTGAAACTGGACAGATGCCCTTCACCCAACACCATTTAATATAGGCTGTATCTGTCAAGCTATCTGCTTTCATTGGATCCTATATGCAAGTGTAGTTTCCCATCATAGAAGCCCAGTACAGCATGGCAGACATTAAAGGTGCACAGCAAAAATTTTGCCACATTCTGATGTCACTTCCTCCAGATATAGTTGGAAAATTACAACCAGTCATGTTCCAATCAAAAGACTATGAAAAACTAAAAGAAACTGTAATACACTCAGACAAAAATCTAAACCAGATATACCTGACAAATTGATGTCACCTATGACAGGAACCATTCACATTGGAGCTGGTGAGGATATTGTTTGATATAAGTTTATTCAGGTGCTACTGCCTTTCATCAAGCCAGTGATAGCATCCGAAACCAATCTAGAAACAGATGACATTGGAAATATTTTAATGAGCAAGAAGCAACAACAATTTCAGTAAGTACAGACTCATCACAGAGAACAAATGACTGACCACCCAGTGTTCCCCCTTTCAACAAAGACCAGAAATTAAAAGTTTGTCAGGCTCATTTATATTTGGCCAAATATGCAAAATTCTGCTAACTATGGTGCAGGTAGACAAAGAAAAAAGCAATCTAATTCCTGCCCACCTTCATCTGCACCTGCTGAGATGTCAGGAAACTAATCTGGTAGGATGTATTAGCCTTCACTTATCTGCCGTTTCTTGAAATCACTGCTTCACTGGGGGTTCAAAAGATTAAATTTGTTGTGGACACAGGAACTGCCATATTGATCATACCTAAGATATATTTAGATGGTGTAGCTATCTACCCAACAAATATTTCCATTGTGTCTGTAGTGAGTGCAAAATAATAACTCCCTTCATCCACTTCTTTAAAAATTGGAGGACTGAGGAAAAAGGAAAGAAATTCATGAGCCTATGTGAAAATTTTTTTCGATCAATGAAAACCTTGCCTTCACAGAAATTAGCTGGTCAGCTGAGAAGAAGAAAAGAAAGTACCAAGCCTACATGAAATTCTTTTTGATATAAAGTGAGGAGAAAAATGAAAGTAAACAGAGAAGAATGTCTGAAATCATGTGAAAGGTTTCATTTCAGTTGTTTGCAACCAACATTGAAGTACTCACTAGAGTAAAATTACTCGCCAATTATATTATCAGCCTCTAACCAGCACATGGGACTTCAAATAATTTTTTTTCAACAATCCAAGAAAGTTAAGTATTTTCAACTATCTTCCTCTACTTTTGAAACCATATTTCCCTTCAGTAAGCAATGAACCCTCTTACCTTTGTCCTATACATTTTTGAATTTTATTTTATGTCAGGCCATTTAATCTGTTGTATGGGCATTTTCTCTTCATGACAACATGTTAAAACTACAGAGTTTAAGAATTCTGATTTATTTTCCTGAAATAAACTACTGACACTACTTCAAGCATGTAAATTTTTAAATAACTTCCTTATCTTGTTTTGTTAAAATCACCCATGTATTTTTTCATCATTATCATCCATCATTAATCTTCTTGGTGTGGGTAAATAAACTATACATTTTAACCCCTAAGCCCCATGGCACTATATTTCCACTAATGTGCAAAAGACTGCAACATTAAATTTGGCGGCGCACAAACTCAGACATGTGTTCACCTGGATGTTTGTGATTGCAGAAACCTAGGTTACGATTTTTTAATCATTTTGGTTTGACAGTTGACTGCAAAAACAATAGACTGATTGATACAACAACTAACAGAGTGTTTAATGCAAAACTGACTCCTGAGATTATAAATATAAAGTGGACCAAAATAACGCTGCTGACAATACAGAGAATTATGGGAAAATATCCAAACATAATTTCACTCTATTGCAACCCTAATACAGCAAAACTAAATGTTTTAAATAGGAGTGGGACTGGGAGTAACCATTCCACATTTTCTAAACCAGGACAACTATCAGCTGAGAAGTTCAACATAGCAAAAGAGGAATTTAGGAAACTCCAAAAAGGAGGAATAATATTGTTGGAAAATGAAAGAAAAGATATAAATAAAATAATAATGATAACAATAATGATGATGAATAATAAAAAATAATGAAAATAATACATTTTCCCATGATGCTAGTAGTAAAGGAACTGGAAATATGATTACCCCACTTGGCTTCATCAAATGCCACTAGGTGGAGCAGTTGAGTCTATAAAATTATAAACATTTTCCTTCCTCACTCTCTTTCTCCTCCTTTGCTCCCAGATGTAGCAGAACATAAAAAAAGGATGGCCCCTCTGGGATATGTTCATTTATCCAGTCCACTGATGACTGAAATCTCTTTCCACTTCCCAATGTCTCACAAAACCTCCACCTGTGAAGTAAATCAACCTTTTCTTTGATCATTTCAACTCAGCATTCAGCCTGTGGCAGAATTTGATCTAATTGGATGTATCAGAAGGTGTAATTGTGTGAAGGCTTAAAAATGTGTGTGTTTGTTAAACATTCATCTACAACAAATAAAATAAACAAACATTTGAAGGCAATTCAATTAGAAGAAATCAAGGAGTTATAGATTTCATCAAATAACATGCATTTATATATGTTTTATATACACAAGTGAATTTTAAGATTGCTTGTTCAATGTGATAAGTGAGATAAAATTGTAAGGATGCAGTGATTTGGTGTATGAAAGCTTGTAGTTAAGGTTTGTCTATGAAATTAAAACAGTTTACTTTCTGCAAGGTGAAATGTCACTTGTGTGGATTCAAATATTAGTGTGTATGTGTGCAACAATTGTAAATATTGTTTAAATTCATAAGGAGTTATGTGCCTTTGACTGATATGATGTAAGTTGACCAAATACAATTACTACTTCGGTAGTGATAACGTCACTTTTTCTAGTAAATTGTAAGTTGGGTCAATTCGCGCAGCAAGGCTTTTTGAGTTGTGTTGAGTTGCTGAGAGAGAGAGAGAGTGGCGGTTGTTGAGTTAGTGTGCTGGTGCGCATGGTGGTTGTTGAGTCAGTGTGTTGGCACGCATGAAGTTTGTTGGCATCTCTCAAAGACATAGTTACTGACTGCCTGAATCAAGCAAAGCGATCCTATTTATTGATTTTTGGGGGTTTCAAACCGGCTCCAGATAGGTGAGCAGGAAAACAGATTTGTCGCAACTTGCTGCATTTTTTGGGTCCTTTTAACCAATGAGAAGTCAAGTTTAGAAAAGTGAAGTAATGATTGGTTAAAGTTGGTTTGGGAGAAAAGTGCATTTTTCCGCAGGGGTGAGTAGCAAATATGGAGGATTCCATTAAATCATTATAGCCATGCTTAAGCCCTCAATGATGAAATAAGTACAAACTTTTTTTTGGTCATTTTAACTCTGCACAAGGCTGACTTGAGCACAATCATTATAACATTGCTTATACTTACTTACCCTAAGTCTTGGACCAAAAAAAAAAAATGATCATACTCAAGAGACATTGAGAAATTTGTTTCCCTACTGTTACCATAAAAGAGAAGTCAGTCCTTGGTAGAGAGTTAAATGTTTATTGTATGTGAACATGCACACACCTACAATATACCAAAACACACAACCTTTAAATTCCATAATATTCTTTTCAAAATGAAATGGAGTTCAGCGTTACACATTTTTTTTTTTTTTACAGTAAGGTTCAAGGCTCAGGGGTCAACTGAGATGGAGGATTACATTAAGGGGTAATTTATATGCATAAAAGGCGAAGATAATGGTTAACTCTAGACTTGAATAAGTTAAGATTGTAGTGCTCGGGAAAACATCCACTTGGGAGTCTGTTCCACAGAGCAGCTGTTCACACGAAGAAGCTATTCAAGTGCAATTTACTTCTCACCAATGGAATATGGAGTGAATGTCAGTGGTTTGCTAAAATGTAAATGACATGGTGGGTCCTAACCATGAAGGTTAGACCTGGCAGAACTGAGTAATGTAATTCATCCAAGCACTTTCTCTGAAAATAGTAAAGAGCAGAGAGGCTTGCCACATACCATCTGTGAGACAGAGGTTGGGAACTGGAAAATAATTTGTCAGCCACAAGGTACAAAGTTGAATGGTATATACAGACACATAGGTGAATACAGGTAACTAAATTCAGTAACAAAAGTAAATTGGTACCATGTGCCAAATATAAATTCTTTATCATCTAAGCAGCATAGTAAGAAAATCTTTTCAAAAATTGATTTATCATCAGTTTACCATCAAGTGCCAGTTCACCCTGATGATGTACATAAAAGAGCCATTACAACACTGTTTGGTTTGGTTTGGTTTACAGCATATCAACCACAATGGATTATTTAATGCCGACAAAAAATTTTATTGCTGGTAAAGTGTTTTTCTTCAAAAATCTATTTCTGGGAATATTTTTCCTTGAAGAAATCTATAGCTGGTAATATTTTTTTCAAAGAAAATGTATAGCTGTTTGTATTGCTAGTACTTTTTTTTTTTTAACATATTGCTGATAATAATTTTTCCTTCAAAAATTATTGCTGCTAATATTTTTTTTATTACAAAGTATTTCTGGTATTAAAACCTATTTTACACAAGTTTGGGTGTGAACTATTTGCCCACAGCTGGGACCCTAACAGATGCTACCACCCTGGGTCAGGGTGGATCTGAGAACACCAGCAATTAAGAGGTGGTTCTATGCTCCTCAAAGCCTCCTGATCAGAGGCCTTGCTGTTGGACGCAGTTTATTGTCTTACCCAGGACGCAGATGTAGTTTATCATCATACCCAGGATGTTTGGTTTGTTTGAGTATAATTACATGCCTTTTGGACTACAGAGCACATCAAGTACATTTCAGTGGATGATGGACAACATTTTCTGTGACTTCAGTTGTATATTCATATAATTTGATAACATCAATGTCTCCTTGGACGATGAAGAAACTGATTTTAAGCACCTTGACCAAGTTCTACAAAAACTCATTGAGTACGACCTTAAACTTTATTTTTCAAGATGTCTGTTTGGCGTTCATAAACTTGAATTCTTGGAATTCAGCATTACTAGTGATGGTATTCAATCCATCACTAAGAAACTTGCTGAGTTAAATAACTTTCCTTTGTCAAAGGACTGTAGATCATTGCATCAATTCCATGGAATGGCCAATTTCTATAGGAAGCTCATTCCATGTTTTAGTGATTTAGTTTTCCTGATATCTGAATGCATATATGTGAACCCAAAGTCAAAAGACTTAACATTAAAAAAAGAATAAATGGAATCTTTTGAAACTCTAAAAAAGACTTTATCAAGTGTAACTACTTTCCAATTCAAATAATAACTATCAGCTTGTAACAGATACTTTTAATTATGCTGTTGGCATGGCATTACACCAAATGATTGACAATCTACTGATTCCAATTATTTTTCAAAAATTATCACAGATACAGCAAAAACATTCCACCTTCATTAGAGAATTGCTAGCTGCTTACCTAGCATTTGTTTTCTGTGCAGGGGCTCCAAGCAGCACATCCAGTCCACAAATCTTTGCAATAAAATACAATGAACATTCCCACCGAAAAAAAGATGACACTGGGGACCACAAGATTTGCTTAAAAGAAAGCCCCTCATAATGACTGACACAGCAGTAGGTCAAAAGGTCACCTGCCAGCATGCACGTGCATTGTCGTCATCACAACCATAACCTCGCCCAAACTTCACTAATCTCACCTGACTCTTTGCATGTAGAATGCAGTTGACAGACCTGCTTCAACACCACCAGGCTCCTGATGCCAACTGCTGTGATTTTTAGCACTTCAATATTGTCAACATCCAACTCCAGGCCTCCCTTGTCATCACCACCATGACCTCATTTCATTGATACCACATTCAACCAGAATCCAAAAGAAACATTCCACTCAATCAATCTACATTATCCACTCCATCGCTAAACCACTTTACCAGATAGTTTGGCTTCAATACCACAATATTACACTACAACAACAAGCACCACACAGATGTTGATTTCAACCATGAAGAAGCATGTACATCAAACCACACCAATGGCTAATCCACTCTGGACCTATCCTCTGACCCCAACTGTGACCTTGGCCAGCCAAATCAAGGAATTGGTCAAATCCCAGCCATACCAACAACACCCTTTATTCTTGTAAATAAACAATCTAATAAATAAATAGTGTTTAATATTTTTGTTGTAAATTCTCAAAAACAAAATCATATGGGTATGATAATTACATCTAGCATTTCTACTGTAAAATGATGAAATCTTGCTGGCAATCTAATGCTGTGCTTAAATTCATAAAGCCTAGATAACAAAGAGGAAAGCTCATTAGAACGATTACCATGAAAATATTTATAAAAAAGTTATTTTACCATGGTGGGAAAGTGACTGAAGCTGAGTTGTCAGGTCAGGAACAATAACATTGCAAATTCTTCTTTGGATTTTATCAAGAATCTCTAACTAGATAGCAGAAGTACCAGACCAGATCTGGCAGTAATATTCAATGCATTGATGAATAGTATACTTATAAATGTGCAAGATAGATTTTGTCAAGAAAGTCTAGCATGATTCCATGAAGCAACTTTCCAAGCAGTAGACCTATAAATTGATTCAATATAATCTTTCCACTTCATGTCAGTGGAAAATGTTAGGCCGAGAAGGTGTAAAGAGTCACTCTCTAGTAGGTTAGCATCAACCATGCAGATGGAAGGCAAAAAAGATTCTCTTAGACAATTAAAAGAGATCATTTTTTTAGATCGGCTACCTATCCTAGCAGTTTCTTCTATTGTTGTAAGTGGTAGGACTGTATTGTAGTTACTGAAAAGAGTTGTCCTGAAAAGGACAGTTTTGTAGTTACTGAAGAGTGTTGTCCTGAAAAGGACAGTTTATTGCATATCATTGGTATTGGCGAGGATGGTTAGAGTGGCAGGTCCTGGAGGCCAACTGGAGCAGCAGCCAATGATGAACAAGAGATGATGAGGATGGCAGTCTAGCTGGAACTGTTGCTGATAGCTAGAGTCATGGGCTGGTTACTGGAATAGATACTACACTTTGATCCTTGTCATCTGGAACATGGAAGGTGGTTTATTTTGAAATATTACATCCTATATGACACAAGGCCACAAAAGGGAAGTGGGAAAAGGCTGGTCATCATTGACTATCCTACACTTAGCTGGACATGGTTTTTTGTTGCCTTGAAGCCTTTTTATATCCTAGATTAGTTTTACAATGATTGCTGGTTAAGCTTTTTTCTTCCAGTTGTTTTTGAGAAATGTGGGAGTGCCAACAAGATACCACACCATCACACTTCTTGCTTGTGAAACTATCTTCCAGCTTCTTGCTTTCCAGTCAACTTTGATCTCCAAAAATTTAAATGCAATGTCAATCCCTATCTTCTGTTAGGGTCCCAGCTATGGGCAAATAGTTAACCTCCACCAACTAGCATCAAAATACTATGAAAGTATAAAAATAGATTTTTATAGTAAAAAATACCAGCAATACATTTTTGAAAAAACAATATTACCAGCAATACATTTGATTCTCGACAAAAACCCTCTTTACAAAAATATGTCAATGAAATCTGATCTACAAACTGATTTCTTACAAATACTTATTCTATTCATACGAACCTAGCCTAAAAATCTTGTCGGCATTAAATAACCCATTGCGGTTGATATGTTGTAAAAGAAAATAGACCAAATCAAACAGAAATGTCTTTTTGTTGAAAATTAGTAATATGCCGAATGAGTGAATAATACTGACTTAAAATAATTTAATTAACTGATAATTTATGGATAAAGATACACAGCATTTAAAACATATATCAATTTATTAATCTGCAAAGTTTCAGTTTTTAAGCATTTATAGTTATTAGAAATTTTATACTTTTCAAGAAACAGACTTTTTAATTGAGCTGAGCATTTTCCTGTTAAATATTCAATCACATTTTGTGTCTATAATGACATCCATACACAAAGTATAAATAAAAGGACAACATATCATGTACTCAGAATCCATGCAGATTGTGTGATAACACAAGTAGCAGCCAAATATAGCAGTTCGAGTCAAAGTCAGTAAGAAATCTCCGTGTAACTAACCTATTCCCTGTCATATGAAAACTGGACTAAAAGAAAATGGAAGAAACAATTTTTGTAAAACACATCAACTATTTCTGGAATATAAAAATTTTGGATTTACACTTTATCTGCTTCCTTTTTTTCATTTCCTTTTTACTTGTGGGCATGTTGAATATTTGTATATGGCCAAATTCTTACCCCTTGAACCTTCCATAAAATTTTTATTTTTCTACCCTGTATTTCCAAATTGCAACACTTTACTCCTGCTAGTTATTCAATACAAAACAATCATGTGATGTACTTAGTGAAAGACACTCCCCAATGTAGATAATGATTTCCAAACATTTCCTTAACAAACCACTAATAAATATTTGCCATAATTCAATGCTAATAAAAAAAGATCCAACTTTAAAGACAAGCTTCTAACTTCCACAAGATTCTTAGTTAATAACTTGTGATTCCAATTCTTTAGCTGAAACATATATTTGATATAAGAATCTACACTTTTCCTTCAATATGCAATTTATGTCTGATTTTTTTACATTTTATGCTGTCTGTAAATTATCTGTTTTTTTCCTCAAAGAGAAATTCTATTTATCAATTCTACTTTTTTGGTGATATTTAATAGATGGGAATAATCAGAAATAGGATAGGTTTTATTTTTCAGGTTCAAGAAGATGTCGAAATTAACCTTGTTACATAATAGAGGATTGGTTGTTTTTTGCTAAGGTAACATCACAAGTCAATTTTGTTAATATGAGAGAAGTAAATATCATTCAAAAAAATTCTGAGATAATGTATTTTCATTATTCAACACCTTCATCTTTTTGTTGCTTTTTATAACATTTTTGTTTCATATATTCAAACAATTGAAGACAGAAAAATATACTAGCCAACAATGGTGAACTAAAAAGCAAAATCAGCAGTGGGGAAAAATGATCCTAAAAGAAAAATCTTGTCAAACTTAATTTGATTCCACATGGGTGTGAGACCATAGTAGTTTGAAGGACTCTCCACAATTATAAAATCATCAGTACATGGCAAAAGTGCAGCATGTAGCTGAATACTTGGAGTGTTCCAACTATGTGATATGGGTTCAAATCTCACCACAGTTGATTAGTCAAGTATATGAATCTAGATAATATTATCCTGAAGAGATAAAACCAACATGTGATATCATGGGGAAGAATTTGAAAATTTGACCCAAGCCTTGTGAGTGAAATTGGGTAAACAAACCTGTTCAGAAACTGTTGAAGGTTGTGCTAGTAAATTAATAGTGGAGTTAGGTAATACTGCTCCCACTATTCAACAGGAATTTATCTATATTGTTAAACAATATGAGACTTAACATTATATGCTGTTAGCAGTGTGTTAAAGGAATACCATATGAACATTTCAAAACTAAAGTACTAAGAAGAAGAAGAAGACACTTAGTCTAGTTTCTGGATTTAAAACCTTACCTGAAGAGTTTTATGACCTAGGTTATTAATAGGTTGAATTATAAGTAATTTTTGTTTTGAGAACCCAATTGTAATGATGAGTGTATCATCCTATCTACTAACCATACATGGCAGTTAAGTGGAGTACACTAACCTATAATAGATAGATATATAGATAGATAGATTAGATTGCATCATAAATAATTTCCATTTTAAATTGCAATGATATATATATATATATATATATATATATATATATATATATATATATAATTAGGAAATCTGCTACCTTGATTTCAACCTTTTTTAAAAAATAAACCTTTAGGAAATCAATTGACCAAAATTGCCTGAAGATACCAAAAGATTGAAACTAACGTAGTGAAATCGGTTGATTTTGTAATTTTTTATACTTAAAAGCTCTGCATGTTGAATTTTTATCCTTTTATACATACATTGCACATTTTTTAATACTAGTTTTTCCTGGTATAATTCAACTCCGACCATTAACTTCTTTATTATATATAATAATAATAATAATAATAATAATGGACTCTCTCGTCGGTTTCAACGTATGAGGATCTGACAGCTTATTGATTCAGGTATGAAAGTTTGTGCAATAATCTTAAGTGGCATATAAGACCCACTAGTGATTTACAAAGGAGGCCACATATGGAGCAAGTGTGAGGATTGTGAGATGAGATCACTGTTAGATTGACTGACCTTTTAGATCTTGCTCTCACTTCTTGAAGATGATTCAGACAAGCAGATTCAAAACTGCTGAGTCTACTAAAACACGTTGATCTCCATTCTACCCGCTCCAAGGCTAAGCGCTCAAGGGTGTTATGTGGTATATTGACTGCTGACAAATTGCTTTTCAGTTTGTCTTTGTATCTTAGCCATGGGCATCCTACATTCCTGTAGCCCTGATCTAACTATATATGTACATTAGGATCTCCCAAATCCTGTCATCAGACATTCTCAAGACATGACCAGTCCATGTGAAGCTGAGACTGTATGATACAAGTCTCGATTCCTCCAATATATACACCTGATAACAGGATGAAATGTTAGATGTCCTATCTTGAAGCTTAACTCCACAGATTGGATGCAGACATATTTTATGGAAAACATCTAGCTGGCGTATATGTGTACCTGTATGGAGTCCACAATCCCTGAGCTCCAGGATAAAAAGGATGGCAAGTACAACAGCTCTGTAAACCCAGAATTTTTATCCAGTCGAATACCCCGCTCATTCCACAAGCGATCTGGAGTATTTTTGCCTGAAAGCACTGGTAATTTAGCAATCCGATGCATGATCTCATCAGTATAAAGTTCCACTGTAATTGGTTTTTGCTACCAAGATAGGTGAAAACTTTACATTTAAATTTTTTTTGTCTTCTGTCTTTCAAGTGGTCTCTCTGAAAAATTTGTAGAACTGGTGGTTTATTGTTGAATATTATTATTAAATGGTTGACTGTTAACCCTGCTTGCAGAAAAATAATATCTTCTGCAATTCGATCTTTAAGAAGGACAACAAAGACGAGCATGTAAAAGTTTAAGCCAAATTTTATTAAATAATCTGGCACAAGTATATACAAATAATCGTTTATGGTAGTTCGGTCGTGTAGTTTTGAAGGAGCGTTGTCAGGTTTCAAGGCGACAGCTTGTTAGGGGCCGATGGAAGACACAGAAAGAGGTCCAGTCGATCCCTGGATGTCATTGAAATTGAGTAAATAGCGCGTCGGCGCTTAAGAGAGAGGATCGACGCGGACAGCGCTGGCGTAGTCAGTTCGTCAGGTGGGTAGACTGTCGTGCAGGATCGCAGCTTTGGTAGTCCTAATAAAAGGACGTTCGTAATAAGGAGGAAGGTTCAGTCCTGCAAAAGGACTATTGCATAACACTATAACAACAGAATAAGGGGTAGTCTGGAAAACGACTAGTGCATATCATTGTAGCCGAGGATGAGGCTAGTGCATATCATGTTAGCCGAGGATGCAGTGCATATCACATAGCATGAGGATAGACTAGTGCATATCATGTATAATTTGTAGGTACATACATGTGCATATCATGTAGCCGAGGATAGACTAGTGCATATCAAAAACCGAGATGGATGCTGCTGATTGGAGCTGCGTAAAGACTGAAAAAATAAAATTGACAAAGATTATTGTTGCTTCACTGCTGCTGCATGATAATTGGGTTTTTTTTTTTGGCTTTTTTTTGCTGAATTGAAGCCGGTCTGCTGCCTCAAGCTGCTGATGATCAATAATGAAGTCTGGGATGTTGAATAGAATTTTATTAGCTGCTTTGTGTGGTCAAATGAAGGTTTGAGGGCATTCTGAATGCTCAACCCCGTGCAGGCCAAAAAATCACTACGTTTGGAGAAAAAAATGAAGTTTTTTGAAATTTGTTGAAAAAGATGTGACACAAGGTCGTTTAACGTGGGACATATTTGAGTGTTTCCACTCAAAATAAGTATAACCAAATATGGTTCATAGCTTGTTCATTCTGGTCGATGCCTGTTAATCGTGTTTTCAAATTGATTTTGTCTAAAAACAATTTGTTTTTCCCATTTTTGGCGGAGTCAGTCTAAGCTCAAGGTAATTTTGATCGAATCTCAGAAGTTTTGCCAAAAAACGATTAATCCGATCCAAAATATAAACGAAAAAAATCATCGGGAGAATGGGTTTACTTGACTCCCACTAATTCAAAGATGTGAACACAAGGTCGTTTAACGTGGGGGCACCCAGAGTTTTAGAAATACTCAAAGGCCACTGGTCTAAAATTGGTCATAGCTTGTCCAAGCTGGTCAGATTTTAGTCAAAGCTGGTATTTTACATTGTCCTATCAAGTTCAGGCCGGAGCCAGTCTGCTATGTCGAAGTTTTGATCGAATCTTGCTATATAGGCCAAGAAACGATCCAAAATTTGTCAAAAACCCCAACCAAAAAATCCGTTGTGTTTATATAGGCTTGAGGTCATTTTCGTAGCCTGTCAGCGATATATTTGGGTGATTTCTATAAATTTTCATGGTAATTTTTCAGATGAACTTTCTGGCTTTCCATTCGGACATGAATGTGTATACAAACAAGGTTTCATCAATTTAAGTTGTTTTTTGGTTAGTAACTAGAAAGTTCGTATTTGTAAAAAGTTTGTTTTTTTTTTTTTTATTGTGTGAGACACTTTTTGACTGAAAAACTTTGAGTCTGAAAATTTAAATGCAATTCGTTCATTATTTTCCGCGGTGACGCTTTTAGATATTTGATTGTAGCTCCTTCATCTTCCGGCCGGGTGCGATAACATCATACCATTATGACGTGGATATTGCCTTTCATTCCTGGAGTGAAATGAGAAAGGAGATGATGACCGTTGAAGCATGTTTTCTAGGATGCCAAGACTTGATTAAAAAAGTGCCTCTTGATTCACAGTGTCAAAGGCCTTCATCAAGTCCATAAACACCATGTATAACTTTGGTTTTTATGAATATCTCTGTCAACTTGAGGAAGAGAAAATATCATGTCAATGGTGCTCCGACCCGAAAAAAAAAAACACATGAATTCATGTCATAGATGTCGTCAGAAAAATATTAAAATGATTCTGTTTAAGAATAATTTCTCGCTAGGATTTTTGCTTTATATGCAATTGAAATTTTATTTATCCCCTGATAATATCACAAAACACACATAAGAACCCTTGTTTTTGTAAAGAGCTTTTTTATTTTTGAAGAATTTATAATCCTGTGGGACACAGCCTGCCTTTTGATTAGCTCCATAAAAAGAAGATGTAGTCATTTTTTTACCAACTTTTGGCCATATGCTTATAATTCGGGTGGAATAGGATCCTTAGGCATATTTGATTTTCCAGATGAATGATTTGCTTGATCGAAGTATCAATTACCTCTTGATAAGTATTTTCAAAATGACAACTCCGGAATTTCAGGATTTTGACTGAAAAATTGATGTGATGGCTACCTGTAAGATATCAGCAACCGGTGGTGAAAGAACAAAAAGTTTATAAATGTGTTTCCAGTGATTTAAAATGTCTGACTTATCCGTCAATTTGTTTCATTTTTTGCCAAACATGAAAAATAACTTTAGGAGCAAGAAGATTATCTCTAGAGATGAAAAATGGGTTTATTTGAGGCCAGCATAGAAAGCCTTTAGATGGATTCAGGACAATCTGAAACATCAACAGGAGTTCAGTGGCCTTTTCAGGAACCACCAATTACTCTTTGTTTGTTTGGGCCCTGGGAGCTCGTTGAACCTGACTTTCGCACTTGTTGTGCAGATCTTCTTATCGGACGAGTTCTTGTCCTCAATCCATGCTTTGAAAAAAAGTGCAATTTATCTAGAGCTGCTGAACAGAAAAGTTATTATTGTCACATCAAACCAGTCAATTTGATGTTTATGGAATATAAATTCAGGCCGAAAATTTACAATGGGTTTGTTTGGTGGTTTTAAAATAAAAATAAGACATATCTCGCCATGATTTATAGGCAAATATCTATCAATTTATTAGAAATGGATGAACGGGAAAAAGCCCCGTCACAAAATGACCATTGCAATCTTTCTTTTTAAATGTTCCGACACACGTGTTTATACTTGAAAAAAAAAAATATTTAAAGTGCTCTATTTTTCGTCCAATAAAAATGGCTTCCCTCCTAATTATAGAAATTGTTTCTCGAGCCTGACAAAAGCCATGAAAAAAAACGCTATAAAAAGGGTATCACGGAAGTTATTTTATGTCAGGAGTCAAAAGGTGGCCAGCGAACAGACCTGACGGTAGGCCGAGCGATCAGCAGCAGGGGAGCGTTGTTGATAGTCAACATGTTTGAACTAGAAATCATAGAGATCGTCCAGATCCGAAAGCCGGCTTATGAACTTTACCACAAGGTAGAATCCCAAACCCTCACGTTCCTTTAGAAAATAAACTACGTAAATCTATTTCTACTGTTGTCGTATTTCTTTTTTCTTGCAACCATACGCTTGTCTATAACATGTGGAAAAATTTGCATGTATTTAGATCTTTCCAGGATGATTCGATATCGTTAGTAATATTTAAAGAATATTTTTAAGATGCAACATCAAGTTTGTTATTCCTTTTTCAATTTTGCTTCAGTCGATTTAAGAGGCAGTACGTTAATGCGCTTGAGCACTGTAGATTTTATAATCCTTCGCTTTTGCAGATGCAGTGTAGCTTTACTTCTGTCATGGGTCCTTACCTATAACTACAGAATGAACTCTTCCTAACACTATGTATACTACGCTTCTCAAGAGAGAGGGTCGAATCGAGTCGAGCCGATAGTAGTTCACTCCAAACCAGACTGACAGTCATACTAACACCTTCTACATCTTGTATTATTATTTCGTGTAATATACCTTCGTTATTTCTACTCTTATGTTCGTGTTGATCGTCCTTGGTCCTAACCTGGACCACAACAGTGGAGACGAGGATATATATATATATATATATATATATATATATATATATATATAAACTTTTTGCTCTCGGTCGTCCATAACAGAGGCGACGGAGATATTGAGAAAAAAAAAACAAAAAAAAAAAGTTCTATGCGAAGATAAAAGATAAAAAACTTTTTGGACACCAACCATAACAGTGGTAACGAAGACACGAATTTTATCTGTCAGCCAGAATAGAATCGAATTATACATAGGAACATTTTTTCGTACCAATGTTCCAGAACAACAGACGACAAAGACCTGAAGTCTACACTGGGAAAAAAGGAAAAATCGTTACACAAGTACACAACTCTAGCTACAAAGTACATATTGCGAAAAGAAAAAGTAAGGGGAAAAAGTGATTTTTTTTTCCACTTCTTCTCGTGACAACAGATAGCCTGTGTTATTTTTAAATTACAGTGTAAACATGGAAGACTTTAAGGCAACCATATTGGAACTAATGAAAATACAATTCGAGCAGCAAAAAAACAAAACAAAAAAAACAAAACAAAAGGAAAGACAGACTAGGCTCGAAGAAAAACAATTAGAAATTCAACAGAAAAACGAAGAAAAGCAACTCGAACTACAAGAATTACTACTACGGGAAGTAACAAATAAAGGACAAAATTCTGAAAATGAAGCGGCATTCTCGCAAAATGCTATATGGAGCTCAATCAAAGACTTCACTTATGCACCGGACGAAGACAAAACCTTCGCGGCTTACTTCAGAAGATATGAAGATTCATATGAGTTTGATTGCAGGAATTGGTCAGACGCGAAAAAAGTACGTCTACTACTGAGGAAACTAGGGTCAAGCAAATACACTAAATTCGTAGACTACATCCTACCGAGGAAAACGAATGAGTTGACTTTCAGGGAAGCTCTGAAACTTTTAACGGAATTATTTAGTTCGAACACTTCACTATTTCACAAAAGGTGGAAATATTTAAATTTAACAAAAAAAGGATAGCGAAGACTATATAACATTCGCTTCCGTAGTAAACAAACACTGCGATGACTTTAAGTTATCTGAACTCAGCCCTGACAATTTTAAAAGTTTGATATTCGTCCAGGGCCTGGTTTCGACTAAAGACGCGGATTCTAACAAAACTGGAGAGTGAACCAAAACTGACGCTACAAAAATTGGCTGAGGACTGTCAGAGATGTATAAGCGTAACAAAGGACTCGAAAGATATCGAAGAGACTAGCATCGATCACATACGAAAAGTACAATGACAAACACGTTTTTCTCTCTCCTCAAAAACAAACCAAACCAATTATTTTACTACGAAAAGTCAAATGAAACCTCAGAAGAAACCACCACCCAGTCCATGCTATCGCCGTGAGACTTTACATTGGTACAAATATTGTCCATCGCTATAAGACTCGTCTGTCGTGCAATAAAGTGGGACATAAAAGTTCGCACTGTAGAACCAAGAAAGAAAACGAAAGCCGAGTAAGAGTCACTAGAACTGACCAAGTGGACGGGATAAATATACGAAAATACGTACAAGTAGAAATGTTAAACAAAAAATCAGATTACAATTAGATTCCGGATCAGATTTAACCATTATAAACTTACAGACGTGGAAGAAATTAAACAAACCGACCATGTTGAGAACAGATAAAATAGCCAGGTCGGTAATAGGAAGAAAAATCAAATTTGAGGGGGAGATTATCACAAATGTGACGTTCAACGGGATGACCAAGAATTTGAAGATGTATGTTCTAAAAAATACGGAAAATTTATTTGGAACTGACTGGATACAGAAATTTGACCTCTGGGATTTGCCGATAAATACGTTCTGCCAAAAAGTGAAAATGTTATCGACCGAGGCAGAGAAATTGAAGGAGAAATTAAAGGAGAGTTTCCCCGACGTATTTTCAGCCGGCCTCAGGAGGTATAAAAAAAAATAACGGCCAAAATCGAACTAAAAGGAAATGTACAACCCATTTTCAAGAAGGTAAGTAATGTACCTTTCGCATCATTAGAAAAGATAGACGAAGAGTTAGATAGACTGGTGAAAACTGGTATATTGACAAAGGTGGAATATAGTCAATGGGCCGCACCTACAGTTTACGTGAAAAAGAAATCGGGTGAGATACGAGTATACTCTGATTTCTCGACGGGATTGAATGCAGCGATTAAGAATTATCACTATCCTCTCCTTAGTCTAAAGGAAGTTTTCACAAAGTTGAACGGAGGAAAATTTTTTTCAAAAATAGACTAGAGCGAAGCATACCTACACATACCAGTAGATGAGGAAAGCTCGAGGTTGTTGTGCATAAACACACATAAAGGATTATACAAGTTCCAGAGATTACCATTCGGGATCAAGGTCGCACCGGCGATATTTCAGCAAATAATGGACACTATGCTAGGCGGACTGGATTTCACGATCGCATACCTTAATGACATCCTGATAAATAGTAAAAATATTGAACAACACTGGGAACACGTTCAAGAGGTTTTCAGGCAGATACAAAATTACGGTTTTAAGGTAAAGGAAAATAAATGTGACTTCTTTATGAAGGAGATAAAATATCTGGGTCATATTATTAACGAAAAAGGAAGAAGACCAGACCCAGAAAGAGCCACGGCAGTAAAAAAAATGCTGGCTCCAAAAAATTTAGCCGAGTTACAAAGCTTCTTGGGCTTAGTAAATTATTATCAAGAATTTATTCCTAACATGCGCAAATTACGCGCACCCCTAAATGAACTGTTGAAGAAGGAGAAAGTTTGGGAATGGTCATATGAATGTCAAAAAACTTTCGACAAAAAAATTAAGACTCTAACAGAAGATTTATTTTTAGCGCATTATGATCCAAAATTGGAAATAATAGTCGCGAGTGACTCGAGTGCCTATGGTGTTGGGGCATGTATACTTCATAAAATGCCGGATGGGACACTAAAACCCATCGCGCATGCGTCAAGAACGTTACTACCAGCCGAACAAAATTACTCGCAAATCGAAAAGAAGCGCTGGGGATTATTTTTTGCGATTATAAGATTCCACAGATATATTTACGGTAGATTTTTCCCATTGCAAACGGTCTGATCCACCTAATTTACATAGTGGAGTACCGACCATATAAATATGGGTTGGTACCGGGGAAGACGAGTGGAGGAAGACCATAAGAAGAGATCCAATCGAGAGACTCTGCCCGACTGCGATTAAGTCAACCCATTCTACAGGAACAGTCTTCCCAAGAATATACCAAAACTAACTGTAAATATTGTGTACCTTTTCCTTGTTTCAATACATTTTGTTTACGTACATTTTGTGTTGTATTATTATTATTCCATGCTTATCCAAGCTTCAACAATGGCGACGAGGTATAAAGAACTTTACGTTACGAAAAAAAAAAAAAGAATTAATAATTGATAGCCTTCAACAATTGGGACAAGTTTGAAGAACCCAGGCTGAAGAAAAAAAAATCATTAATTAAAAGTCGAACATCTAATGGAACGGAAAAGTATTCTGAAGTTCTGGACAGTTAAAACTAGTTAAAGGACGACTAAGCATAAAGGAACGTTCACTCAGAAAAATCTGGAAGGTGGCGTAAACAAATAACGGCGAATTAAAAAAAAAAGCTGGCCGACTAAAAAAACATGCATGGAATTAAAAGGAGCACAAATACAACGTGTCGATTTTGAAAGGTAACGAACTTGTAAAAAAAAAAAAAAATTTGTTTTTTTTTTTTTTTTTGTTTGGTTGCTCAACAATATTTTATAAAGCAAGACATAAAATTAAAAAAGGCGTAAGTTGTTTCGATTTTTTTTTTGTCTGCTTATAGTATATTCGTGGATACACAATTTAAAAGTATATTCTTTGTTGCATGAACACTATCAGCTAAAGATGGAGGAATTATCCAAAGTCATAGCTGAATTGTTTAAAGCCCAGCAGTTGAGTCAAGCTGAATTATTCAAATCCCAGCAGTTGAGTCAAATGCAGTTGAGTCTGCAACAACAAAGTGAACAGTTTGCCTTATTAAAGAGAACAGCAATTAGCACAGCAGAATTATCAAGAAAAGCAAGAGGAGTTGAGTCAGCAACGTCAAAGGAACAGGAAGAAATGTATGTCAAGGTTTTGGAAATTCAAAAGTTAACACTGGAGAAATTAAACAACAATCAGGCAAATGAAAGTAACTCTTCATATTCTAATAACATCATATTTAATTCGTTGGAAACTTTCAACTATGTGCCAGACGAAGGAAAAACGTTTGAAGCGTACTTTAAACGATATGAAGATATTTTCTACACAGACTGTGAAAACTGGTCGAATTCAAGAAAAGTCAGTCTATTACTAAGAAAGCTAGGTACAGCGGAACATAGCAAATTTGTAGATTTTATTCTACCGAGAAGAACAAATGAATTGGAATTCTCGGAAACAGTGAAATTGCTAAAGGAGTTGTTTGGAGCAAATATGTCGCTTTGGCATAAGCGATGGTTATGCATGAATGTCGCTAAATCCGACGATCAGGATTACTTAACTTATGCATCTATAGTGAATAGACATTGTGACAATTTCAGATTGGCAGAGATTACGGTTGAAGAATTCAAGTGTTTAATTTTTGCTCAAGGACTGGTATCCAGTAAGAGTGCCGAAATAAGACGTAGAGTTTTGTCTAAACTCGAATCTGAACAAAACCTTACCCTGCAAAAGTTAGCAGAGGAGTGTCAGCGGGCCGTAAGTTTAAAGAAAGAGTCTCAAAAAATTGAAGAAGCTGGTATTGCTTATATTAAAAAAGTGAAGAAACAGTCAAATTACCCATCAGAAAAAAATTGGAGTAAAAATTCGGCGTATTTTAAAAATAGACAAGAAAAATTAAATGAAAAGAATGAGGAGAAAAAAAAATGGTTCCACCATTTAATTGTAGACGGTGCAACGAAAGACACTGGGAGGTAAATTGCCCATATAGAAATAAAAAATGTTTCGTGTGCCACAAGAATGGTCACAAAGGGTCGTGTTGTCAAACGAAAAAGTCAATAGCCGAATTAGACAAACAAATTCAAATATCAAATCAGATAGAGATTTGAGGAAGTATGTGACGACTGAAATATTTAAAAAGAATATCAAATTTCAACTCGATTCGGGTTCAGATTTAACAATAATGAACTATAAAACATGGAAAATTTTAAAAAGGCCTACAATAATGAAGTCAACGAAACGCGCTCGAACAGTGACTGGAAAGGAAATTAAATTCGAAGGCGAGGTTGTACTTCCCATGAAATTGAACGGGATAGTTAAAAAATAAAAGTTTTCATTCTGAAAAATGGAGAAAACTTGATGGGTACAGATTTTATTGAAACATTCGAATTGTGGGATAAACCGTTAAACTCTTTCTGCAGAAAAGTAGAAAGTAATACGCAAACAAGACAGGACATTAAAGAGGAATTAAAGAAAAAGTTTCCGGAAACTTTCACACCTGGTCTTGGAAGATGTAACAAGTTTGAAGCCAAATTCGAATTAAAGGAAAATACTATGCCAATTTTTAAAAAGAAACGTAATGTGCCTTTCGCAAGTGTAGAGAAAATTAACGAAGAACTTGATAGGTTGGAAAAAATGGGAATTATTTCGAAAGTAGAATCTAATTCATGGGCTGCGCCGATTGTGTGCATAAAAAAGAAATCAAACCAAGTCAGAGTCTGCGTTGATTTTTCGACAGGGTTGAACTCGGTAATTAAGGACTACCATTACCCGTTACCGAGTCCGGAGGAGATTTTTAACAAGCTAAATGGTGGAGTTATATTTTCAAAAATTGACTTATCAGATGCCTATCTCCAAATTCCCGTCGAAGAGGAATGTTCGAAGTTACTAGGGATAAACACGCATAGAGGGTTATTCAAGTACAACAGGCTTCCTTTTGGTATTAAAGTGGCACCAGCCATTTTTCAACAAGCTATGGACGTCATGCTGAATGATTTAGACTTTGCGTGCGCTTACTTAGACGACATCATAGTAAGGAGCGAATCGGTCGACGAACATCGAGAGCATCTCAATCAAGTATTTAAAAAGATTCAGGACTTTGGATTTAAAGTCAAAGAGTCAAAGTGCGAATTTGGTTTGGAGGAAATTAAGTATTTAGGGCACATAATCAACAAAAATGGCAGATGTCCAGATCCGGAAAGGTCCATTGCGATTAGAGACATGCCGACGCCCACTAATGTGGCGATGCTACAAAGTTTTCTAGGGCTTGCAAATTATTATCAAGCGTTCATTAAAGGAATGTACAATTTAAGAGCTCCGTTGAATGAACTGCTAAAAAAAAGACAAGGCATGGGAATGGACGGTAGAATGTCAGAAAGCCTTTGATGAAATAAAGAAAATGCTTACGTCCGACCTCTTTTTAACCCATTACAATCCAAAACTGGATATTGTAGTGGCAAGTGACGCTAGTTCATACGGGATAGGGCGTGTATTCAACACATAATGCCAGATGGTTCTAGAAAACCAATTGCACACGCTTCGAGAACTTTGCTCCCAGGAGAAAGAAGTTACTCTCAGATAGAAAAAGAGGCACTGAGTATCATTTTTGCCATACAAAAATTTCACAGGTACATCCACGGCAGACATTTTATCCTTGAAACGGATCATAAACCACTGATCACTATTTTTGGTTCAAAGAAAGGGTTACCCGTTTATACAGCAAATCGTCTGTTAAGATGGGGAACCATTCTTCTCAATTATGATTTTCACATAAAGCACCTATCATCCAAAAAGATAATTCATGCGGATAGTCTATCAAGACTAGTACCGAGTCAAGAAGAAAGATTCGAAGAATCAATTATTGCAAATATCAGAGCAGATTATGAGGTGAAAAGCATGGTAAACAACATTGTAAGAGAGCTACCGGTTACGCTAAATGAAATAAAAAAAAGAAGCTGAAAGCGATGATTTCATTTTAGAAATTAAAAGCAAAATGGTAGCAAATGACCAAAAAGTGCAGGAGATTTATTCAATAGGTGACGGAGTTTTATTATATGGTGAGAGAGTAGTAATACCAAAAAAGTTGCAGAAAAGAATACTTCGGGACTTTCATATGGGTCACCCGGGTATTAATAGAACAAAAAGCTTAATGCGAAGCTTTGTGTATTGGAAAGGAATGGATGTGGATATCGAAAACATGGTTCATCGATGTAAAGGGGTGTGCGTTAGCAGCTAAGGCACCACCTATAGTACACAAACCATGGCCCAAGACGGATCATCCGTGGACAAGATTACACATTGATTTCGCTGGTCCAGTAGAAGATTTTACTACTTAATAGTGGTAGATAGTTTTACAAAATGGCCGGAAGTACTACGCTGTAAAAAGCCTACGTCCAATACCACAACAACTTTTTTGCATGAACTATTTGCACGGTTCGGTGTGCCAGAGTGTATTGTGAGTGACAATGGTACACAATTCACTTCTGAAGAATTTAAGGAATTTTGTGAGTTATATCAAATTAACCACATAACGACGCCTCCGTATCATCCGAGGTCTAATGGACTCGCAGAAAGATTTGTCGATACTTTAAAGCGAGCTCTGAAGAAAGCCTCAGGAGTTCCAACGGAAAAGGCGCTTCAGCAATTCTTACAAGTATACAGAATCACGCCAAACCAGAGAACACACTCAAACATGGCACCAGCTGAACTAATGTTCGCTAGGAAAGTTAAGTCAGTGTTTGACAAGCTTTTGCCAGGGAAAAAATAGAGTAAAAAAAATACCATGTATACAGCGAGAAAAAGATACACTCCGGGAGAGAAGGTGTTTTTCAAGTGCTATAACAACAACGTTGAGTTCTAGGAACGAGGCATAGTGGACAAGAGAATCGGTGACCTGATTTACATAATTAAAAGGCCGAAGAATACTCATAAAAGGCACCAAAACCAACTTAAAAAAAGATTACGGTATAGAGCAAGAAGAGTGTATACCGGATGAGGACGAAGATCCCATTGATATAATGTATGATATGTTTCAGGTAGAACCTCCACAGAATACACCTGAACCAAGAAGATCCGGTAGGAAACGGAAGTTCACGGACCCATTGGACGTGAATCCAAAACGGAAAAAATATTAAAATTAGGCAAATGGATCTACAAAGAAATAGCCATAATCATCAGCCCATATAGGAAGCCAATTTGAAATCCAAAAGGGATTCCAAGGCTTGGGAGGAGGGTGTTGTGGTACGATCCACCTAATTTACATAGTGGAGTACCGACCATATAAATATGGGTTGGTACCGGGAAGACGGAGGAAGTAAGAAGAGATCCAATGCAGAGACTCTGTCCGACTGCGATTAAGTCAACCCATTCTACAGGAACAGTCTTCCCAAGAATATACCAAAACTAACTGTAAATATTGTGTACCTTTTCCTTGTTTCAATACATTTTGTTTACGTACATTTTGTGTTGTATTATTAACAACACAAGCTTCATCCTCATGCATGTTCTCGTCTGTGGTTTGAGTGTCGGTAAACACTGTGTCCGCTGGGAGGCTGCTGTTATCAGAATCACTGCCCTGCTGGTCTAACTCAAGGCAGATGGAACGCTCACTACTCTCAGACGCGGAATCGCTTTCATCGCTCAGTAACGGTAGTGGTTGCATCACCGGTCGCCAGTCTTTAATGTGACGAGGCACCCCATCAACTCTCACAGATTGCGGGCTGATCACCTTCGTAACACGTCCAGTGCCGTATTTTGTCGTACACTTGCCACGTGGGTTTTTGACCCAAACAACGTCTCCTTTTTTCAATCTCCCTCCAGTCACTTCTAGTTCAGGCAGCGGGTTGGCTTCGATGCCTTTCACACGGACATGATATTTGTGCAGTGCATCAGCCGGCGCCGTGGATGGTGAAACGTTATCTTTCGGGGCGACATTATACCAGTAAACCGCCTCCGATACTGTACAGCCCTTCCTGGCTGCGATGGTCTTGATGGTTCTGTGTTTCCGCTCCACGATGCCGTTTCCACTTGGCGAGTAGGCACATCGAAACCGCAGATGCACGTCCCAATTGTCCGCAAATTCTTTAAAGTCTTTACTGGTGAATGCAGTATCGTTGTCCGTCAGTATTTCCATGGGTGGGCCTCGCTCCAGGAAAACATTCTCCAACAGTCGAATGACGGTGCTCGCGTCTTGTCTGCGCAGCGGCCGCCATACCGCAAACCTGGAGGGACCGCAATCAATAAGCGTTAAAAATTCTCACCATTGTAGTGAGTTATGTCCATCGCCAGTCTGCTCCAGTTGCTCTTCACGCTCAGTTCTCCTCTTTCCCAGTGAACGGGTGCCGGATCGATCGACTGACAGGTTGTGCAGGCCTTCACAACGGATTTAACGCTTTCTCTGGACACCTGCGGGTCGACTAACCTGGCGAAGTACAGAGTTCGTTTCACGCCCGGATGTCCGCATTGACGATGGGTATTGGCAACCTGGTCCTCGTCCAGTCGTCTCCCTACCACTGCACAGCTCTCGAGTGCCGGTTCTCCTCTCTTGAGCAGTTCTAGCCACCTGTGCGGTACTCTGGTGAGGCGATCCGCACGGTTCTGACAGGACTGTACGAGTGTCACGTCTATGGTCAATCCATATTCTTCCACCAGCGATCGCAAAATGCCCAGCCGTCGCCTAACCAGCATCTCGCCAGCCGCCCTTGTGTTCACCCGTGCCTTCCCGGTCAAGGTGTCTGAAATCCACCGGTGCACACACGCCGAATCAGTAACCAAGTGCAATGTTGTCGCCTCCCACTGGAGAGCTAGATTCACTCCTTTGAGCGCCGCATCGAGTTCAGCCAAATTAATATGCCTGGCATCATTAGTCGGACGCAGCCAGCACGCATCTTCGATGACATTTCCGTTCGCTTCCAATGCCACTCCTGTCGCCACGGAACTCGCATCCACCCAGACTGTGATCTCGTCACCACTCATGCACCAGTCTCCTCCAATGGGATCCAGTTCCCGCACTCTACTTAACATCTCCGCTAGTATGCGACAGAGAGAGGGATCTTTGATGTTATCATCCCATCCATTGGTTGCTGCGGTTGCCAGGCGCTTGACGAATGCAACTGCCACCCTGAGCCATCCACACACTGGGAAATGTCCAACAAGTTTCCCACACAATGAAAATATGCGCCGCCGGGTCAACACATCAGGGACCTCCGGAATTTGACTTCCTCGTTTCCATCGGAGGGTGCCATTTTCTTCCCAGACCTGCAAGCCAAGAACTTTTGCTCCATCTCTCAGTCGCACCGGATCCTTGCACACCAAACCGTAATCCGAAAAGTGTTGTCTTACACGCGATGCAGAGGCCAAACTTTCATTAATGAAGATATCATCAACGTATGCTGATGTGGCACTTTCAATTGTGTGGTCTTGCGATGCGATGGCGTCTATAACGGATTTCATAATGAGTGGCGCTACATTTAGCCCAAATCCTAGCCGCGTAAGACAGAAGCGTTGGCCTTTGAAAATAACCGTTTGAAATGGCCACAGCGCTTCGTCGATGTGAATCTGAAGATATGCGTTCCGCAGATCCAGAAGCGACACATTGACCCCCTGCCGCCGCCACGTTCTCAACTTATGTGCGCACACTTCTGCATCGGCAGTAAAAGCATCCACAAAGTCGTTCAATTCGCGGTAATCGAGTACCGGACGCACCTTCTGTTTCTGCTCCTGCACGACTGCCATCAAGGGAATCAGACCTTTTGGGGGGTCCCAGTCTTTCCTGGGGTACGGAATCAACCAGCCGTTCACAATCCACTGCTGAAGCTCTTTCTCGTATTTTCCTCTGATGCTGTCGGGAACTTTGTACTCTGCGACCTTGTTGCGAAGCTGAACTGGTGGGTCTTTTTGGGCCCATTTCCACCTGGCGGTCCACACCCTCTCGTCGGAATTGAAAGAGACGTCGAAATCTGGCTCACTAATGCAAAGGGCTGCACACACCTTTCTTCCTTTACCCAGTTCCACATTTCCGGCTGGCGTGATTATCATGCCTCCTAACGCTCGGATCGCATCAATCCCGAGCAGCAGGTCGTAACCGAGGGGCCTTTGACGTGCCACCAAAACGTCGACCTTGGCACGATTCCCTCCGTCTGTGAGGACTGATACAGTCCCGACACCACAACAGGCCCGGGACACTCCGTCAATCGTCCGAATCTCGATTTGTTGACTGCTCCATGTCACGCATCGATCCGCACTAACGATCGATCGGGAACATCCAGTGTCAACGAGCGCCGAACATAGTTTACCCTCAACGTACACGTTGACAACAGGCAATGCCGCATTTACTGACCGAGAGGGGGCAAGGGTTGCGACAGCACCTTGTCCCCGGACTCGTTTCCCGAGCAATCCTGTGCTACATGGCCTAACTCTTTGCAGCGATAGCAGCGTAGTCGTGCTCGGTTCCGTCGGCTGCTCCCGCCTCCTACGTCACTTCGGCTCCGGCAGTCCCTAGAGAAATGGTTGGGTCCACCGCACTTGTAGCACTTTGGGCCCTCCCGCGGTGTTTCAGGCGTTCTCACGGCTGCCGCGACCTGTTCCGTGTCCTTCAAGATGTTTCGGGCCCTGGCTAGCAATTCGTCAATTCCCAGTGTGTCCAATCTTGAAGACGCTCGCAGGAGCCGACTGGTGTCGTCGGGAAGTCCTGCCAGGAAGGCGCACCCCAGTATGCGATCCGTTGCTCCGCCAAACGGTACTGACAGCCTTCGCAAATCAGCCAGGTAGACATCCACGGTCTCACCCGGCTCGAGCCGCCGTCCGACGAACTGTTTCCAAGCGATGAAGGGGTCTATTCCAAAGGCCGTATACAGGGCGTCCTTGATCTCTTCTAGGTCAGCATCGTCCCCGAGTTGTTGATATACGGCGTAGGCTCCTCCCGTGAGTCTCAGTGGGATGACCAGTGCAGGTTCCTTTATTTTGGACACCCTGCAAACACGTTCGGCCTTTTCAAACCATTCGACGATAGTCGGGCCCGTGGGGGAGCCGTCGAATTCTGGGATCAATTTTAGATCGAACTTGTCCATTGCCGAAATAGCTTGTGGGAGGTAACGCAACAACTCAACTGATGATAGCAGGTAGGAACAAAGAAACCGGTGTCGCACGTCCAACCTTCTCACGAGCCGAAAGCTCTCTGATCCCAAACAGCAAAACGAGCCTGCTTTATACAGCCGAGGACCGACCACGATTTGCATGCGAATGACGAGACAACGAGATTTCGCGTTAACTAACCGAGACCGCCCGGCATAAAATATGGGCGCCGCCATTTTGGTTCCTTTTACCGTTGGGAGGACCGGAGTTTGCACACTGCACAGATGCGCACGCGTTTCCGAGGTAAGCCATTTTCACAATTTTCCCCAATTTATAAAGGAAACAAAAACAAAAATTGCAGGAAAAGATAAGCATATATCAGACAGTTTTTCGTTATGTGATAATGTTCTGCTATATAATGAAAGAGTAGTAACCTCGAAAACGCTACAAAGGCGAATCCTCTAGGATTTTCACATGAGCCACCCAGGAAAGAACAGGATGAAATCCTTAATGCGAAGTTACATGTACTGGCCAAACATGGATCAAGATATTATACATATGGTGGACAAATGCAAGGGCTGTTCCTTAGTAGCCAAGACACCTCCGATCACTTATAAGCCAGATCGACCGTGGTCGAGAATCAATGTAGATTTCGCAGGTCCATTAGAGGGTTTCTACTACTTGATTGTAGTAGACAGTTACAGCTAATGGACAGAAGTATTTTGTTGTAGAAAACCTACTTCTGAGACGACAATAAATTGCCTTCACGAGCTGTTTGCTCGTTTCGGAGTGGTTGATTGTTTAGTCACCAATAATGGGACACAATTTACATCTGCGGATTTTAAAGAATTTTGTAAAACTTTTCAGGTGAAACATATCAAATCTCCGCCATATCACCCAAGGTCAAACGGGCAAGCGGAGAGGTTTGTAGATACATTAAAAAGAGCACTAAGGAAAGTTTATGGCGAACCAACAGAAAAGGCTTTACAACAATTCTTGCAAGTGTATAGAATTACACCGAACAGTACTATACCATCGGCATTATTGCCGGAGGAAGTAATGTTCGCCCCAAAAAATTAGATCGGTATTCGACAAATTACTGCCAAAACAGACAAAGCAACCACCAACGTCGTTTGTACCAAAAAGAAAATTTAGCCCAGGGGAGAAAGTTTTTTTTTTTAAATGTTCAAAAACAACATATCCTATTGGGAGCCATGTACAATAGAGAAATGAATCAGGAACGTGATTTACATAATTCAGGGTCCGAAGTTCTCGCATAAAAGGCACTTAAATCAGATCAGAAAGAGGCTGTTAGAGGATTCTAACGGTCTACCTCAGGAAGAGGAGGAAGTAATGGACACAATATTTGACACATTCAATATGCAAAGGCCTCAAGCAATTTCAGAACTGCGAAAATCAAGCAGAAAAAGAAAATTTACAGAGCCATTGATGATTAATCCGAAGAGGAAAAAATATTAAAGACCCCTGCGAGGTAAAAGCTTGGGAGCAGGGTGTCATGGGTCCTTACCTATAACTACAGAATGAACTCTCCCTAACACTATGTATACTATGCCTCTCAAAAAAGAGGGACGAATTGAGTCGAGCCAATAGTAGTTCACTCCAAACCAAACCAGACTGACAGTCATACTAACACCTTCCACATCTTGTATTATTATTTGTGTAATATACCTTCATTATTTCTACTCTTTGTGTTTGTGTTGTTCTTCCTTGGTCCTAACCTGGACCATAACAACTTCGAAGTAGAGCATGATCTGACAGATAGCATGTTGTGTGGAATGAACGCGTTATCTTAAAATCTTTTATGTCTCGTCTTTTGGTGATGACGTAGTCGATCAGATGTCAGTCTTTCGAACGAGGATGCATCCATGTGGTCTTACGACAGTTGGGTTGCTAGTAGAAGGTATTAGTGATACTAAGGTCAAATTCCTTGCAGATAGTGAGAAGGCGTAATCCATTAGAATTCACATGACCAATACCATGACGACCTAAAACCAAGAGTGATAATCATTGCCATAAAGCTCTTCCATGAATTTGAGCCCCTCTAGGTCACTTGTGTGTTTATTCAAAAGAGTAAGTACGGAAAAATTCACCTTCTACCTCTACTGGGCACTGATAACTTAGAGTTATAATCTCTGACTGATGTCAAATCAGTTGGGTTTCAATCCCGGCTTGAGGCAATCGGACATCTAGCCACACTGATGAGTTGTGATAGGGCAAAACAGTCTCTCTGTGGATGACAATATATATATATATATATATATATATATATATATATATATATATAGCCAATTCTCTTAGGTTGAAGTCATAAGTAATTTTGTTTTATGGGAACCAGTTGTAATGACAAATGTAATCACATGTGGTAGTTATGAGTTATGAATAAATTCAGAATTCAATAGCATAGCTTAATTTTTGCATGAAAGTGGCAGCCTCTATGGTGAATTAAAAGAAAAAGGTTGTTCTCCATGACAACTCAAGGCTGCAGACAGTAATAATGACGCACAAAAAAATTTTGGAACACAATTAGTCTGTTCTACCTAACTCATTATATTCACCTGACCTTGAACCAATCCTTATCTTTTTCAATTGCTGCAAAACACTTTAATGCACGTCTTTGCAAATAGTGATGAATATGTAATTGAATAAAATGTAATTGTACTTTATTTTTTGAAGAATAAAGTTGATATACAAAAACGTAAGATTACACTGAGTAACACGATTTGTGTCCTTGGGTAGCAGCTGTGGTGACGTAGGACCAAGGAATTTCAACCTGCCTGTGGCTAAGAGGTCACAATGTCTTGCCTGTCTCGTCGGAACTGCCATTTGCAATTTAGATAAAGTGCATGCATGGTTCTGGTGCTTTTAAAACTATCGCTAATTTGCATGCATGGTCAAAAACTTGGTGATCTGCAGATGAGCAAACAGAAGGATCTACAGAACTTGACCTGTGCAAGGTGCGACTATCAACCACAGCAACTATTATTTCCTATTTGCTTATGCCTAGAAAGTATGAAAAATAGTTAATATTGCCTTCAAGCATTGCTTTTGTGACTAGGATAATGATATTTCTGAAATTTACCTTTTCCTGTTGGGAAAACTTACATAGTAGTTGTTCTGACAAACTTTCCTCTATGGTTTTTAGACTTTATGAATTTAAGTGCAGTAATAGATTGGCAGTTAGGTCTCATCATTTTACAATTGAAATGGCTAGATATAACTTTGTTCTTTGCTAACAGTTTCTTCTCTCACATTTTTCTCTTGTGGAGCTTTCTTCCAGTTTCTTACTTTCCAGTCAACTTTAATCTTCAAAATTTTAAATTCAGTGTTATCTTCTGTCTTCTTAATTCCTATTCTTTTATTATTCTCTATCCTTAATATGGTTTTCTTTTTCGCATATTCTCACACACTCAGTAACCTTTTCCATCTTAGTGGCTTTATTGCCTTGCTTGGGGTGAAATGATTAAAAAAGATTGCCAGTGAATCTAATTCAAATGGATTGATTCAACATTCCTAAATACAGCAATATGGGAACAGTGCCGATTATTCATGACTTGACCTAATAGGTTACCTGTCTCCTCCATGCTATCAGGTCATCCCATAAGTTCTGTCCGAATTTTGAATAAAGAAAACAAGTGACCAAATGTTACATTTAATTACAGATTCAATCAACAATGTATTTTCCCTGATTATCTATGACTTCCTTCCATCTATTAACAAGCTTACTAATTCCATTACTGTAAAATTCTTTTGGCTTTGATTTGAAGAACTTACAAATGTCAGTTTTAACCTCTTCCTGTGTTACAAAAGCTGTTTCTTCCAAATGATTCTGTAAGCTACAAAACAAAGGATAGTCTGAAGGAGCAAGATTGGGAGAATAAGGTGGATGAGGAATTTTCTCTCAACCAAGTTCTTTGATCTTTTGTGACGTTATTCTTGCTGTGTGGGGTCACACATTGTCCTGATGAAACATCACCCCTTTTCGATTCACTAGGGTAGGTCTTTTTTTCCTCAAAGCTTGGTTCAAACGCTCTAATTGATTACAGTATATTTGAACATTAATTGTTGCATTAGGTGGTAAGAATTCAAAGTGGATTATTCCTTGGTGATCCCACCAGATTTAGAGAAGAACCTTTTGCCCATGAAGTTCCTTTCTTGGCTGTGGTCCTTCCCCTTTACCAAGCCACTGTCTACAATACTTAAAATTTCAATAAAAGATTCATTTTTTGTCACCAGTCACAAGTCTATCCAAAAAAAGGGAAACAAGTTGGCGACAATGGAGAGAAGAGCAGATGTCAACTTGGGATTTGAAGTTGTTTTCAGACATGAGGCACCCATTTTACAAGTTTAGGAACTTTTCCAAGTTGTTGAAAATGATGAACAGTTGTATGGTTTAAACTGAGAACCACTGCCAATTCCTCAACTGATAAAGCAGGATTTTCTTCAAGGGCTGCTTCAAAAAGCTTTTCATCAAACTCAACTGGACGTCCGGTTCGATCTTCATCTTCAAGAGTGAAATCTCCACCTCTGAATTTTGAAAACCATCTTCTGCAAGTTCTTTCATTCACACATTCCTCTCCATAAACTGAGTGAATATTTCTAGCCACTTCAGCTGCTGAGATTCCTTTCTTGAACTCATAAAGCATTATGTGTCTTAAATGATTCTTGGGTACTTCCATGTTAGCAGGGTTTTAATCAAACAAAATTTAATTTTATTGTTCTCTGAAATAAAATTTGATCAGTTTAAATGCATCTAAACATAAAAATGTTCAGCTCCATTAGACATTATAAAATACTCTTTAAATTTTGTTCATTTTAACAAAAAGTTAAAATTCGGATAGAATTTATGGGATGACCTGATACTTTGGAAGATGTTATAATTTTCTAAGGTTGCTTAAGGAATACATTTCTTTAAGGTACATTGATTATTTAGCTTTGTTTGTGTATAATGATATGTTAAATGGAACCTTTGACACTCCCCACTGTATTGTTGCAGACTCTTCTTACAACTAATATACTATAAAATAAAGTTTATTTTGGTGAGTTTTGGTCCTGAAATCGACACGACATAGCAGATGATTGTAATTTAGATGCCATCACATTAGAGATTAAAGGATCAGTAGTTGAATATGTGGTTTAATTAAAAGAGAAGTGTCTCCACAAAAATCTGGTCAAATTAGTTACAGGTGAAAGTTTCTGACTCTTTATTTTGTAACACTCATTATCACTTTTCTGGTCTCATAAAGGTAACAGAATAACATAATTAAGTCACATTAACAGATGATTTGATAAAGTTTTGGGTTTCATGCTTTTTCAACATTACTTGGGTAAAAATAGATGTAATAACTACAAAAAAAAACTTTCAACACAAGCAACTTCAAAATCATTTGAAAAACAAGAACATCTATGTGAGTTCCAAAATCTACCTGCTGCAAACCCTTGTCATATTAATCTTCCTGTATACCTCACAACAGAACTGCAAAGAAGAATTCTGGCAATAGGAATGAAATGTTACCAGAAGATCTTAGACATCTCATTCACTGAAAATAACAAATGAAGAGATCTGCATAAAGATCAATAGAGCAATTGGACCTTATGATCTGGCTAAAATTAGTGAAGGTGTTGCTTCAGAAAATTTTTAGCCATTGTTTTAATATTGTATAAAATGAAACAAACAGATAAAAAGAAAATTTATACATAAACTTGATAAAATCCTAAATTAAAATATTATTTTTTACTTATAAATTGTCACAGTTCAAGCTTGAACCATTCATTTAAAAATGAAATCTATTCTTATTGTTTTACATTGAGTAAAAAGGTTAATAATTTTTTTCCTAGATCCCTGAATGACTGCTGAGGAAATTTTTCCCCATTGAAAGTACTGCAAGTGCATTTAATTTTTAGGATTCAAAGTGCTACTTAGAAAATTTTTAATTTTTCCAGTGTTCTGGCTTTGATGTAGGAAATTGTCAAAAGGATTTTTATCAGTTTCATAATTTCACTAAAAACACCATCTAGATTATTTTCCAAGATAAATTCCAGTAGATCAATTAATTTGCAATGTTCATGCATATCAGATCTACAATAGAAAACTTTTAATTTCATTTCAAGCTTTTCTTTGTCAATCATGGGATATGCTTCAATGGTCAGTAATCGCTTCTGTTGGCAGTTCTTTCTTAAAACTAGTGAAGTTTTTCTTGTTAAACAATTTAGCAGCTACTAAGTGTTTAGTGGAAGAATATCTGTCCATTATATCATACACTTCTTTTGCTTCTGCCATGAGTGTCTTTGAATGATTCTCACAGTACTTCAAATATCTTATTTCTAAAATATCAGTTTTGAAATCTGTTATATATTCATTGACTTTAAACACACTAATTTCTCAAAATTGCATTTAGTTGCAAATTACTTCAACATCAGGCATAATCTGATGAAAAAGCTCTAACTAGAACATGAAATTATCCTCATTCAGGTATTGTAAAATTCTTGTTGCTTCTACAATGGTTTGACCTGCATTTGATCTTGACTAAATTTCATTAAGGCACCTTTTTAAAGTTTGAAAATTTTTATGAACTCTGTTCATGGTCCATATGTTAAAGTTCCACCTTGTAGAGGATGGATGTAGAATGTTGACATCTATATGTTTCTTGAGAATGGATACATATTGTGGTGATCTTGAAGAAAATTGGAATAGCCAAAATATTACAGAAAAATATTCTTGCATTCTGTGTAATATTTGATTCATTACTCATTTTTGCTTGAACACCTTTTTTGTCTTTCATGACATTTGCACCATCAAATGTCTGAGCTAACAGTTTTTGTCTATTTCCTTGAAGGATTATGTTTCATTGTTCTACAATATGTTTTGATATGTCATCTGCAGTTTGATTTATGGAAATAAAGAATCGCCAAAAACACTAAAATATTTCTTGATTCAACATGTACCATAAAACGATGACCATTTAAGTGTTTTCTGAAATATCTATTGTGTCATCAGCCGTGACAGCTACAAAGGAAACTTACCTAATTTCTGTCTTTATCTCCTCATGGGATATTTGTAGTAGCAGTCAAGTACCGCATTCTAAATGGTGTTAGAAACACCATTGAAAACCATACTGGTTTCTAAGTGATTCTTCTAATCTGGATCTGAATACAAAATTTATTAATCCTCTAAGTACACCTGAATTTACTGAATCATCTTTTCCATCATATCCATATAAGGGAGTTTCAAAGTTTCCACAAAGTAAATAGTTTATTATTTTGGATAAACCTTCATGTTATGCTCATTGATTGAAAGTCTGTATGCCTCACTAAGTTTTTCCATAATATTTACATTTCCTAAAAGTGACAGTGAAAACACATTTTCAATATACTTATTTGACTTCTCATGTATTTCAGTTTTTTCTTTCATTTTGTTTATATTTCTAAAACCATTTTTTGTCCATGTTGCCTCACCTTCAAACATAGGAAACAAAAAAACATATTTTTCACTTTATGGCTGCAGAGCCAACTTTTCTGTTGGTACCATTCAGAATTAAAGCTACATATATACCTCTTCTTGTTGTTGCTTATTCCTGTCTCAGATATTTGAATATCAAGTGTTTAATGGCCTCTTTTCTTAACTGTAACTTTCTCATGGTGAGACAGCTGTGAAAACTTAAGCTGTTGAAGTTCACTTATCTTTACAGAATTTATTTCTCAGGCATTCAAGGCCATGGTTAAATTATTAATATTTTTTATATAATAAAACAATTGAAAAAAAACAAGGAATTATATAGAATACCTGGAAGCATGATACTCATCTACAGTTTATCATATTCAAGAATATTGTACACAGTTTTTAAGCACAACACACACTAATTTAAAAATAAACACTACCTTATACTCAGACAACAAGGTTGACACTGTCTGAGCAAGAGTGCTCTCTCTAATCAGCATTCAGCTTCTTTCCTTGGATATGAGCACATGTGGACAACAGCCAAACACTGCATTACTAGAACTGTGAAGCATACAGTTCCACAATTTCTGTAATTTTTCATGAACAAGGGAATGACTACTGACATTAAGGTTAAGGAATATATAATGTATAAGTATAAAGACTCATTATATTGAATGTTATCAATAATATCAAGTAAAAATAGGGTGTGCTGCAGTTCCACAGTGCCTATACATGAGCAACCACTGCTCAATTGTCAAGAAAAGGAAGCTAATATGGTATGATTGCATCTCCCATTCATCAGACCTTGCAAAGTTCATCTTGCAAGGAATAATTCCAGGAACCTGCAGATAAGACAGAGAAAAATGGGAGATCTAGGAATAGACATGCATGGACCTAGCAGAGTGCAGTGGAGGACAGAGAGGAATGGAGAAGTGTGGTGGCCATGTTTTTTATGGTGCACAAATGATCTCAATTGAGGTCAAGGGATGAATGAAATGATAAAGAAACCATCAAAATTCATATTTTGTTGACAAAACTCACTAATAGCTTATCCATGTCTGAAGTATAGCAAAAATAACACAGCATGAATGAATAAAATGACAATGATTATGATGTAATAAATTTTTTTTATTCAGCAGTAATTTTAAAATACATACACTGATAACAAGGGTGTTAAAAATAATTGTTTTTTATAACAAAAGTGTTTAAAAGAATGGTTGTTAAATAACTGAACTAAATTTAGTCAAACATGAGGGAAATCCAGGGTATGAAGAGTGCTGAACCAATTTTCCTCCTCGGCACAGTGATTGTACTTGCCTTATTTCTATTTATATATTTTTTTGACTTACCAACTTTTTTCAGGTTAATAAAGCTGAAATATATTTTTAGATTGTAAGAATTTTTAGAGATAATAATGGTTTTCTGATATAAAGCTTACTATTTAACCCATAGCTGGAAGAAAAAAAAGGTAGATTTATACCTTTCCTAGGGGTATTTGCACATAAGTGAATACAATGAACATGGCCTTCTGAATTCTCATGCCAAGCCTTTATCCATTAAACCACATGTACATCAAAACTTACAGCACCTGGTATTTTTAAGTGGTTACCCATCTAGGATCAATGTTGCTTAACTTCATTGATTAGACAAGAACCAGTGTTTCAATATGATATAGCCATAAACCTTAAAAAAAAGAAACATCAGTCTTCAAAAATGTATCTTTTATCTGGGTATAAACACTGACACCAGTGAGAAGTATGCAATTACTTCAATCACAAATCAGATTCTCTTTGTTCTGATATTAATTTTATGTAAGTGGGACATTTATTTTATAGTGCCAAAGAACTTGTACAATACATAACATCTTCTTTTGATAGATTTACTTACCCAATCCCTGTTTTTCTTGAGCTGGAATCAGCTAAGCTTTCTAACCAAGAAATCCTCATAATATTGAGCAGGAAAGAATTGGGAAATGATAGGAGAAGAGAAAGAAGAAATAGATTGTGTGAAGGAGAAAAGGTAAGAGGTAAGAAAACAAGATAAAAATGAAAAGGAAACCAGGTGAAAGGAAAAAATATATGAATAATAATAATAATAATGCTAACAACTAACAAAACACACTGGCCAGTAAATTAAGTTTAACACATTTAAAGGTAAGCAGTTTTTTGTAAATAAAAGCTCAATATTAAAAGATAGAGTACCAATAGTTAATAGATAAATAAAAGTTCAAAAGACTTATCTTCTTAACTTCAAGTTTCACAGATACACTGCTCATCAAGGTAAATCTTAAGGTTTATTGTTTCCTGATGAGCAGTGTATCAGTGAAATGTGAAGTCAGAATATAAGTCTTTTAAATTTTTCTGTGTCTATTTACTATACAAATACATAGATTTGAAAATGGATGGAGATGAAAGGAATGAAAACAAAAGTAAGACAGAAGTTTTCTGGCTTGATATTAAGAAACAATGAAAAGGTGGAAAATTGCAATGCATTAAAATTCTTTATGGTGAGAAAGATAAAAGAGAGGATACCATAGAAAATATTTGTACATCACTTATTTGCATATGAAACTAATCCATGTTTGTAAAACATTTAGATAAAAACATGGATGGACAACAGAGATTGGAAGGGATAAGGGAGAGAATGGGAAGATATAGGCAAGTGGTGCAAGAAAAGTATAAGCATAATATTGTGAAAGAAAATGATAAGATTAGGCAAATGTTGACAAAAGATGAGAGGTATAAGATAATGGATAATCTTAATTGTTAGCACCCATGGAATTTCAGGTAATTTTACATTAAATTCAATTTTAACATTTAATTTTAATCAACATATTTTAGGAATTTATCCAGACCATTTAAAAAATATGGTTTATTAGAGTAATTTTGCAATTGCATTGTACTCATAAAATATCAAAAATTTTTATTTCATTTTCTTATTTACTTTTAACAAATACATAGTTGTGTTGTCATGTCCTGCTATGGCAACAGAAAACAACTTTGAGTGAAATTAACAATAAGGATACTGAGAGGCCTTGAAAAACAATGTAATGGAAAATAATAATAATGTAGAGTGCAAAAGGTTATCTGGTACCATAATTTCAAGGGAGATAACTACAAGTATCTCCTTTGAACTAGTAATATTAACATTACATTTAACTGCTACTTGGTGCCAGCAGTGCATTGGCAATAACTACAGGTATTCCCTTTGGACTGGCAACATTGTGTTTAACAAAGACACTGCAACTTGGTGTCACCTGTGCAATGGAGATGACTATAGTTATCTTCTTTGGACTGGCAACACTGAAAGGTACAGGCATTATAGGAAAAAATACAAATATACCTTATGTATTATAGAGGAAGATTGTAAAGTCAAAGAATAATTAAAGAAATAAAAGGAAAGTTTTGTTACAAATTTGAAGGTCCTAAAGCTGGAATGAATCTTTTATTAAAGCAATATTAATATGACATTACTACAGGAGTTGTATAAATCTTAATAAATGTATATGTAGTTTTAGAATTAGCTTTTATGATATTGAGAAGAAATACTAAAAAGTGTGCTCTTTTGTGATACGAGAAGGAAAAACAGATGACCTTTCACTGATGCACATCACCTTCCCCCCTGGATTTCTCAGAAAGCATCAACCGGGATATAAAACATATTAATCCATCAGATACCAAAATATTAAAAAAATTTTCTATAAGGTTCTACCAAAATGTTAAGGAAATTTTATAAAATGGATGATTTATAGAGATAACTGTGGAGTTCAGTTAACAGCATGGAAAACATAATCAGTGCATCAAATTTCCAATGGTTACTGCTCAAAAAACAGCAGTAAAAGCCTGTACTACACTCAGTTTGTACACCCATTGTTAAAACTTTTAGATAATATTTTGTATAATTAAATTTACCTTTTTGGATTTTAATCAATTATAATTTCTTAAAATATTTTTCAATGTTAAACCAATAATTAATAATTCTCCAAATTCTCACCCACATATTAATTAAATGTTATTCTAAATAATTTGTACATCAATATATATATATTTTATGTATATATTTTTATTTATGTGTATATCATGGCCAAGAGAATGAGTGTACTGATCTTGTTCAAATACTGATTACAATAGATTATGCACTCTCTCCCAGAAACTGTAACTAAAATCTGTTCAATCTAGTTGCAGTATAAACCACAGATTGGCTGTGGGTGTTGAAGAAACAAAAATATGCCTGAGCAGGCGTCTGCAACAGGTATTGACTAGTAACCTCAATAGACTTCACAGACTCCCAAGGCTGATTGATGCCTACACTCACACACACACACATATATTGCTTCCAAAGTTATTACAGTGGCTAATTCATATTTGAAACAGACACTCCATTTTTATTTATTAAACAGTGTGTATTACATTTAACAGTCTGTGCATTTGAGAAATCTTAGTAAACAAAATGTGTTCTCCAACAGGGATTGAAACCGCATCCTCCTTTGTGGGGGGAAACTACCATGTAATTCAGTGTGCTTACTGCTAAACACATGCTCAGTACTTAAAATCTCTCACTCAACTATTGAGTTTGGCATATATATGTATATACACACACACAAGAAATAAAAGAGATTCTTCCCAGTATTTATATTCGGACTATTGTCTTCATCTTTGTTGGTTTTATTAGTGTTTCAGCTGTTGTTCCATCCAGCCTTCTTCAGGTGTATATCTGGGTAAGCTACAGGGAAAACCAAATTGAACTCTTTATTTAATCTACAGGATTAGACTGTTTACATTCCACACTTCATGTCTAGGGATATCATCTATTACTAATTTTATTTGTTCAGTTATTGCTTGCCCATTTACAGTGAGTGCAAGTACACACTGCCTGACCCAGGGATTGTGAGTTCAATCCCTGGGTTGAGTAGTGGGTACTTGCACTCAGTGGAAACAGGTAAGCAATAACTGAACAGTACTAAATAAAATAAGAACTCAACAATATCCCTAAATAACAGTCTACCTCTATAGATTAAATAAAGGGTTCAGTTTGGAATTCCCTGTAGCTTACTCAGATTGATAATGGAAGGCCGGTGGGCACAATAGCTGATGATGTTGTGATAAAAACAATAAAGATGAGGACAATAGCATGAATATAAATAGTGTAAACAATGATAACTCATCATCCCAAAAATTCAGACAAAAGTTAAGAGATTCTGTTTGCATATATTTTTTATGTCATTTTTATTGTGAGATTCATACATATTATTACTGCTAGGTTCATATAAACCTGCAGAAGTAAATAAAAATAGTAAGTTATAAAAATGTATTATTAAATATTTGGGGTGATATACAGAATTCAGCAGAAATATACCACTTGTATAATGGTAAGACATTAATGGCAATAGTGTCTTCATCTAGGTAATGTTTTAATGTGGGAGGTATTTCTGCTGCACACTGTATATACACATCTATAACAAAGTAGCATTAAAATTATTTGTTTAAAGAGAAAATATGATTGCACGTACTGAATAAATGGTAAATTATTTTATAAAAATCAGTAAGTTTAATTACTGAATTCCTTACACATCTTTTTATTGTTTTGGAGAACATAAATACTTCTGGTGTGTGTGTGTGTGTGTGTGTGTGTGTGTGTGAGTGTATATATATATATATATATATATATATATATATAATACCAATTTGTGACTGTTAGGGATAATTCCAAGGAGAATATTAATTCAAAGAGAGCTCAATGTAAACTACAGGGAATAATGATAATAATAATAATAATAAACCAAGAAAAAACTTTAAAGATCTATTTTGGTTATAATTTATTTTGTGAATATTGTTATATTCATCTCTTCAGACCAGTTCTTAATTTTTTTTTTTTTTTTATTAAGAACTTTTGGTCTGAAAAGATGAATATAACAATATTCATGAAATAAATTATAACCAGAATGGATCTTTAAGGTTTTTTTTTCATTTATAATATATCACTGAAATATCCAGAAATCTCAAAAAGATATGCTGCATAACAACACTTTAAACACACTGGTTGTACACTGTAAAACATCTAACCATAATTTCACCTAAATAACTGTCTATCTAATCAGGAGAGAAAAGGATTCACTAAGAAGAAAATGCATTGAGAGTGCACTAATCTCACAATTCTCAACAATAAACCTAAGACCAGGACCTTACATAATATCAGTGATCATTGCAAAAGCAATAGTAACATAATGTGGTATAAAAGCTAATAGAGACAAAAACAGATCTACTCAGAGTGGGCTTATTTAAAATCCAACAGACACCAATAGATCTAACATATATATATATATATATATATATATATATATATATATATATATATATAATACCAACAAACAAACATTTTCTGGTCTTTGGTCATCAGATCTGATAGGGTAATTTAATTTATTGCCTCTTTTATCCTCACAAATCCTAATGCATTTTCCTTACACACATCTTTGTCTTTCATTCCAACCTGAAGAAGCTGAATCTAAGCCATTTCAGCAAAATGCATCATTGAAAAAACTTCTTTGTTTCCTTATCTCCACTTTTGTTTCAGATACTATTATGCATCCTACTAACATGCATATATATATATATTTTGTGTATTCAGGCAGCAATCCCTCTTTTTTATACATGTTTTGTTAAAGACAACTGACAAGGTACTGCGATTAAACTTTTTATTTAATTTTTCTTGTGTTCATAGAAGTGTTTTATTTTCTGGACACAAAATGTGTAAAAGCTGTCAAAAATTCTGCATTTCTGAGCACTTTTGGCTATATTTTTAGACATTATTATTATAAATACACGTCAACTATAAGCAAGATGAATTTTCACCTAGAAATATAAAGAATTACAGTAACCTCGGTGGACCTGAACAAGAAAATTAAATCAATTATCTATTACAATGAGAGTATGATTATCACATATAAGGCCTAACATTCAAAAAATTGCCAAATCACATCAAGCACAGGTTTCACACAAGCATACTTTAATATACAATGCAATGTCTTAAAAATAAATGCTTATTTCAGATTTCTTTATTAATTCAGAGGAAAAGAATAATTTTAGAAGTTGTATGACAAAGTGGAAAAAAGGTTTTGTAAAAACAAAAACTTTTTTCCACACACTCACACACACACACATATATATATTTATTTACCCACCATTAGTTTGATATATAGTATTTATATATCATACTCCCATATATTTGTATATACAAGTCTCAGAACTTCATTTCATAATGAAGGGGCCCGAAGTGATTTTAACTAAACAGTTTATCTCACCAACTGAAACACCAATGGTGAAAAAAACCAGGAGTTATTTCTAGATCTCTTTCACAGAGAGTTTGGCAGCTTATGTAATTTTCTATTTGATCAATCATAGACGTCTCAAACGTATATATGCTCATGCTTTTGAGAGGTAGGTAGCATCAATTTGAGGAAGAAACTGGTTGTTTTGCTGCTTGTGAGCAATGTCATAGTCAATTCTTTCATGACCTGTGACTCTTGGCTTTGCAGCATTTGGGATTTGAATATATCTTTCTGCTAGATTTTATAGATGATCTGTGTCTTGCTCAATCTTCTTGAATGTGTGCCCAGAAAATTGAATTATTGCAAATGATGATATAAATTGGATTATTTTAAATGATGTCATTCTCTAAACCCATAAAAGACAACACTTATGTAAAATAACTTGATTACTAAAGCTTTATATTTTATGTGTTTTGAGTTTAAAAACTATTGGTTTCATATTCCTTCTTGTTCTCCTTTAATATTAAAAAAATCTTTTTGAAATTCCTTGTTTAAGAAACATGGACAATGTACAAATAAAGTTAATCAAGGCATAAACAAGTGGACAAGTGTGCGCTCATTCTGCATATTGAATGTATCATTCACCAAATAAAATAGCATTCCTGCTAGCAAAATACAATTTTTATCTTTTAAAATTATCATGTATAAAATTAGATTGCCATTATTAAAATTATTTCCATACAATATTTAGCTTTTTGCAAATTTTATCAATCAAAAACTTTTTTTATTTTTTCCAAAAATGTCTTTGCAAAAACAATAAAGACAACATAAAAACAAATGAAAAGTATATGAATTTAAAATCACAATAGCTCTTTGAACACTTCTAGCATTAAATTCTTTTCTTTTGATTTTAACTCATATCCTCCTCGTGTCAGTTTAAGCAGACAACTTCTATTTTTCTGTATATATAAACTAAACTATAAATTTGGAAAATGAAAATTTCACTGAAATATGTTGGATAATTTCCAAGTTTTCATTTAATATCAAGAAAATATGAAAAATGGTCACACTATGTTAGGACAGTAGGTCAATAACCAAGAGAGTTAACTCACTCCCTAGATGGGAATGAATTAATGTCTCCTTGGTCAGAAAGAACTCTCTAGAGAGAAGGAAAAAAAAGGAGAAGCAAAAAAAAAAAAAAAAAATCAGAATTCAATATGGATGTCAGGCATTCCCTCATGGAATCTTAATCCACCAGTAATCCATGGCCATGTTTACATCTATTTGTTTATCAATAATAAATTAATGTATAATAGTGTGCGTTGCATGTTCATTCTTATTTGGTACAAATAAGTACACACACAGACACAATACATAACATGGAAAAAAGAATGAGTCAGTTTAAACTGACACCAGTAAGATATGGTTTATCAGACAAAGTAGCAAAAATCATTATTTTTTGGCAATGAAAGTGTGTAAATCTAAATGTTTTCAACCATGTGTTTATAAAAATGGAGGTAGATTTTTACCTGAACAACTTTTAAGTTAACAGATTAGCATTTTCAAACTTACTGAAAATAAATATGTAAACATATAAATAGATTAGTTTTAATAACAAAAACAGTTAAAAAATAAAATAGTTTGAAAAATCTTCCAGTTATGGTTGCACTGTAAGTAACTTTGCAGGGCATTTTACACTAATGTGTTTATAAAACAGAAATTAAATTTCAAATCATCCCCAAAGCAATAAAAATATTTCCCTATTATTTGTTTTCTTTGCACTGAGCATGTCAGAATATTTCCTCCATAATAATTGTTTTATTTTTTTCATTAATTTTAAAAGGTCTTGAAAAGATTAAACACTGAAAGATTTTAAAATAGGGTATATTAAAAGAAAATATAGAAAACAGAAAATCACAAGCATATAAATTCTATGACACTGAACTCGTAACTTTGTCATATGAATTGTATAAATATAATTGAAACAAGAATCAAAATAAGTTTTGTGTGTGCATGTGTGTAAACAAGCAATTATTGTATTTGCCAGACTGTAAGCTAAATAGTTTACAATGGTATTCAGTATTCTATTGCTCACTTCAACACAACAAATACTCTTAGCTGTTCCTTTAGAGTTTTCATTATAATACCAGTGCATTGGACACAGTGTAATATTTGCATATATATATATATATATATATATATATATATATATATATATATATATATATATTAATTTAAATGTGCATTTTATATGTTGGCAAATATGATGCTTTATTTGCCAGTATTGGAAACAAACTTTTATTTTACAAAAATCCAGAGGATTAAAAATTTAAGTAGAATTTTAGTAGAAAAGATGATTAGAAATGTAAACTATATTTTCTAGGGTCCATAATTCAATATCACAGATCCTGTACATAAGAATCAATGATTCTTAACAGCAACTTAGAAAAAAAAAAGAAGTCAATCTTTAAAAAATGAAAGCAAGTAAGGCATAATCATTTAAGCTATAAACTGTCTTGTAAATCATCAGGAAAAAGCATTTTATTATATTATTAATAATAATAATAATACCCAAAGCTCAGTTTTCTACTCATTATATACAACTGCTTATTTTAGATCTCACATTTTATGGTCATAGCAATCACCTTTCTCCATTAGAGCCTTATCTTTCATACAGTAACATCTTTTGAAAAGGCCTATAAAAATAATTATTAATATAGAACTTAGATGGCTAGAATCAAATTCAATAACAGAATGTAGTTTTAACAGTAATCAGAAGTTAGAATGATATTAGCTTTCTTCTATTGTTTTTATTATTATAATAACACAGTAAAATGAGGGATAAAATAACAGGGAAAATGTTTTATCTAAAAGCATTTAAAAAAATAACATTGATATCTACTTGCTGTAATTTTCAAAATTGCTATCTGTGACCATCCTTAATCTATTTTCATGCTGTAAAACTTGTAAACCTAATTTCAGATTTTAATATGTTGATTATTTTTTGGCTTTGATTTCTATAATGTTTTGAAATAAAAAGTTACAAAATCTTTTTATAAATGTTTCATTTTTTCCTGCAAAAAGTATGTTTAGTAAATGATTGTTGCCTTATTCTTAATAATAATAATAGTAATAATAATAATAATAATAAAATATGTTTAACATGCTAGCAAAAATAGCAAAATGTTTTTGTTATTTGATATTTTTGAGCAATTATGGAAGACTCCAATTACAATAACCTTGAGATTCATTAAGTCACTGGCAATCCAACTTCTCCTTCAGGTTTTCTGCAATCTTGTCAATGAATTCAAATGTATTCAAATAATCATCCCTTTTTATTCTGAAACCAAAAAAGAACACAATGTTTTTTTGTTTAGATTAAATGTTAAATAATATTAATAACATTAATAATAAATAATATAGATAATAACATTATAACATATTATAAGTAATAACATTATGATGTATAATAAATAATAACATAACATTATAATAATATGATGAATAACATAAATAAGATACATTATAATGTATAATAACAATATTTATTAATAATAAAAGCATTAAATAATGTTAGCATTATAATAAATAATAACAAATAATATTATATAATGTATAATAAGAATATTAATAATAAAAGTATTAAATAATGCTAATAACATTATTAATAATAAATAATAACATTATAATAAATAATAATACAAAGAATAACATTATTAATAATAAAAGTATTAAATAATGTTAATAACATTATTAATAAAAAATAATAGTATAAATAGCATTGTGGGATGCCAGCAAACCTCTCTTAATGCCTGCTTGGTGGCATGGTAATATGGACTATAAAAGGAAAGGTCATAAGCTTTCTCTTTTTCAGCTCTTGCACATACAGGAAGACAAGATGGGATGTGGCTCCTCTGGGCAAATCAACTTAATTTTAACTGAACCACCTGGCACATCACTCACATACATACACTATAGAACATTACATAAGTGTATATTTCTCTCCTCTTTTAAGCTATGTTGTTCTGTATAAAAATATAAATAAAAATCCTCCATATGTTACATTCATTTATTTTGAAGTTTTTCATGTGCAGCTGTAACAATTAGTACCCACCCCCATTTCTTTACGGCATAAATAATAACATTATGTATTAAGTATTTCCAGCCTCGACAGAATTCAAAATAGTTTACACCAACCCTTTTCTACAGATGCAATATTGAAAGCCTATCACTATTTCTATGGCAAATTGCAGTTCTACTATTTCATACCTTTAGAGCTAGGACTTGCCATGCTATGTCCATGAAGTCAAATTGCTCACATTTCCTGCATATTCTAATTGTAAAAAGGAAGTTCCACTCAGACAGCTTCTTTCCAAGATCTGCTATTTTGTGGAATAGACTTGTGTGGATGCTTTCCTCTTTCCTGAACACTAAAATCTTAACCTCTTCAAGTCCAGTGTCATTTTTTATCTATCTTCCACATTCTCATAATATTTCATTCTTACTTTCTCCTCATTCATTCAATATCACACGCCTCATTCAGTAACCCTCTACCTTGAGTAGCTTTTGAGCTTTGTACTGAGTGAACATTAGTAAAAAAAGAAAAATTAAAATAAAAGTATTAAATAATCTTAATAATTGTTATGACATGCTTCATAGTGCTTATAATATAAGTAATGCTTTGGCAACTTGCTGTGACACCTGTATTAATTAGTTTGAATACTGACTCCAAACAGCTTCTTTTTCTCTTTGACCTGGAGCTCTTATAGTTATGAACTAGTTCATAGAGTCACCTGTGTACTATTTGTTGTCGAACACTGGTGTACTATTTACTCCACAACATTCCTGTCTATTGAGATTAATACTTTTTATAAATATTTTATTTTTTTTATTAGTATTAGTATCTCCCTTTCCTCTTTCTGCAGAATTCACTAATGTACTTAACTTTGTAGCATTTCCATCTCAGATCCACTCCCAGTTCTTCAGTACTTTTTCTTTTTCTGGAACTTGTTGGTTACACGACTTGTGGTGCCGACATATCCAAAAACATCATATAGCATTTTTATTGGTTCTTCCATTGTTTTAGGTCTTTTATTGATGAACCTTTTTCAGCTGATTATGGTGCATTTTGTGTTCAAATCTTTTCCCTTTTACCATGTAAGTAAACTTTCTGATTCTTTCTGATATTATAAAATCTTCCCATGTTTCTTTGCCATCTTTATATGCTTTAAAGAATACTTTATCACTGACCTTGAAACTTTTGATGTTGATTTTGTTATCTGTTCATGTTTTTCAACTTGGTAATAATTTGTCGTACACCAATTTTACTTTTCTAGCATACATTAATTACACTGGCGACATGACTGATGGTGTATTGGGTTAGGTGTTACATGGTAAAATCTCAGAAAATTTTGAAGTGCTCCCTCTTTTGAGTGTTCCCACAAACTGTTCTACTTGTCCATTCGATCTTGGGTGATATGGCGGGGTCGTAATATGTTCAATGGAGAATTTATAGTTTTTGAATTCTTTACTCATGAATTACATTCCATTCTCAAAGACTATGGTATCTAGCATGTCATATCTTGCAAAAAGTTCATGCAAGAAATTCACTGTCACTGAAGATGCCACTAGAATTTCTGCTTTGGATCATAATGTGCTAATAATAAATCTGACGTAAGTTTTTTTTTATTTTGTCAAACGCCTTTTGACAGTTGTCATTCCAGTTACACTTTACTCCTTTTTTAAGCAGATCGTTCAGGGTAGCTCTCAAATTATGCATATTATGTACATATATATAAATTTCCTCTGGACATGGTAATGGGTAGTTATGCGTTTCTAAACAATCCTGTCAAGAAATCCACTCAAACATGAATTTTATTATCTTTTTCTTTACATACACTACTCGTGCAATCCATTTTGAATGGTTAATTTTTTCTATTAGGCCAATTCTTTTGAGTCTGTTCAATTCCTCATTGACTTGTCCCAATGCCATGAATGGTACACTCTGATTCAGCTTAAATACTGGCACTGAACCATTTTTTATCTGAAAATCTACCTTGAATTTTGAACAGCAACCTAGTTCATTTGACAGACCGTCTCCCTTAGGATTTTCGCTCTGACTATTTAAATTGGTTACTTGTCCACTTATGTTTTTATGATAAACATTTATTGGCAAATACTAAAATTCAAATAGTTAGTACCAAATAAATTTGTAGCATTTTTTATACATAAGCTTTAGTTTTCACATGCTTATTACAGAATGAGCCATTACAAGTCACTTCTCAAAAAAAAAAAAAAAATTTCTTACCAGAAAATAAAATTGTGACTTTAGAAGCCCTTTTTTTTTATAAAGGCTTTCCAATTTCCTTCTATTTAGCTTCACTGATCATTGAAATGTCACTAACATTGTTCAGTAGCATTTTCACACCCACATTATTTATTTTCACATCCACAAATTTCCTTTTGTTTTCTGTGAGCATTTTTTCCATTGCAATGCTGTGTATAAATTTCTTCATGTGAGAATTTTTTCTTGGTTTGGTTTTGCAGTGTGACTTTTTACCACACTTGTAACATTCTGCATTTTTAAATGGGAAGTCTTTTCCAAGATGTAATTTACCACATCTGAAACAAGGATTTATTCTCCTTTTTGTACATTTGTCTGCTGCTTGTACCAATGCACATTCATTTTTTGGAATTTCTTCAGCATCATGTTTCAGACTTAGAATTGTCTGGCAATCGTCCACTATTTCTTGCAGTACAATATTACTGTTTTTGTTCAATTTTCACTAAAATTAATGCTCATATTTCAACATCTTTTTTAGGTGTTAAACCTTGAACAAAAATTAACCCTTTGAATATATCTGAATTCTTTTCCTTTATTCTAAACTTTCATATTATTTGTTGACAATACCAGCATACATGTCAAAATCTTTGTCCTATTTTTGGTTAGCTTCATGCACCTCCAATAAGCAATAAACAATAAACTCTTGTTGCTAAAAATTTTTTTTTATCAGAATGTGTACTGTCTTTATACTCAATTTCACCTTGTTTTTTTTGGTAATATGTAGTTGCAGTATTTTTCATACTCTATCAGAGGTATTTTCCTCAACAACAATCTTGTTTTTTCTCTCATCTTTCCAGTTGCTGCATTCCTGGCTGAATATTTGTTCATATCTATGAAGATATGTAGAAAAATTCATCAGGATTGTATACAAATTCAGATATGGTGTTTTGGACAGAGTCTGGCATAAGAAATGTTGAAAAATATTTTGTTTTCTTCATAATTATAGCTAATAACTCCTGTTGCTGTTTTTCTAGTTCTAGCAACTGTTGATTTTGTTGTTGCTATTTCTGTTATTGCTAAAAAAATTTCAACTATCAAAGCTAAAATTTGCTCCATGTTTTTTTTTGCTTTCTTCAATACACCCAAGAGAAAAAAATTTTTTTAAACCAACATGGTTAAAATTCTTGTTGTCACCTGTATCTTTGTGCCTGAAGCAAAAAGTATATATATTTTTTCCCCATACTTGTTTACTCAGTATGAGTTTCCAAAACCTTTGCAACTCCAGTTAAAACTTGTATGAGTTCCAGGAAGATTCGTTACTGTTATAAGAGTTCTGAATCCTTGTCACAACAGTTATAAATCACCTGAGTTTTAAATATCTCATCACTACTGTTACAATGTACTGCTTATAATATAAGTAATGCTTCAGCAACCTGCTGTGATGCCTGTATTAATTAGGTTGAAGACTAACCCAAACAAATTCTCCTTTCTCACTCTGACCTAGAGCTCTTATAGTTATAGACTAGTTAATATAATCACCAGGGATGTACTATTTACTCCACAACAATAACATTATTTAAGAATGATTTTTTTTTACTATTACCCACTTTTTATTACTTATATAATCGTTGGTCAATACTCTAGATATGACATCCTGCGAATAGTTTTAAGTATTAATTATTTTTAATTTTAACTGCATGTATTGCTATAGTGTTCATTTTATAAATGCTAAGAAATGAATACAGCATTGGGATGTTGAAAACTAATTAATGGACAGCACATACTAGAAGAAGGTTAGAGAGTTGACCAGCCAAAATAATGTGTAGGGATACAAAAGTCAATTATCTTCATTTGGCTGAAATAATGTCACAGATACAAAAAAAAAAACAAACAAACAAAAAACAAGCAGTATGTGAAAGGACAAAAATTTCTAGGAGGGACACAGCCAGCCTGGGTGATAACTTTTGTGATCCTTATTTATAACCCATGACTTTCATTTTATTGTATTTTCCTCACTGCCTCTGGTTATCAGATCCATCACCTTTAGGAGATAATCAATACCTAGCTATCATCATCCATGGGCTGACACCACTCCTGGTTGTCATGTTACTAACAGGAATCTTTAGGACATCAGTAAATAATTGCTTTCTGCATCCCTACATAACTTTTTACTGCACTTTTTCCCAAATTTCATACAAAGAGTAAACAATGTTGAACATTCATTTTATATTCAGCCATGATTTTTGACAATATATAGCAAAATCATGTTTTTTTTTCATGGACAACACTTAAAGAGTATTTGACATATGGGAGCAATAAAGAGATTAGTAAATTTCAAAGCATCAACTTAATACTTAAGTCAGTGGTTCCCAAACTTTTTCTCTAGGACACATTTTTGGAATGAAAATTTGCTTGTGCCTCACCAAATTTTATGTGATAAAAAGTACATTTAAAAATAAAAACAGAAAAAAGGTTAAAGGAAGATAACCACAGATTTTGAAGTCAAAACATTATCATTGATAACTCTCTCCTCCAATTTGCAAACCCTAGTTACTATATTCTTAATACTTGATATAATGCAAAAACATCATAATGATAAAATTAGTCAATAATTATTTATAACTATTTATACTGAGACTCGAGCATGCAATTACAAGTAATCCATAATAATATTTTAGATTTTCAAATCATATTTATTTTTGACATATAAATTTTTTGAAACTGTTTCTAAATCTTTGTCTTTCAATCGTTCCACCTCACCTACTATCCTCTTCCAACACACCTATGAGGCATGCTGCACCATTTGGAAACCACTGATTTAAATGCCAAATGGAAGGAGAAAAAGAATAAGCAGTAGTAGCAGGAGGAGGAAAGGCAAAAGAAATTCTCCTTCAATGTGACATGTCCCTTCAGGATGTTAACGATTATGTCTCTCCACAATTTCCTGTCCTTTGTAGCTCTTAAGAAATTTTGTCTAATTGTTACCTCTACTAAACCTTGTTCTACCATCCATTTACTCAAGCTTGCTAGGTAGGTTACATGTTGTTTTTTTCTGTCCCTCTTGCCTTCTATCTCTCCTGTGAGTATCAAATTTTCCAAGTCCTCTTTCCTCATTATGTGCCCTTAAAATTTCAACTTCTTCTTTCTGATATTAAATATAAGTTTCCTTTTTGTTTCCATTTTCTCTAAAAATTTGTTGTTGCTCACATGTTCAGTCCATGGTATTCTCAGCATCATCCTGTAGAACCAAATTTCTGTTGCTTCAAGTCTCTTCTTCATTTGTGAGTAAATATCCACCATTCACTGCCTTATAGGAGGAATGATAAGCAGAGGGAGGAGCAAAAAAGATGAAGAAAAGAAAAGCAAGATGAGTAGAAGTGACAGAAGTAGAAAAAGGGAAAAAGGCAAAAGAAAAAATATTGTAGAAAGAAAAACAAAACAAAAAAACACAGAAGAAAAAAACAGTGAGGAAGGTGGGATTCTTTTGATGGTGGTTGCTTACCTATCCAAACCTTTGATGCAGAGAGCAAGATCTTTTGTCATATGTCCAGCTTCCACAGTTTCTATGCAGACTTCTTCAATGGCTTTTGCAAATCTATCAAGTTGTTGGTTGCTGTCAAGTTTAGCTCTATGAGCAAGGCCACGAGTCCAAGCAAATATAGAAGCTGCACAGTGAAGTTAAATATGTCAAAACCAAAGATAACAAGCATACATTTATAACAAATTTCAGAAAAAAATAAAATAAAAATTTCAAATAATAATCTCTAATTGTCATTGTTATATCAAGAAAATATAGGCTATGAGTTATTTTTTACCAACAGCTAACCACAAGGTTACTGTAAGAATTGATGAAGGAAAACAATATTTCCCTCAACAATTCTTTGCAAGCATTAATACAGCCAGTTGGCTAAACTAACACTGAAATAGAAATGTGTGAAGCGACAAGAGGAATCCATGTTATGTATGTAATACAACATTTATATACAAATATAGAAAGCATATAAGATGGAATATGTAAAAACCAATTTGAGGTTTAAAATTTTATTCTGCAATATTTCATTCAGTGAAAAAAACTCTGGAAAAATCATTACCATAGCAACTTTGCTAGAAATGCTGTGGTTAAATTGAAAATACTTTGAAAATTTAACAGTTAATGAAATTGAAAATAAATATTTGTGAACTCTCAATGAGGTTTGTATATAGGAAGATGTTGAAATAAAATGTAAAATATAGTGATGTGACATGGGAAAAAAAAGAACGTTGGCAGTGTTTAAGCTTCATGCCTACAAAAAGATGTTGTGTCAAAAGGGCAGTTATTCCCTTGACACCACTATTACTGTATACACTTTTAGCTCTCTTGGTAATGTTAATTTAAAAGATTATAAAAAATGCATGATCCTAGTACATAGCAATATTTACTATTTGCTTTTTATAAAGAAATATATTTGAAAAGAATTCTTTTTATTAAAAAATTTATACAAAATTATCAAAATATGTAAATCAACTACAATGCAATATTTATTACTAGCAGTAGAGCCTGGCATTGCCCGGGGATGTAACAATAAGAGATAGATCAAGTATCGACCATCATAAAGACTGAAAAATAAAATTGACAAAGATTATTGTTTAAGGTTGACGGACACGCATGTCTTAATTCTTTTTTTTTTTTTTTTTTTAATTGGTCAAATAAAACTCAAACAAAAACATTGTTTTCAATTGTTATGAGTCTACCGATTGAATAGAATTTTATTATAAACAATTGTCTTGTAAATGAAATTTTTAAAACATTCTGAATGTAAAAATAAAAAATAAAAGTGTACAAAACAATAAGAAACACTACCTGCCAAAAAAAAGTGAAGTTTTGTTGAAATCGGCTGAAAAATGTAGGAAATCTGATACCATATATAAATGAACACACACACACACACACACACACACACAAACAACCTGGGTTTTATAATAAGTATAACTCGATATGAGTTGTCCCCCTTTCATTCTGGCGATGCATCTTAATCATATTTTCAAATTGATTTCAAGCAAAAACAAACCACCAAGTCAGAACCACCGCAAGGTAATTTACGTAGTCCTGTGAAGTTTTGCTGAAATCGGTTGAAAAATGTAGGAAATCCAATCCAATATATAAACGTACAGACACACACAACCTGGGTTTTATAATAAGTATGATTAACCATTTTATATATAATGATGAAAACAAGCTTTTATTGAATCTAATAAATAGTGTTTAATATCTTTGTTGTCTATTCTCAAGAATAAAGAAAATGTATAAATCCATTTTCATATGTTTGGGTTTTATTAAAATTCTAATAATTACCTTTTAAAAACAATAAACATTGCCAAAGGATTCAAAATATTAATAGCAGTGTCAAGAGAATACCCACCCCCGCCTTTGATACACCATTTTTTTCAGGCATGAAGTGGAAACATTGCCAGAAAGTTATCACAAGAAAAATAAACTGCATATATCTAAAGAAAATAGTGAATACATAATTCAAGTATACATGCATGCTGCTACATAGTCTTAAAAAAGAAAGTATTAAAAACTAAGTTGTCTATACTGTTAAGTTATTGTACACTATGAATAATAAGCAAAGATAAATGTTGACAAAGGAAAGAAAAAGTCTTGTATTTGAATATCACAGTGTTTCACCAGAGATAGTCAACTGAAGCCATTATCTCTGACCATGAAAAATAAAGGGAGGAATGTCTGTTTCATTTGTCTGCCTCTTGGTAATTAGCATGACTGGCTTTATTTTCCCATTTCTGTGGGTTGTCAAATGACACTTTATATGTAAGAGCAGATAATTTTTGTATCCTACATAACTAAACCTACAGGAAGTATAAAATCTATATTATATATTATAAAAGAAGAGCTGATACTCTGTCCATCACACAATGTCTGCGTGTGACTTTGTAGGCACCATGTATTTTGTGCCATTTAATGTATATAGTGATTTATAAAGGGTGTTCCAATAACTTGGACCAATTTTAAATGTGAATTAAGTTTAAGTGTCTAATAATTTCTTCATTTCAACCATAGAAAGATTAACAATCAAACATCATGTTAAAGTTTCAAGAATGCAAATGGAAAAATTGTTCGTAAATTCAAACAAACTGGGTTGGTGGCAGATATGAAAAGATGATTGCGTGCTCGTTTATGCTGTTCAGCTGAAAACATTGCTGCAGTGCATGAGAATGTAGTCGAAAGTCCAGACACCTCTACTCGTTATCATGCATAGGAATTGAACCTCTCCACAACAATTTCCAGTTGCACTCTCGGTTGGTTGATTATGTTCACCAAAAAAATTGCGAAGTGCGCAAAGTGTGAGAAGTGTGCGAAATGCACTTCTGTTTGAATGTCCATTTTTATAATAGGCTTCGATAACTTTAACACATTGTTTGATTGTTAATCTTTCTATAGTTGAAATTGCCAAAGATTTAAGTTGTTAAATCTGAAAGAAAAAGAAAAAAAATCATTATATACTTAAACTTAATTCACATTTAAAATTGGTCCAAGTTATTGGAACATCCTTATGCTTGTGCCATTTAATGTATACAAGAGGTACATGCACATACACACTCAATTTGACTAAGTTTGAAATAAGATATGGAATAATACATTCCTCTCTCACTCAGTCTAGACAACTCCTACTATGGGCTGAGAAATGAAATCATAAAATTGGAAAGAAAAGATCTTTCTCCTCATGTAGGACCAAGCTGCCAATCTAGTACTGCACTTATATTTGTAAAGTTGATGTACCAAAGAGGGAAGCTCATTAAAAAATTATCATGAAAATATTTATAGAAAAGGCTAGGTTACGGTGGTCGGAAAATAAATGAAGCCAAGATGCCATGTCAGGACCAATAACATTGCAGATTTTGGGGATTTTACCATAAATGCGTAGCATTGTTATAAAATTATTTTATTAGAAATTTTAAAAAAATTTGTAGAAATAATTTTAGGTCTCTCATTGCATTAAAATATGCATGCAAACATAGATGCACACAATTTAAATGAAATTAAAATGAACAGCTGTGTCACTAGGGTGAATTTCCCTTTTTGTCTGGCAACAAATCCTAGGTAATAGGAACAGAGTATAAGCCAAAATGTGTGGATCTTTGAATTTTGAAATTTGATCATCTTGTCAGTTAAAGTGACAATTACCAAACTAGTTCTTATAATTAATAAAAGATCTGAGGTATGGTTGGAAATTTAAAGTTGACTAGATAGTAACTATTTCAACATAGAGATGTTATAAAATATTTTGATTAAATAAAAAAAACATAAAAACTGACACCAAATAATGTGATGCAAAACTGGAGCCTGTGATGAATTTTATTGCTTATGATGTAAAATTGTGAAAATTGTCAACTGGCAATCTGATTGGTGAGTTTGAGATATTGTGGGTCATAATACGACAACTTTTGTTGTCAAGTTTTTTCATTTTTCCCTTTGCTGAGACACTGCGTTGACAGTGCTTCTGCTAAGTGACTGTGTTAAGTGACTGCCCAAGTTAAGATTCTTACTATCAAAACCCTGCCTACTCAGATTATAAGTAACTACAGAATAGTCAATAGCATAATAATAATAATAATTATTATTATAACACCTACTGATATACATAAAATCAAATAATTTAGCATATGTCAAGGTGAGCAGAATTTTGGCAATAAGAGTGCTCAATAGATATCTAGAGCAATAATAATCGTAATGCTTATTGTAGTATAGACTTTGTAATTGCAAATACAACTATAGTATGCCATTGAATAATGCTAGTGTCAGACACCTCCGAATAGTACTTGCACTAATAGTACTTGCTTGATAATACTCGCTTGAATAGCAATCCATCTAGTGATCTGAATAGAGAAATAGTATAGTGAATAGTATAGAGAATAGCAATCTGTATAGTAATAGAGGATAGAGTAGAAATGGTGATTTGTATAGTAATAGAGGATAGACTAGAAATAGAGGTCAGTTAGATGCCAAGCTAATTCCTATTTATGCATTTCCTCTATGGTCATGTGGTCTACTTAATTCAATAATGGGGTCGCCTGTGTTTGCTCATTGGCGATCTATGTTCAAACTCAAGTGTCAGTAGTGATACTTTATTCCTATATAATACTTATTTAGGACTGACTTTTGTGATGTCGTCACTCCTCAGGGTCAGATAAAAATATTGTATTAATGACAGAATAATCAGTAGTTAATAAAAAAAAGTTAGATTTACAGACATTACAAAAATAGAGAATGTCAGTTAATAATTTCTGCTCTCATAAAGCCAAATAGGTCAAATCCTGAAGACTATGACAAAAATAAATGATCAACATTACTTCTTCATTCCTTGCTTTCTTTTGGAATTCATTTTGATGACATCTAAATGCTTAAGAACAAAAGCTATTAGGTTGAGTCATAAGTAATTTCTGTTTCATTTTAACCTACATGATAGATAAGAATAAATATGGAGTACACTAACATACATTAGAATTTGCATGGCAGTGGCAGCAGACACAATGGATTGAAGGTAAAATGTTTTTGTCCCTGACAACAAAAAGCTGCATGCAACAAGAATAACACAAGTATAAATTTTTTGAACCCACCTGGTCTGTTCTACCCTACTTTGCCATATTCACTTGATCTTGCACTAAGTGATTATTAGCTTTTTCAATCACTGTAAAATGCTTTGATGGGAACCCTTTCTATAATGAAAACCAGATTCAAGAGTTCATCAAAAACTTTTCCACATCAAAACCTGCAGAATTTTAATCAACAGGTACTGAAGAGCTGCCTGATAAGTTATTGCAAATAATGAATACCTAATTGAATAAAATGTAATTATATTTTTGTTTGAAGAATAAACAAAAACAGAAATTATTTATGACTCAACTTAAAATTTTCTGCATTAAAAAGAATAACAAAATCAGCAATTTACCAATAGAATTTGTAGATGTTTCTTTTCCTTGTTGATGGAAACGGTAATGTCTGGTGACTGTGCCATGAGCAGCCTCTGCTTCAATAGTTTTGTTGTCAGGACAATATAAAACACTTGTCATCAAACCAAGGGATCCAAAACCTGTTAATGTGAAGATAAAATACTAATAAAGAAGAGCAACATTTGCCTTAGTGTAGTGATTATCATCCTGGTTATGCAAGCTATGAATCTTAGCCTCACAGGGTGTCTTGTAAATTTGATATTGTGTCAGACTTGGTAAAACCCAAGTAATCATCATTATCAGTCTCATGAGTGGATGTGATTATAGGGCCATTGTGCTGCTGAGTACAAGACCAGTTCCTTCCAAATGCCTCAGCAGGTATTTATTCATGCATAGTGTCTTGGACAAATTACATTTGGCAGAAGCCATCAGTTTGCAGATTAAGCCACAGCTGATGTCCTCTGACTTGAAGGTTCACTTTGCTCATTGACATGTGGCCATTGATTCCATCAGATGTACCATCTACCTTAGTCGTTAATTTCAGTATCATAAGCTCTCCACCCAGCAATGTTGTGTCATCACTGACCTGGGCATACTGCCTCGGTTTGATGACTGTAGTTCAGTCCTATATGCATATTTAATATGCAGCTGGTCAAAACTCACTGTCTTTAGGGTGATCATACCACTGGTGAGAATCTTGGAACTACTACACATAAAGTTTCTCACATTGTCTGATGTCAGAGGTGATGAACTATTATTCTTTTTTTTGTTTGGGGTGCTGCTGGACATCAGAGTATTTGTTTGTTTAGTGACACATCAACTCCTCATGGGTCATTTAATGCTGAAATTTAATTTTCTAGAGAGCATTAGTAATTTCATTTACAAAAATATATTGTTGGTATTTTTACTACAAAATTTTTTTTTTTAATACTTTCATAGTGTCTTGACTCCAGTTTGGGTGGTTAACTATTTGCCTATAGTTGGGACCCTAACAGGTACTATCTCCCCAGGTCAGAGTGGACCTGGGAACAACAGCAATTAAGAGGTGGTTACAAGCACCTGAAAATCTCCCAACCAGAGGCCTTGCTACCAAATATAGTTTATAGTCATAGCCAGGATGGGTCATCAGAGTAAATGGATCATTATCAAATAAATCCAAGTCACAATAATTAATGTTTGGAAACCTCAACATATCAGATGTGTAGATAGTGTAATACTTAGAAACTCAGAAAGAGAAATCAGTGAGCTTAGTTTGAATTTCGTCTGTTACTTTCACTTTCACACAAATATCCTTGGGAGAAGTTTGAATCCATCTCTTCTCCCTACAGCTATGGGTTAAATAGCAAAGCTGACTAGGTTCACTTGCCTTGAGGTGGCAACTAGTCTAGGAGAAAGAAAACTCTGAATTCAAAAAACAGCATGAAGACAGATGGGCTTCTGTCAAGTTATTTTGTCCTAGACGCACCATTGCTGCTATGTGCGCAGTACATTTGATGGCCGTTCAACTGTAATGGGCTACAGGACTTATGATATGACATGATGTGACATTATCAGTTAATAATCATATTTAAAATCACTTCATGCTTAAAATCTGGTTAACTATGCAGTTAGCAAACTTGCTGAACAATTTTTTACTGTTTAATGTGTTTAGATGGTAAATTTTTACTGTTTTTAATGTGTTTACATTGTAAAATGTTTGTTTTCATTGATTGGACATGTGAAAAACTATAAAAAATGTAAATGTTTTTCAAGGAAATATTTTACTTAAAATTGTTTGAATAGAATCACATACAGTAGAGAAAAGTAATTATCTAGGGATGCTTTTGTAATATGCATATAAGTTAAAGTTTAATGATTAAGGTTAGAAATGAAAAAAACGGATTTATTTTGTAATGAGTTAGTTGTTGGAAATATATTGTATTTTTGAAATACAATATATAAATATCTGATACCCTGGAGTTCAGAAGATTCACCAACATCACCAATAGAAGAAAAATAAACAAATAAATGGTAGAGAGTTGAAAACAGTTATCACTGGATATCAGAAAGAAACGGGCTTGAGTAATATAGGGTCAGGGAAGGATGACACTTAATTATCATATTATGCATCTGTCATAATAAAAAAAATGAAAATATAAGAAAATGGTTTTGCTTATCAAAGTAGTAGATTTGTGTGCCTTTTCATTAAACAATAGTGGAGAATAAAAATAAATTATTAGTTATCAATTAGAAAAAAAAACATGGGATTTCCTAAAGAAAGGAATATCTCCCACAAAACCTCTAGTGAGAATTTTTGCCTCTTAGTGAGCACACAGGTCTGAATCTGCTAAGAATTAGAAGTTTCTCCCTTACTCACTTTCTCTCTCTCATTCAGACAGATAGTCTGTTAAATTTTCCTTACTAAGTGCAATAAAAGCCACCAATTCAGATGATATGTGTAGTGCTGTTTAATGCCATGAGAAGTAACCTTTGATAGACAAAATTTTGTTTCCTAGAACAAAATCTTTTCTACCATACTGCCTTCCTATGTATGTGTGTGTACATGAATACTAAATAGTATTGTAGCTTACCTTGAGCTACAGTATCAGACTGAACATCTCCATCATAATTCTTACAAGCCCATACAAATCCTCCTTCAGATTTTAATACAAATGCAACCATATCATCAATCAACCGATGTTCATACCAGATATTCTTTTCTTCAAACTTCTTTTTATATTCACTGGAAACAAAAATAAAGTTATCAATATTGATTCATCAAAATTACATTGTGATAACAACTATGAATTCATTCTCTTGATCATGAGTTAATTTATCATATTATAATTCTGCTTGTTCCTTCATAAGTTAATAAGTTAGCATGTGGATTATGTTCTCTCACAAAGTTATCACTAATTTTATTATGAAGAATAATATAGTAAACATATACATTCATGAAGTATCATGCATACATATCAACAATAATTCAGTAATTTTCCCACTTATATTCTTCATTGTGCATAGAGCACAATTCTAAAATTAAAATATGATAAAAGTTACTTTGAGCATGAAAATTTATTAATAAGAACACTTCCATGTAAAATTATTCAAGGTGATTTAATTGAAATGCTTAGATAAAAATAAAGTTGTGATTTTAATCAAAATTACATTAAAATTTAACTCATTTGTTTCTGTTTTCATTATTTTTTAGCTTTTTTAATTTTTCTTACAACCTGTACTGATTGCATTAAAAACAAATAAATGACTAAAGATAAAATGGATGAAAATAAATATTCATTTCCTAAACATTTTAATTGAGTTTTTACAATGTTACTAAACTCTATAAATGATAACAAAGTTGAAATAACATTTTGATTTCAGGACAGTTAAAAATTTTTTTTGAGGTAGGGGAGGCAATGATTAACATTGTTTTTTAGGACAGTTTTGGGACAATAATAAAAAAAAGTTTGTTTGTAGCCCTGTCATTGTATCCTGGAATTGCTTATTCCATGATTAGATTTCCTTATCTTTTTTTCTTTATCCACTTAGAGGCAATTTCTATTCTTGTATTATTCATATTACCTGAACAAATTCTGACCCTGCACTAAATTTGTTTGATGTACTAAAGTATAACCAAATGCAATAGCATACATATATATTCTAAAAAGAAGCTAACACAGAGCTAAGAGGAGAACCTATAGGAAGGTCAAAGTTTTGTTTGTAAAAACTATTACTGAATGCAAAAATATTGGTTTGTACAAAGCTGACAAATTTTTATGAATCTTGATCAGCAAGGAGTGGTTTAGTTTCTTTATTTTTTATAAATCCTTATATATGAACACTAGCAGCATGGCCCAGCGTTGCCCATGCTTGATTAAAAAATCGTACGACTCATACAGCAATCGCTATCACTTGACTTAAAATATTTTTGTTCTTCCTTGCCTTTAAAAGAGTGCCCTTTGCCATGCTGATGTTGCTACATGCCTTACTTCTTGCCTATCTCACACTGCAAATTTTTTCTAAGCTCTATACTAAACATTAAATCTGTTACAAAAAAAAAAACTAAACAAAATGAACACAAAACGATCAGCTTTAAAAAAGGACTCATAACTAGAAAAACTGAATGAAAAAGGAATGTTAACAACAAATAATTTTTCACACATAACCCAGTTCTGTGGAATCAGAATCAACATTGAGTTTAAGCAAGCGAATGAGCCAATTGGAGTAAAGTACCATGCAGATTTAAATTTTTCCCACTTGTGACGAATGCAGCTATCAATTTTTTTTGCATGCTAGCATGCTAGTTAACATTCGTGTCAGTCAGCTGTTGGCTGTCACACTGGCCAATAGAATCTTCCTACCTATTTGTGGCAGCCAGTTATAGGCTCTCACTCTGGCCAGTAGAAAATGGCCGCAAACTACATGAAAACTGCCGTAGAAGCATGAAAAAATCGATTATTTCCCCTCTCAATGGGTGTTGGGAAGTGCAAAGTCAGTCTTGACCTTCCCGCTAACTTGGAGCATGTGCATGTAAATTTTGGTGCAAATCCGTCAAAAATTGCAGCCGTGCATTCGTTACACACACACACACACACACACACACACACACACACATCCTGCCTTTTATAGATATACAAATTAACAAATGTTTACATTTTCTAAAGAACTACCTCACAAAATCAAAAATAAATCTCTTCCTACCAATCAACTGTCATAAAATTTGTTGAGTTTGTAAAAATCAATGTTTTTTCACATTCAGTAATAGTTTTTACTAGCAATAATTGTCCTACCTATTGGTTCTTATCTCTCTGTCTCTGTCTGTCTGTCTGTCTGTCTGTCTGTCTCTCTCTCTCTCTCTATATATATATATATATCAGTGGCGACTCCAGAGGTCAAGATTGCTGGACTTAGCCTGAGTTAGTCAACATTCAAGCAATAAAAATATTTCATAGTGCATCATTTTCATTCTTGACTTCAGCTGGACCCAAAATTTATTGTTTTAACTCCATGCCTCAAAATAGTGACCGAAATACATTTTGTTGATACTGTTCATAATAAAGAAGAAAGAAAGAAATAAAACAAAGAAAGAAAATAAGTAAAAAAAGAATGAAATAAAATTAACATGGCTAGTTGGGCTGCATAGATCTGTACCCTATCTGAGCTGGAGACATACTTAATAGGCAATGCATTTCTTGCTTTAATTTTATAAATAACCTTTATCTCTAATGACTTGTATGCTCTGTTTTTCAAAGAACACATTTTTATTTCAACTTATTGTTTTGAAATGTCTATTTTAAATAATTTATTCTGTACAGTATAAGGTTTTTTAGCACAATGAATCAATTGAAAAAAGGGAAAATTAAATTTAAAATTAAAGATAAATTTGAAATTCAAAAATTAAGTTGGTGAAAATCAAAGAAAGTATCAGCCTTAACTCATTGAGTGGATGGTTGGGGTGATAAACATGACTGAATAGTGTTGAGAACATATGATATCAGTTAGCAGTACTGATCGTAAATGTACATTTAAGCTAAAAATTCAGACAGAGAGATACATAAACTAATGCATAGACATATATACCAATACACACTCAAGATAGATACACATGTTATTTATAAAAAAATGGCTAGAGATTTAAAAAATTATATATTTTAGAGTAAAGGAATCATTTTAACGTCTAAGTTATACCAATAGTATATTTTGTTAAAGAGTGTAAACAAACATGGATGACCTAGAGTCATCACTGATTATATATATACATATATATATATATATATATATATATATATATATATATATAATAAAAGAAATATACTCTTAAGGTGTGCTATATTTATGGGATAAGGTGCTTAATATCAGAGATAGAGTGTGTAAATAAAGTGAACATTGAAGTCAACACTTAGAGGCAACAGGCTGTTTCATGCTAGACGCAATTGTTTGGCCTGTGGCCTGGCGATTGTGTCTAGCATGAAACAGCCTGTCACCTCTAAGTGTTGATTTCAATATTGACTTTTATATTTACACATGCAATCGTTTGGCCTGTGGCCTGACGTATGCGTCTAGCATGAAACAGCCTGTTGCCTTTAAGTGTTGATTTCAATGTTCACTTTTATATTTACACATGCAATCGTTTGGCCTGTGGCCTGATGATTGTGTCTAGCATGAAACAGCCTGTTGCCTCTAAGTGTTGATTTCAATGTTCACTTTTACATATATATATATATATATATATATATAGATAGATAGATAGATAGATAGACAGACAGAAAGATTATTCTTTTTATATACTTACTTGTTATATAACTCTTGAAAGATGTCTTTAAATCGGCCATCATATTTCTTAAGAATTGTGTTTTTGGTACTGAAATTAGAAATGAAAAAATAAAATTAATATCATATCAGTAACATTTTTAGAAAAAAAGTCTGTTTGAAAATTAATCATATTTATAAAGTTTGTGAAATCACAGAAAATAAATATCTTAATTACTTTATTTAAAAAGAATATTATTTTGAGTTTTTTTTTTATAAGTATACATTTAAGCAGAGAGTTTTGGGTTTATTTTGAACTTTTTTTATATAAACAAATAAGATTTACAGACATATACTAAGTCCTTAATTTGTTTATCATTGTTCATGATCTTAGTGCCTTCAGTTTATCATTCTCTTTAGTCAAAGTGACAAGTAAAAGCAAGCATTATAAAATCTCTTGGTGTCTTGTTATTTTAGATAGTCTTTTCAGCTAAAGTCAACAGTTTGCTTCATGGTGTATGGGCTTCTCATGTAGCTGATTAGATCAAGTCAGAACAGCACACTTTTCCACAATTAGGGCATCTGAAAAAACCTTGGATGGCAGTAGAGGAAGGATTATTTATGTGACATCTTTGATAACATTCTGCTGCCTAAGAGACCAATTTTGTTTCTGTGATTTGAAAGCATCCATGCAGTTCTGTTGTCAACTGATCTGATCATCAGCTAACTTTTCTAATTGACTAGGGTAGATATTACAAGTCTTCAGGATGGCCCTGATGTGATCCTGTATCACTTGAACTAACCATCAACAGTCCCTTTGCCGGATTCCAATTTAAAGCATGTCACAGGTTGGTTCTCAAGCAGGTGGATGACATGGCCAATCTAATGCTGATGTCAATTGACAAGCATGGCTTAGATGATCATTCACTGCGAATGCTTCTGAATTTTGACATGTGGCACATTATCCTATCAATGTAATCTGAGGATTCCTTGTGGGTAGGACATATGCAATTGTTCAAGAGTTCATAAATAGCAAAAGTATGGCTGATGCTAACCTCCAGGAGAATAACTAAGAGGATTTTCAGCCTTGAAACACATAATATATAACATAATATATCAGTGTAAGTTAAAAAATTTTTTCTCTTTTATTATATTATCTAAAAAATAAAAAAAACTTCTGTTTATGTAAATAAATTTCTTTCCAATAAATATATTTATTTAAAATAGAAATTAATCAACTATAATTAAAATTGATTTGAATGCTCCACAATACATCCACAGATCAACAAATGTATAAAATTTTAAAGTATTACAGAAACTAACCTTAGATATAATGGCCAACCTTTATTGAGGGCAAACTGAAATGAGCTGTGTCCAAAATCCTTTATACTCTAAAAAAATAAAAATTAATAAATTGATTAGAAGTTTCAGAAGAACACACTTTCTATCTAGTATGACATCTTATCAGAAATGATGCAGCCATTTAATATTAATGGAAAAAATAACAGCCCACCTAGAACAGTGGTATCTTAATCTCTTCAAAGAACTCCATCTAGAACCCCACATCCCAGTATCCTTTCTACTTTTCAAAACAGTCTTTAAAGTCCTCTTTAGGGATTGCTGTCAGCTGCCTTGTCTCTTTCTCATTAACCCATTAATGTTCATTGTTCCAAAAAATATGCCAGTAGGCATGAAGGGGTTATAGGTAGAAACCTATAATTAATACCAGATGGTAAAACAATGAAAATGGCAAAACTTCTCCAGCATGTCTCAGTAGAAACCCTTAATTTTGAGATAAGACAAAGAAGATGAAGGTTCATCAGCTATACTTTAAGGCAAGACCCAAACAATGACTACAACTACTGACCTGGGTCCCTGAAGATAAAAGAAGAAGACCAAGAATGACATACCAAAAGACTATGGAGAAGGAGAGAGAAGTAATGTGCTGGCAATCCAAGGGTGAAGTGCAAGTACCAACTGCAGACAGAGTAAATGGAGATATTCTGTAGTGGCCTTATATTTCATGAGGCGATAGATAGATAGATAGATAGATAGATAGATAGATAGATAGATAGATAGATAGATAGATACTATTAGATTTTTTTGAAACCTATAATTAATGCCAGATTCTTACTTTAATTTTTAAAATATCAGATTTTATAATGGACATTAATGGGTTAATCTTGTCTATTATCTGAAATCACCACCACCTTCATTAGCAATTTTAAGTTTAGGAAAAGCAATAGGTTGCTAGGAGCCAAATCTTGACTATCAGGGGTACTAAGCAGATCAATTTCATACAATACTTTACCAGAAAAACTACATGAGTTATGAAAAATGAGAAGTCAAGAATGGCTGGATGAATACTCTTGGAGGCAGACTTTTTGTGAAATCTCCAGATCTTCTAATTCTTGAACTGTCAATTGTCGATTTTGTTTGATTGCAACTTGCATGCATTGCATGTTCTGCCTTTTCAAAAGCCTCTCAGAATATTGATTGCTTTTAACAGATTCTTGGCCAAGTTTGAAGCATTGGTGCCAAAATTTTATCTAGGCTCCACTCATTGAATCCTCTCCCAAAGCTTTTGAATGATTTTTTGACAAATATTCAAGTTTCACACTAAACTTGACACATATTCATTGTGAATGTGATGATTTCACAATACAGAGGTTCATTTAGTGGCATCTTATTGTCAGCTGAGTAAGCCCCAAAGCAATGCATCTGTTCATTAACTAGCTAAATGGATAAACCTCTACTCCTGTTCTATGTCTTTTGAACAGGAGTACATGTTTATCTCTAGTTTCCTCTTTAGGATTGAGTTTCCAGTTCCTTCTAAATTTTTATCATATTCTCTTAGCACCAGTAACTTCTTACATCTTAGAGGTATTATCACCTTGCTTGGAGTGAAATGAAGTTATATCAAAGATATACAACTGATTGTTGAGATATTCAAAATGGCTGGATAGTTTCCGAACAGACCACATACATGAATAAAAGTTAAATTGGTTAATTTAATGACATATGTCAGATTACCTCCTCCTAATTTTTGAAACCGTTACTAGGAGATGCTCTTTGAACTACAAATATTCTGCAATAATTTTTTTATCACTCTCTTCTTACTTTTGCTGCTTGCATGACAACATGTAAACCTCTTTGGGAAATATATGAACAATACATACACACACATTTATGTACACCCATTCACCCACTACCCATACTTTGCACTCAAAAAGTTTTCACATTTATTTGACACACACATCTTTGTCTTTGTCACTTGTAACCTTTCTTGTTAATACATTATCATTTGTTTATACATATATATTGGTTCTTGTTGTTTTTCATTTATTTACGTGGACTCACATCCTGAGTCTGCCATATTTGTTGTTGACATTTCAGGAGACACATATGTTTATCTCTCAACACATATCAATATTTTCTGGGTGATTTAATGTTGAATACAAGTCTTATAGTACAATAATTATAATCAATTAATCGATACATATAAATAAGGTTTACACTAAAGTCAAAAAGTTAGCTAGACATGTATCCAGTTTTTCACTGGTACCAAAAATGGAGACACAAGCCCAGTTTAAACCAAAGTTGAAATGGTAGACATGAATCCAGTTTTACACTAGAGTCAAAAAGGTAGACACATGTCTGGTTTTATACAAGACTCAAAAAGTTAGATATGAATCCAATTTACATTAGAATAAAAAGGCTAGATTAAATTTGTTTTACACTAGAGTCAAAAAAGTTGAGATGATTCTGGTTTTATGCTTGAGTCAAAAAAGTTTAAGATATGGGCCTAGTTTTATGCTTGAAGCAAAAAAGTAGACATTAGCCAAGTTTACCCTAGAGTCAAAAAGGTAGATATGTGTCTAGCTTTATACTAGTCAAAAAGCTACACATAAGTTCAATTTACACTGGAGAAATAAAGGTAAACATGTTTGGTTTACACTAGTCAAAATGTTAGACATGAGTACAGTTTATGCTAGAGTCTAAAATGTAGACATGAGTCCAGTATATGCTAGAGTCTAAAAGGTAGACATGAGTCCAGTTTACACTAGAGTCAAAAAGGTAGAGATGATTCTGGTTATATGTTTGAGCAAAAAAGCTAGACATATGACTGGTTTACTCAAGAGTCCAAAAGATAAACATTAGTTTTGTTTATAACCAAGGTAATCACACAGGGGTTGGTCTTTTTGGGGGGAGAGTTTTAATTCTGTGCAAAGGATGCAGTCAGTGTATTCTAAGCCCTATTGACAGGGTAATAGATGCACTGTGCTACCAATTTAGATGGGTACTCTTGCATAGGGATAATGTCAAAAGAGTTTAAAGATGTTGGCCAATTAAAAAAAAAACATTATTGATAATTACCTGGTCAGTATTATACATTCCCATAGCAACACCTCCACCATCTTTAAAATCAAATACTGTATATTGCATTGATTCACCATTTGTTGCTGTGAATTTAATTTCAACTTTTCCAGGACCAGGAACAACAAAGTCAGTAGCTTTGTACTGTAAGGATGAAAAGTGAAGAATTATTTTTAAAATAATGAAATTTTAAATCTGTAAATCAAAAAAAAAAAGATATCAAATAGAAGGAATTCTTTGAATATAAAAAGATCATATGCTGATTGCTCTGAAAGTAATGCCAAATATTTTATGATGTCAGCCCAAAATATCAAGGTAGATGTTGGTGATATGACAATAGAGGTTGAATCTTCCCACAAATAACCCATAATGCTTCCTTCTTTCATGATGCTTACCCACAATGTCAGAGGTAGATGTTGATCATGTAGCAAAAGCCCATATTTTTTGCCTTTTTATAAGCAACAACTGAAAAACATTCTGGCAAAATGGAGTTTGTTATGAAAGTTCATAAGAAGCAAAGGTGTATCCTTGAATTCCTTCATGCAGAAAGAAAAGGCATTCATCAAAACTTGGTAAATGTTTACAGACCAAACAATGGATGCAAGCAAAGTTATGTGGTGTGTAATGCATTTCAGCTGTAGCAATAGTGTAGAATTTAGCCATGCAGCATGCAGGCACTTTTTTTTTTATTAGTGAAAATGTATAATTATTTATGACTCAACTATACTTTTGACAGTGCAAAGTAAAGCAGTACAAATCTGACATCAGTAGTGCTAGTATGAGTATTGATTTATATGTAAGGTCTACCATTTAGCATTATTAATACTGTAGATAAAAAGATGCTTGAACATGTATATGCTAGTTCACTATGTCATACTAGACAATTTTTCTCACAATATTGATTTGCTTTTGATTTTTCTATTTCTTTTTTACAGCTTATCAACCTTTTGCAGATTATTTTAAGCCAGGAAATATTTTTAGATTGTAAATATTTTTTGATATAATAATGATTTACTGATACAAATCCTACTAATTAACCCATAGCTGGAAGGGAGAAGAGGTGGATTTGTACCTTTTCTGGCATCTTGGCTTCAGTAATTTTCCCATCGCCATAACATAGCTTGCCCATGCCTTTTCTATAAATACTTTCATGGTAGTTGTTCTGATGAACTTTCCACTATGTTGTGTAGACTTTATGAATTTAAGCATAGTACTAGATTGGTGGCAAGGTCTCATCATTTTACAGTTGAAATGGCTATATGTAACCATAAGTTCTATACTAACAGCTTCTTCAATTGCACTTCTTGCTAGTGGAACTATCTTCCAGCTCCTTGTCTCCCAGTCAACTTTGATCTTCAAAAATTTAAATGCAATAATCATTATCTTCTGGCTTCTTAATTCTTGCTCTTTTATTGTCCTCTTTCCTTAATAGTAGTTTTTCTCATATTCTCTAACACTCATTAACCCCTTGCATCCTAGTGGCTTTATTGCCTTGCTTGGGGTGAAATAATTAAAAAAAAAGTTTTTTCATCATAATTAATATTCTGGTTATAGAATATTTGGTGGTATCGAGCGGGGTTCATGAAAGTTTAACTTAGTTAAGGTAGAGGGTCAAAGAGCAGAGAATTTGAAAAAGACAACTGTGTGATATATTTAGCCTGGAAGCCACATTGTTTCAGATGTCTGGGTTGCTTATGCTGGAACCGATGAAATCAATGATGGGATATATTCTCATGATGTCATTATTTATCAGCAGCATTTTGTGGTTCCTGCAGTACAAGTCTTGTACTTTTAGCATTTATTTGATGCATAGTCCACCATTAGCCATGAAATAATGTTTAAATGTAATAAATATATATACCATAGTCTTATATGTGAAATGTATATATATATATATATATATATGAAATTTATTATATATATTACTTATATATTACATATGTGCGGTACTTATTGGAAAGTGCTGAATATCAGTGATAGAGCTAACATCAATCCAACTAAATATACCATAGAGCTAACATCAATCCAACTAAAAATACCATAGTCTTATTGATTTTTATGCTGTTCGTGGAATAGCAATTTATTTTACACCAATTAAGTGAAGGATTACCAAATAAAAGTATATAAGTACCTGTTCAAACTTGCTTGTTTTCAGTTACTATGTACTATTGAGCATTCATTTGTTGTTAGTCATGAGTTATATGTAAAGAGGTGATAAGTGATGGAATTTTTGGAACTAGAAAGTTCATGTCAACTGAAATTCACTGACACATGAAAATAATGAAATCTTGCAATCTGTCAAACAATGCATCCACAAAATAGATAACTTTTTACTGCATCAAGAAAATGCAAAGCCATACTGCAGTCAACAAGTGGTACATTGAGTAGCCTAAAATTCACAATTGTTAAACCCTTTCTGTACCAACCCTATTTGGTGCCACAAAACTTGTTAAAGGTCAACATTTTTCAGCTGTGATTGAAATTGAAGTGGCCTTGCACAATTGGATCAAAAGTGAAGCAAAAACTTTTTTCATGGACAGAATAAAAAATGAGTAGAACAAATGGAAAATGTGGAGCACTAAACTAAAATGAAAAATAAACTTTTGAAGAGAAATTTATCTATTTTATCTAAAACTTGTTTTATAAGTTTAGAAACTGTAGTTATCAATCAATCCTAATATTTTTGAAGAGAAATAAATTTACTATTTTGATACCAGGATTAATTATAGGATTGGAAACCTTATTCATCAATCAACATTCATAATTTTGAAAAGAAATACATTCACTTCATTTTGATACCAGCTTATTTATTTTCTCTGGTATAAAACTTGTTTTATAGGATTGGAAACCTTACTTATCAATCAACATTCATAATTTTGAAAAGAAATACATTTACTTTATTTTGACATCAGCTTATTTATTCTCTCTAGTATAAACTTGTTTTATGGGTTTGGAAACCTTACTTATCAATCAAGCCTCGTAATTCTGAAAAGACATAAATTTACATCATTTTGATGCCAGTTTTATTATTCTACCAAGCATAAAAATTGTTTTATAGGATTGGATACTTTACTTATCAATCAACTCTCATAATTTTGAAAAGAAATAAATTTGCTTCATTTTGATACCAGTTTTATGATTCTATTTAGTCAAAAACTTGTTTTAAAAGATTGAAGACTTTACTTATCAATTAGCCCTCATAGTTGCAGAGTAAGCAGGGTTGTAATATGTAGTCACTGACATTTTTGAAATGCTGATATTGTCAAAATATTTGTTGCTTTCTCCCAATTTCAAATTTGAAAGTTCTTTATTTCGAGCTTATGAAATGCAGATGAAAAGATACATTCAACAATCACTATATATTAGGTACCACTAAAGAAAATGTGATACCTAAGGTTTAAAATGAATTTTTAAAAAGTAAAAAGCTTTCTTGAAGCTTTTATTCTAGTTTTAATTTCAAGATAATAGATTAAATTTTATATTTCCAATAAGCAAAATACTTTGCTGTATTTCAAAACTAATCTAAATTGACTAGGAATTTTTTTTTCTAAAATAGGTGATTAGTGCCCTTTTTTAGTCATTTTTCATCACAATGTAATCCTCTTTATTAAAAAAATCCTTCAAAAATAAAATATACTTTTCTGAAACTTTATTTGAGGAATATTATCTGATTTAAAGTATAATTAATCTTATTTGAAACAAATATTATTTACATTAAGTTTAAAATATTGCAGAAATGCATTTTTAACACAGCAGGAGCTGTTTATTTAAGCTGTTGACATATTTGATGACAGATTTTGAAGACAGATTGATGTTTATCTAATGTTGTTATATGGAGGCATAGAGTGGTAAAAGTAATTAAATATGATCTGAGCACCTTTTTATATATAATTTTTAGGTACTCAGTAATCTTAAAATTTTAAGAAAATATTCTACACAATCTAATATTTTATTGAATTTTAGATACTTTCTGGTTTTAAATTTACTAGAGTTATTGCTCTTATTTTCTGATAATGTTGAGTATGGGCCACTGTATCAATAAAAATTGATATGTTTATACACATAGAAAAAATTTTAAATTCTTTTTAAAATATTGATTTTTGATGATTTGTTCTAAACTTTTCCATTTATGATTACTAAACTACTTTTTACTTAATAATAATAATATCATCTAAAAGTGAAATTAATACAGAATTTTAAAAGATTTAAAACTTAATAAATTATTCTTATTAAAATTTTAAAAAATGAAAACAATTCTTATAAAAATTTATTATTTAGTGAAAATTTTTTTTCTTAAGACAATAGTGTCCTTAATATATCTTATTTATAAAAGCAATTAAAAGCTCTTCTAATTAAATAACAGCATAGTTTTATTGCATTTTTTATTTTACGATTCAGAGCAGATTTTCAGTAAACAGTATTTGTTTGACAAAAACAAATTGATGATTTAAATTCTCCAAGGAGTCCAGCTTTTAACTAATATAAATATGAAGAAGGTAGAATTTTAATTTCTTGAAATTTCATAAAATTAAGTGAATAATTAAGTAACAGATGTAAAAAATGTATTTTTACCAAGTTTTTCTGAAAAGAAAAAAAATTAAAAATAATTTAATTCATTTGTGAATAAGTGCTGAAAATTTCATGAAAATCTGATAATTATTTGATTTGTGTAAGAATTTCCAAAACAATGTGTTTTTTACTGTAAAAAAGACATTAAATTTCCTATACTAATTTCTGATGCAAGAAAAACAAGATTTTTAATCAAAATTTTAAACATTCTAGAAAGGATTAAAAATTTAATAAAATAAAAAAATACTCTGGTCTTCCCTCTTAATAATAATAAACATTTTGATGATAAAACTTTGTTTTTATCAAGTTTGGGGCCTTTTTTCATCATGGTATGTTCTTTTTTAGCAAATTTTTGGAGGTACCTACTATATATGATTTTGTTTACTATGTAAAGAAAATTATAAAAAAATATTTATGCTATCAGAAAAAAGCTCTTTCTCCAGCATCTAAAAGTAATTTCTTTATCTAAAAAATGAATATTTTCATTTAAAATGGTTTAATGAATCATTTCCATGTTATTTATTTAGTAAAAGAGAACATCCAGGTATCATAATGGTTACGTGAGCCAAGTTCAAATTCTGGCTTAGTTTGTTGTGTTTACTTTTCCCCTAATACCTTTGGGAAAGTTATGTATCCTCATCCCAAACAACTATAGGTTAAATAGCAGGATAGACTGGGTTCTCTAGCCTTGGATAGCAACCAGTTTTGGAGAATATTGTTTGATTTGTTTTCTATCGCTTGTCAACCATTTGCAGGTTATTTAGCTAAAAAATATTTTTAGATTTTAAGAATGTTTTTTGGAGATAATAATGGCTTAGTGATACAAGTTTTACTAATTAACTCATAGCTGGGGGTAAAAAGGTGAATTCATACCTTTTGCAAGGGTGTTTTTGAATAAGTGAATATAACAAACCCAACAGGAATTGAAACTTGGCTCTTTGATTAACAATACCAAGACATTATCTATTACACCAACTGCACATCCAAGCTTACAGCATCTGGTATTCCCAAGTGGTCTCCCATTTAGGTACTAACCAAGCTCAATGTTGCTTAACTTTGGTGATCATATGGGAACCGTTGTTTCAACAGGATGTGGCCATAAGCCCAGTTTTGGAGAAGGATTACGCTCAATTCAAAACCATACAAAAGGCAATGGGAATCCACTTTGCAATATTTCCCAAGAAGTCATGACCATGGATCTGTAGTGATCCGTGATTGCCTCTGATCAGAAGAGAGATGACATTTTAAAGAAAACTAAATTTAGTAAAAACTAAATGGATTAGTGAGTGAATTTAATAAAATAGTACTATGTTAAAACTAAATTTACTTCAAGGAAATACTAATCTGTCCAAGGCAATAAAATTGTTTTTGAAGAATTTAAGTGAGTTTTCCAAAAATAGATCGTCACCCTTTTTATTGAAAGCTGAATGAAGTTAAAATTTTAATGTGATCTTAATAAAAAAAAAAAAAAGAAAAATTTCTTGCTAAAAGCAATAAATATTTGTAATTTACTTGATCTCCATATGCATGACGACCAATTACAATACTTTTTTTCCAGCCTGGAACCAAGCGAGGTATATTCTTACAAATAATGGCTTCCCGAAATACTGTCCCTCCTAAAATGTTCCGGATAGTTCCATTTGGAGATTTCCACATTTTCTTCAGACCAAATTCTACAAAATATAAAAAAAAAATTGTTCCAGATAAAAATATATTAAAAAGCATTTTTTAATTTTTCTTTTAAAATCAGAATGACCAGTTCCAGAATTATGGAAAAATGTATTCACAGCCCTTACTTATTAACTTTGTAAATATACTTTGCTATTTGAATTAGTATGCTCATTTTAGTTGTTATCCTCACAATATTTTGGCCATTGTAAACTTGGAATTTCAAACTGAACCCTTTATTCAATTGATGGGGGTATTGTGTTCTCCTGCTTTCCATGCTATAGGGATATTTCATATCAATTAATACTCACTTATCTTGCACTGTTTGTTCATTTCTTCCACTGAACAGGGGTAAGTGACATTTTAGTGCAAATATATTCATCATCATCATTCCCAAGACCAAGTGTGGTCTTAGGGTGGCTGCAAAACTGAGTACCTGAACAGGTACCTCTATATATTTCAGTTGCATGCCTATATCAGTATTTAGTCAGAGAGGTATTTATTCATATGTAATGTGTCTTGGGTAATTAGACCAGGCAAAGCCCATCCCTCTCCAGGTCCACATCATATCATATGTTAGAATAGACATATTATACTGATAGTGCAAGAATAAAGGCCAAGAGAGCAGATGAATGGGCTTGGTCAATTTTAAAAATTCAGGAATCCCCTTGAGCAAGGCATAATACTTTCAGAAGAAAAAAACCTGTGTTGGTCCCTTATTTTTGGGTGCTCTCAGGACTTACTTATTTTTGCTTTGCTGTCTTATGATAAAAAGTAACAAGATGGAGTAAAAGTCAGAAAGCAGAACTAATAAAATAATAATAATGAAATAATCAATAGATAATTTCATTAATGATCATACTTGTGTGTGTGTGTGCATGTGTTTGTATATATATATATAAACTTTTTACATCTAATTAGTTTCATATCCCAATGTAAACAAAACAATTTTCTATAAAATAAAAAAATATACTGCTTAACAAATAAATGGAAGTCTACTCAAATATGAGTATCCACTAAAAATAACATTTAGAGTGATAAAAATATGTGTGTGTGTGTGTGTATGTGTGCATGATAAAAAAATATATGTGTGTGTGTGTGTGTGTGGGTGTGTATGTGTAGATATATGTACATACACACATATACACAATTTCAACTTAATAAATGACAGTCAGATTAAGAGAGAAAAAGATTCCTTAAAAAGAAAATGAATTGATAGTACACTGATCTCACAGTGAAAATAAACCTAAGACCAGGCTTATATATAATATCAGCAATTGCTACAAAAGCAATAGTAGCAGAATGCAGTATGTGAGCTGGAGGGGGAGCAGGGATCTGCTTGAAGGGGGCTAATTTAAGGTCCAGCAGAGATTGGTGACTTTAAAACAACAACAGAAAAAAGCAGTTTTTTTTCTTTCATAACGACCAAAACACCTAACAAACACGCATTAAAAGCTTTAACAGAAAAATCACAGCATTTTGTTGTTTTATTCCAACTGGAAGAAACACCAGCCTATCAAACATGTTTACAATTTAATATTAACACACATACACATTTCTTTCATTCTGACCCGAGGAAGCAAATCTAGCAAGGGTAAAATGTGTAAGCAATAAAACAATTTTCTACTTTGTTTATCAAATATATATATATATATATTTGTGAAAATTTTATTTAGTGCAAAAATGTATATGCGAGAGAGACATCATATGATCTAAAAACCTGGATCTATGAACACAAGAGAGATTGTGTTTAGACAGACATTCTAACTCTCATCTTACATTGCAACAACATGGGACATAACTTTGACTTCACTAATGCCAGCCTAATTAAAAAAGAACATAAACCTTTAAGGAGAAAATATATTCATAGCATTACTATCAACTATAATCACTCATTTAAAACATTACATCATATCACCATTTTTCTACATATTCATTATTCATGAATCTAACTTATGTCTAAATGAGGATTTTACAAATTTCTATTTTTCACAATTATGCATGTTAAATCTAGCCAAAAGTAGATTATTACAATATCCTACTTTATTTCACCAACCCACACAGAATTGATGACCACAGACTTACTCCCCCCGCCACGTACATGTGAATATAAAAATCCAACCAAATATATAATTATTTTACAACATCCCACTATATTTGACTGACAAAATATGAGGGTGACATTTGTAGACTTCTCTCACATAGACACTTATACACTTACATGAATTAATGCTACTGTCCTACATCCACCTACACACACAAGTGTTTCTTTACTTACACAATCTTACACACTTTAACATCCTAAATGTTCCTCACACATATTTACATATTATCTATTGTTTACACATGTGATGCATTTCTGACCAATGAGAACTAACCAAAAATTATAACATTCCAGAACTCTGTCTCTTTGTTTTTTCATTTCTTGATCTATGACAAAGCCTTAATAAAGGTGAAACATGTTAGATTAAGATTCATTTCCTACTTTGTTCGTTGTTTCATTTTTTACTGTCTAGTTGAATTCCTATCCATATCTGATCTACATTTGATCTTCAACTCATATATATATATATATATATATATATATATATACACAAAAAAATCAATAATAATAACAAAAAAATTCAACAATCAATTCAACAAATTAATTCCCTTTCATTTAATATGCCCAAAACTTACTTCATTTAGCGTTTTCTAAAGTTTGCTTTTCCATTATACTGTAAGATTTTTTAATATTTTAGTGCATTCTCTAATTCAAAATTTGAATATTATTTTTTCTCCATGTTACTTCCATTTATAAATATAGGTTACTAAATAAAATTCCTATAATTACTGTGATAGTCCCTCAAGGAACAAAAAGCATTGGCATAAACAGTTTTCCTTTCACTATTTCTTATATATATATATATATATATATATATATATAAAATTATGTATTTGGGCAGCAATCTTTCTGTTATACAAGTTTTATTAAAAATGACTGGCAAGCTACTGTGGATAAGTTTTTTTTATTTAATTTTTTTCTTATGTTTATAAGTTTTTCTTTTTTACATAATTTATATCCAAAAAGAAGAAAATTATCAGAACACAAGAAAGGTTAAAAAAAAAAGATTAACTGTAGTAACTTGTCAGTCATTTTTTAATGAAACATATATATATATATATATATATATATATATATATTACTATGTTGCTAGGGATTGATAATTACCAAGACTTATTTAAAAGTCTTTGTTATTTTTTAAAATGTAGTCTTATTTTTTTTATATGGTAGTTATTGGTCAGATTGTCAAATGTAGAATATATTTGAAATTTTGGTTAATTTTCCCTTTATGCTTACTTATGTATCCTTGCTGAACTGAAGAATCAGTGACAAAGAAGTGAAAAATTGTATATCATATGCTTGCTATTATAATTAAAACCAAATTAAAAAAGAATAGGTTGCTTACCTTCAACTCTCTTTTCATCAGGAGTAATGGTAGCACACTTGATGCCAACATTGTATATTTTTATGGCATTTGCAGCATCTATGGTGACTGGAAGATGAAAAATAATTGAGAAACTCTGGCATTTCATTAAATGACATTTATTCACAATATTGTTGTCTTCATTGCATTAAATGAAGATAACACAATCAAGAAGTAGAATGTTGCATTTAGTCGACATAGTCTTGCTGAAATAGGTAGTAAACAAATAAGCTAGATCGTTAACTCTCTACTTTTCTCTCCTTCTACTGACCATTCTCGGCCTCAGTCTATATGTATTTTGACTAGTCCATGTCCTCTTCTGGAGAGATATGTTCATCTCTCCTTAGTCAATACCTTTTTCTGAAATGGGTCAACTTTCATAATATTCGGCTAATGCTGTTAATTTTATTCGACAATGGATTTGCTTGTTAATCTCTTTGTAAATGTTAAGAATCTTTTTTAAATATTCATTTGTATGCATCACTTTTTCAGATCAAATTTTATTTTTTTAAATATATAAAAAAATTGAAAATTTCATTGTTTTGTGCATTTAGCGTACCATGTCAACAAAGATTTGTTAGCCATAAACATCATTTGTTGCATATTTTCATATTATTTTATGTTATCGTAACATTAATACATGGCACATTTTTAAATAATTATTTTCATTATGTCATTTTTTTATATAACAATTTATTTGTTGTATAATAAAAATGTAAACAAAACCAAAAATAAGGTTGTATATTTTCCACTGAATTGGTCAACATTTAAACACAACACAAATTCTGTTGATTTTATGAGCATATTTCTTCTGTGAATATTAATCAACATTCAAAGAACTTTCTAAACATGTACAACTTCACCATATTGGGAGATATGAAAATGTTAGCATATAGTGGCAAATGCACAAATCCACCATTTTGGATTTGGCCCAACTCAGTAAAACCCTTGTAACTCAGGTGCACAGTCAAAAGTCCACCACAAAAATTTGTCCATATCTTGTCATAAGGCAGACAAATTTGTTGTCAAATTTAAACAAAAATTAGATACATTTTTTGAGAAATTAAAGGTCAAAGGTTAAGGTCGAAGTCAAATTATCTTATTTGACCTTTAAACAAATAAATAAGTAGATCACCTTTTAAATCTATCCAAGTACTTTAAATAGTATATAATTTAGCTTTGTGGGTGAAAAAAACAACTGAGATATTGATACTTAAACTTTGTGACTATTTACCATAATTCACCTTTTGGTAAGGGTCAAAGAATCATATCTTGGGAACCTTTGACCTAAAAATGTAAAATAGGTACCATTCAATTTCTATCATGAAGCTCTGTAAGTGTACCAAATTTGAAAAAATTCTGAGTTGGTGATTGTCAGACCCTTGTTGATTTGACAAGGAATGACTCTATTGTGATTTCTGTTTTAGGAATAGGTACTTTAAAAGTATCATAAAGTATGTCCATCAGTAAATTAAATTGTACTGGTTGCTTATTCTGTGCATATCTAGACCTCAACTGAATTATATGTCTCTTATGACGAAATCATCCACCTTCAACAATGTACATCATACTACCAAGGCATTGAATAATTTTTCCTTCCTGCCAATTTTCCTTTCTAGCCTTAAAGCTTTTAAAGAAAACTTTATTGCTGATCTTAAATGATCTGGTAGTTTGAAATTGTCAAACTTTCTTATTTCCTGGTTTTAATTTGTCAAAAATGGATCTAACTTTCCTAGCAAACATGATCTCTGCAGGTGACATTTTCGTGGTGACGTTTGTGTGCGTAATTCAGTTTGCCCATCGTTTGCTATGACTAAAATAGATTAAAGTGCTTGCTTTCATCCAGTCCTCCGGTCTACCACCTGAGCTGTTGCTAGTGACCTCCTATTCTCTCGTTAGTACATAAGCCGTCATGCCAACAATGCATTCTGTCCTGTCATCCTCACATACTCACTATTTATGCCCGAGTTGGGAGAAACTAACATTTGCATACGAGACTTACTTCTCGTTTGCCCGAGACTTCCGATCTTATAAATTTACGCTGACTTGAAGTTTTAGTCTTTTTTATTTTTATTTTTCGTAGTACACCTGTCTGCGATATAAGAGTTTCGGAATAATTTATTTTTGCTTTTAACACCAGTCATGATGTTTTTAACAAGACCTGACATGCCATGCGAATTCGCTTTGCGGGAGGTAAGTCTTCTCATTCCTCAAAGTTCTATTTGATGTGCTGTTTCTTCAGATTCCACTCCTTTAGCTTTTCTTAATACCCTTTTGAAGGTGCCAACAAACCGTTCCACTTGATCATTCAACTTCAGATGATAAATTTGTATTGTCAAATTCAATCACATAGCCTTTGCAGAAATTTTTAAACTCACTAGAAGTAAATTGAATTCTATTATCCGATACCACACTGTCAGGTACTCCAAATCTTGCAAAAAGTTTGCACAAGAATCTAATTGTTATTACAGTAATAGGTCATTTACACTTTAATATCTCAGGCCATTTTGTGAAACTGTCAACCATAATTAAATAGTATGAACCATTTAGTGGTCCAACGAAGTCCATATGTAGTCTTGCCCATGGTTTATCAGTGCTTGGCTATACCTGATAATTTATATGCAGTGATTTTGTTGCTAAATTACAACCATTACATTTTCTAACTGTATATATGAACCTTGGCTAGAAACATCACTGATGATGTGTACCAAAGCATCAAATAGATGTATTTTATGAAATGGAACTCCTGTGTGGATGTTTCCCTGAATGCTACAATCTTAACCACTTCAAGTTAAGGGTCACTTACTATCTTAATCATCATCCTCATAATCTTCCATTCCTTCTATTTGCTCTTATTTATCTCATTCAGTAACCCTCTACCATGCTCTTGAGCCTTGTATCGGATAAACAGTTAAAGACTGATTTTCTATAATGTTTTTTTTCTGGTTTAATGGTAGAGCATATGCTTCTTTTTCTAAAATAAAAATAATTGATGGACTTGTACAATAGGCATTGTAACTTGAAAAAGTCATTTTTTCAAATTTGTTTTTATATTTCTGTAGATTATGCCTTCAAGAGCATGAATATAAAATTGTTTTTTTATTATTAAATTTTATAAAAGTTAATAGGGGGTCCAGTTTGCTGTGTAAATTCATTGTATATTGATCTCCCTATGTTAGCAAAAATAAAATATGCATATACCAGATGATTTCTTAAAATTTAAAAAAATTTTTATAATTGAGAGTGCTTAATCAAAAGTAATGGATGAAAGAAAAAAAACATTCCAGATTATAAATTTTTAAAAATTTTAATATTCAAAATTTTAAGAGGTTTCATGATATGAGCATCTTTTGCTTTGGCTCATTTAGAAGGATCGATTTAAATAGCAAACTAGAACCCACTATTAAGTTATAAAAGTTTTAATAATTTTTTTTTTTTATCATAGCAATATGAAATAAAATTATGGAAAAAATAGTTATTTCTTGTTGCAGTGCCTACTGTACAACATCACCAAACAATTTTCCCTAGACAGCAAGTTTTGATATAATCATGAATGATGTAGAAATGTTTTCTTATACAAGTAATGGCTAGCCAGTTTAAATACACAAATGATCCTTCAAAAACAAGTTAGTTTTGAAAGGCCAGTTTTCAGCAAAGGTTAGATAAGGAGCCAAACAAAGCTTATTTATGAAAAAAAAAAAAAAATAGTAGTAAATTACAGTTTTTTGACTGCCAAGATCATCTGTGATTAAAAGTAATTTAAATATACTCTATGCAAACAACTTTCCAGATTTCTCCAAACTTTTCACACTCACCACCGACGCCAGTGACGTCGCATGTGGAGCAATCTTAATGCAAGAAGCCGACAACGGGAAGAAAGATATCATAGTGGTCGCTTCCCATACATTCAACTCCACGGAAGAGAACTGGTCCACGACGGAACGAGAGGCATATGCAATAAAGTGGGCAATATTGAAATTTGATTATTTCTTCCAGAACCGCCCCTTCATCATCTTCACCGACCACAGATCGCTGACATATCTGGACCAACGAGAGTTCAATAATGCCAAAATACGACGATGGCAAGAAGAAATTTCATGTTATAAATTCGTCTTGGAATATGTTGAAATTTTAATCAAATGTATGGGCTGACATGCTCAGCAGAGGCTGCGGACATAAGAAAAACGAAAGCCCCGAACGACCCTACACCGGCAGGCAGGACATTCAAGGTAAAAGCGGTTCAGACCTCGATATACATCCCATCTTGGTGCCTCAGTGAGTTTAACGGTTTACAGCTCATTCCCAAAACTCACACACCATTAAAAACGCCCGCACCCACAAGCGCACCACCAACGCATTCTTCGCCTATCCTCCACCACCACCATCCCCACTGAGAGAATCTGCAACCACCTCGGCATCGCAGATGAACAACAGAAGGACGACACCCTGGCAAAGATCATCAGCGCCTCCAGTCACCCCTCCAAGCGAACCTCATATCGATCCTGACGACCACCGAGCTACGCTTTTAAAAAAAACATTTGTACCAATTTTTTTCTAGAATCAGGCACCTCCTTTTTGATGATAAGAGACAGTAAATACTCTCCAAGATTGGTTGTAGCATACAAACTACGACCCAGATACCTCTACCAACAACACGAGGGCAACAACCACTCAGGTGTTACCCAGAAAAATAGAACTCCTTTACAGCTACTGGTGGGAAAAAAACCGCGATATCAAGGCCTATGTCGATTCTTGCGACCGTGTGCTAAGTGCAAGGGCAACTACGGTAGACGTACCCACTGGCCCATTGGCCACTGCAAACGAGGAAAGAGACCATTCGATCTCGTCTTTATAGACTGTCACAATGCCCAACTCAAAGGGAAAACGCTACATCCTAACCATCTTGGATAGCTTCAGCTGACATTTTACAGCCATACCATGCGCGAGAGACCATGCTATCGATGCTGCCTGCAGATTGTACCATTTCTTCCTTCGACACAGAGAGATTCCACGCATAGTATCCTCTGATCAAGGCACACACTTCACTGAAGAAAAGAAATCACAAGCGACGATCCTGGAGCATATGGAATGCAAATTAATGCCCTGCTAAAGCAGGTTCACCACCACGTCACCCTGGCCAACGATGAAGCTGACCACAAACTTGAGACTAACTTAAATCGCCTCACATACAAGGACCCAATACAAGTAGGCAACAAGGTTTTACTTCATCGGGCCACACTCAACTGTTGCCCAATCCTCTCATCTGCCCTGAAAGGAAAATACACCATTATAAAAACGAACAATATGATGTGTCAGGTGCAAAACGATGATGGTGATACAATCTGGATTCACCGTGCCCATATCCGACGACTGGCTCCACGCCCAACACATCTTTCTAATATAATCCCTCTGCCTCCACCATGTAACAGTCACCAGGATCATTCTCCTCCACATCCCTCGGAGACATATAATTCAGCAAATAACCCCATACCAAAACAAATGCCAATAAGAAGAACACAAGGACAACTTCCCATACGCTAGAGAGAATTAATCACCCAAATATGCACGAATAACGCTCACTGTAAATCAGACCGATATCTGGGGGAGCCTTGTTATAAAATAAAATAAGACATATCTCGGCTGATTTACAGGCAAATACTCAAGAGCAAGAGCCGGATGTGAACAGGACAAAACCCTGTCACAAAATGACCATTACCTTCAATTACAAATGTTCCCGACACACGAGTTCCAGTCGAAAAATAAAATAATAATTAAAGTGTTCTATTTTTCGTCCAATAAAAATGCTTCCCTCCTAATTATACTCGCTTCATTTTTCGAGCCTGTTAAGCCATAAAAAAACGCTATAAAACGGGTCACACGGAAGTTCAAGAGGCAGTCAACAGGTGCCCAGAGTAGAGACCTGTCACGGTCAGCTACTGACAGCAGGGGAGCGTCAACCACCGTCAACATGTGTGAACTACTATGAGAGATCGACCTTGATCCAAAGCCGGCTCATGAACTTTACCACAAGGTAACTGTCCCAAACCCACACGTTCCTGTTAAAATAAACCACGTAAATCTATTTCTGCTGTTGTCGTATTTCTTTCTTGCAACCATACGCTTGTCTATAACATACATATATGTCTGATTGAATAAATTACAAACATTATGTCTGTTTATTTTTATCATAATCCTTTCATATTCACAAATATTTTTCCATATATTACAATACAATAAGGCAAGAAATGCACAGTAACAGTAAGAATCACTTTTATTTCCCAAGTACTTTCAATCACTTTCTGAGATCATCATCAGGGGTGCAACTGGAAAGGCAAAAACTATGTGTAGCTATCTATCATTTTTTCAAGAAAAAACTGTAGTGAGCCTTACTTCTTCAAAAAATAATTATTTACTATTTATTTTGGAGGGGAATATATATATATATATATATATATATATATATATATATAGACACTTCTCATTTTTAATAAAATTTATGACTTGACTAACGGTGTGTAAGTTTTCTTAAATTAACTTACCTTGATCATCAGTTTGGTCTCGGTTTTGAATTGAAAGATCATAAAAATGATATTCAAGGTCAACAAATGGTTTGATAAGCTTTTCCTTGATTAAATCCCAGATGATCCTAAAATTATAAAATATATATATATATATATATATATATATATATATATATATATATATATATATATATAAAGATAATGTTTTTATATGCATCAGACAAAACAACAGAAGAGAAATAAATATCAAGTAACAAAAAGTACATGGCTTCTGTGTCAATAAATGTTGGTATATCCCTTGTACTCTATTACCATTTAATGGCATGGAGTTTTTCCCTCTCAAAAGAATCATTAATGGATCCATAGATAGTAAAGTAATACATGATAATCAAGCCAATATATTTTGAGAAAGTGTCAGAAGCATTATACACACTGCAATTTTCCTATCCTTTTTAGTCCTAAGCAATGTTTATTCCCTTATGATTCTTCCAAGTTTCTGTTCTGCCATTCATTTACACAAGTTTGTTAGGTAGTTAACTTGAGGTTTCCCTTTGCCCCTCCTGCTTACAATATTTCCTGTTAGTGCCAAATTCTCCAAGCCTTCTTTCCTCCTAATTTCAACTGTCTCTTTCTGATTCTAAATGCAAGTTTCTTTTTTCCTTCCACTTTCTGTAAAATCTTTCTTGTTGCACATATGTTCCATCCATGATATTCTTAGTATCTATCTATAGAACCACATTTCTGTTGTCACAAGTCTCCTCTTTATCTGTGAGAAAATTCATTTACTAATGTTATACTACTTAATCAAGATATCTTTCTGATTCACAAATACATTTTACTAGATATATCAGTTGGATGTGAGTGCTAAGAAAGCAAAATCCAAAATAAAAAGTTGTCTTCTGCCCAGGGGCTCCAAGCATCACATCTAGTCAAAAACCTAAAATGCAATAACCAATCATGAACATTGATTCCAAAAAAAGGATCTGCCTGGGAGCCTGCACCTGTTAAGTCACAGATATAAAAATGGCACTACTTGCTGATGACAGGCAGTTTGGCTTCAACACTTTGGCTTCATCATATGACAGTGGCCCATCAAATGCCTCACAAGTGTTGATTTCAACCATGAAGAAAGATGTACATCAACCCAGCCAACAACACTCTCACTCTGCTTCACTAATCTGCTCCAGGCCCCTCTCTTGATACCAATTGTGATCTTGGTCAATCAACTTAACAAATCGTTCAACTCCTGGTACCTACCAATAATACCCTTACACTTAATTGTTTTCCTTATCAACGGCAACTAAAAAACAACATATTAACAATTTTTGCCACCTTTCACACAACTATGTATATATTCTTTACACTTGATCAATACATGTTTAAATTTTAATCCTTGTTTGTTCTTTTCCTGTTTCTTAATATTTTGTGTAGTTTCTGGAAGTTTTTGCTATTCCAATGCACATTCAGAATTCCATGTTGGTACAAGTACATTAATTAAGTATAAATCACTGCCATTTTGTTTAAAGTTATGGTGACTAATGCATGATCTCAGAACATAAGAAGCAGATTAAGGATGAAATATTAATATTAACTTCCCATTAAAGTTGAAGTTGCCATTAGGTCTGGCAGGCTTTGATGAGAGAAATTTCACTTAGAGGCACAATTTCAGGCTAGCCTGACTGGCTAGTTCTCTGTAGCTCACTTGGTCAGAGTATACCAGATCGAACAGCAGCTCCCTCAGCCCAGAGGGATGTAGGTTTGAAGTCTACCAGAGTGTGCAAATGTTTCTTTAATAAGATTTCTTGAGCATTCAGGCCAGTAGATGAAAATAAATATACTGTTTAATGAATAAACGAAGCATTTACTCAAATATGAGTATCCACTAAAAAAATAACATGTAAAATAATATATATATATATATATATATATATATATATAGTATGTGAATGGACATTGTTGTAAACATATGACTTTGCACATAATTGTTTTTATAAAAAAATTAGTTTTAATTTCCAAGTGTGTTAGTTGAAAGGTATAAAAATTTAAATAACTTAATTATTATAGATGGTAGAAAGTTGAAATTTTATGCAAAATAATTTGATATAAGTTTTAAATGGTGTATACATTTTATCATTTGTCTATATATCTGAGATGAGGCATTTAACTATTTATCTTTTTCGGACTGTTATCCTAATCTTTATTGTTATATTCATGACATTTTGGCCATTGTATGCCTTCTTCAGGTGATATACATTGAAATTTCAAACCAAACTATTTAATTAGTCCACTGGGGTAGATTGCTCTATTGTCTTTTCAGTTTTCTGAAACTCACTCCCTTTAGTAACTCAACTTGCCAATTTTTTTGTTCACCTCTGCTGTGACCAGGTATTGAACTCACAACTCATTGGGTCAAGTCATTGAATTACTTCAAACAACACTTTTATCCACTGGGCTACGTGTCCTTGTGTCTTTTTATGTAAATTATAACCTGAGAAAATTTTACTTTAAGTTGGTTTCTTTGTTGGAATATCACATTTCATTCAATTAATAATATTTAATAAATTTTGAAGTTGTTGTAATGGGCATATAGTTGCAAAGAAGAGGAACAAACAAGGATTAAAATTTCAACATGCATTTGTCAAAATTCATAATATATATGTAGTTGTGTGAAAGACAGAAAAAATTGTTCATATGTTGTTCCTTAGTTGCTATTGCTAAGGAAAGCGATTAGTTGTAAAAGTATTATCAGTAGGGCTAGGAGTTAACCGATTTGTTGAGTTGGTTGGCTGAAGTCACACCTAGTGTCAGGGGTGAGGCCTAGAGTGGATTAGTGAAGCCAAGTGGAATGTTGTTGTGGGGTTTGATACACGCCTTTTTTCAAGGTTGAAATTGACACTGTTTAGGTCTTTGATGGCCTGGTAGTCATCTGATGAAGTTGAAATGTTGAAACTGAATTGCCTCATAAGATGCATTGGTGGAGGTTGATGTAGGTCATGGTGGTAATGAGGGAGGCCTGGAATGGATAGTGAAGGTTGATCAAGCAGAATTCTGGTTGAATGGGAGATCAACAAAATGGGATCATGATGATGATAAAAGAGGCCTGAAGCTGGATGATGAAGTCATCAAGGTGTTAGAAATCATGGTGGTGGTGTTGGGAATCTGCCAGTGTCAAAGCTGGCTTGTTGGCTGAATTCTGTGTGTGAAGATTCAGGTGAGATTAGTGAAGCTTGGGCAAGGTCATGGTAGTGATGAGTGAGGTGATGACAACAATGTGCCTATGACAACAGGTGGCCTTTCACCCTGCTACTGTTTCATTCATTGAGACAGGACTTTTTAAAGCAAATTTAGTCCCCCCGCCCCATTTTTATTTTCTGGCAGGAATAATTGGTTGTTGTATTTTTGATTTTTGCAGGGATTTATTTTGTGAATTAGATGGGTTGTTCAGAGCACCTTTGCAGAAAACAACTTTTTTTTATTTTCTGTCTTGCTTTCTTAGCATTCATATCTGGCTGACATGTAGAGTAAATCCAAAAGAGATCTAATTGCCATGGTGTATATCAAAGTTGATCAATATATAAAATGTTTTAATAATTTGTTTGCTATAATTTAATGAGTATAAAATTTGTTTTATCAAATTTTAATTTATACATATTTTTGTAATTATTATTAATGATGTACAGAATGGTCTGTAAGTCTTTTTACCCTAGCCCTCTCTTAAACTGTAGGAGCTTGTGTCAGCCATCTGAAACAGAAAATTATATTATGTAAGGGTGACACCTTTACATAATATAATTTTCTATTTTGGACCATCCTGTACATATAATAATCAGTACAAATTACTCTAAAATAAATGACTTCTATTGGCAGTATTTAGTTTAGTCATGGGCAAACTGTGGCCCATTTGCCCTTCTGAATAGCATACCTATTTTAAGCCAAAATAACATTTCTTAAAACTTTCATTTTCACTTATTCACTCATATTTTCTCAGACGTAATAACATACATAAGCAATGATTAATAATACAATGTTTCTTAAAATTTAAAAAATTTTCATTGAAGGTAATGTTTTCAGCATTTTAAACCATTGGTAATTTTCCCTAAAGAGGATCATACATATAAACATCTTTTGATTTAGAAATTGGCAACGTTCATAAGAAATATTTTTCTTTGGAAAAGAAATATATTTGTCTTTTAAAAAATATTTTATTCCTTCACAGATGAATAGATTAGAAACACATCATTCACAATAGTGCGTGTTAATCACACTGTCATCAGTCATAATACAAAGACTTCAATTTTTAATTATAGACAACACTTTTTAAAAAGAGAAAAAATAACTTTTTCTGATTTCTAATGTAGATGTTTTATGCATATGGTCTTCTGTAGTGAAAATGGCTGAGATACCTTCAATGAAAAATTACCTTGATTTTTTTTTTTGTAGTGTGGCCCACCTATTGATGAGTTATATATCTCATGCAGCCAATGCTCGAAAAAGTTCGCCCATGACAGATTTACTTTATAGAATTATATTTTTAATTACTATAAATTAAATAGGACATTTTAATTTTCGCCTTTTTTTCATTGATTTGTTGCCTTAAAATGCACTGACTATATCCCATAAGACCACATTTTGAGTAGACACTTGCAAACCTAGAAAATCCATATCTACCTTTGTTTCATTGGATCTGCGTTTACCTAATTCATTGTGATTTTTGTCTAATAAAGACATATTTTATTTTACAAGATTTTTAAATGAAGAATTTCACTTTTGTTTACAAAGTTGTTAAAAACGGCTGACATGATTGATTTTATGTAAATTTTGATGACAAAAAAAAACAAGATTTTTAACTAAAATTTTGGACATGCCAGAAAGGATTAAAAAATTCAAAAAATACGTGGGAATGAATTTCAAAATCATGTTAGTTAGAAGAGTAAAAAACAACAAAGAAAAATCATTCAGGAATTATTTTATTTTAAAAAAAGGTGACCAAAACTGTGTTAGTTAAAGTTTAGTAAAGTAAAGACTTTTTAACTAAAAAGTTTGTTTAACTGTTGATAATTTAAAAAAAATGGAATGTAGTTTCTCTAATAACTGGGGCAGTTGATTTAATTATTTCTCACTCTTATGAAAAATAATCATCTTTATGTTTCGTTTACTTTATCCCCCCCGCTCCAATTTGTGCTGTCAAAAAATTGACAAAACCTTACGAACAATATGAGTTGGAAGAATCGTCTTGTCTATTATTAGTTTTCTCAAGTTCCTTCCCCTTGAAATTTCGGTGATTCGGCAAAGCTCATACATCAAAAAAAGTTTTATAACTTTTTTTTTCTCTTTATCTCAGATAAAATATATGGGTCCGTTGTGGGTATCCAATTGATGGTGAGGATTACCAGACATTCAGAAAAAGAAATATAACAATATTAAAAAAAGATTGTTTTTCATGAAAAATCGATCGGCCAGGGTAATCGGAGGGAAACTGGAAGATAAGTAACTTAAAAGATTTTAAAGAAGAAGGCAAACAATTGTTGTAATTAAATTATAGAGCAATAATAAATTAGATGAATTTCACAGTTAGAGCTGTTGATTATCTCAACTCTAAGTCTTCTTAATCTTAAATGGAATCACATTTAACGCGATTGCAAAAACAAATTGTAAATCACTAAGAAATCCGCCAAAGATTGGATGAAAAAAAAAAAAAAATCCATGAAACATTGAGTACAAATTCATAAAAGTTAGGTGAATTATTTTATTCTATGAATTAAATCTCGGTAAGTTGTCACTTGTCAGTATCTCCTTACCTTGGGGAATTTTATTTTCAAGCAAACTGAAGAAAACCTATCTATAATAAAATTTGAAAAATCCCGGTTTCAAGTTTGGAAATTATGATTTTAAAAAGAAATAACAAAATTATAAATGAAATAATAAAATAAATAAAAACACAAACCTGGTCATTTCATCGCCTTGCATTTCAACTACGTGTCCTCCTTAAAAAAAAACAAAAAAAAAAACAATCAATACATCATTTAATCAGAGACCGATTTGAAAGGAAAAATACACACAAACAAAAAAAAAAAAAAAAAAAGTAAGAAAACAAATAAAAATAAAGCCATTTGCGATCAAAACAATAACAATAAAACAATACCGGAAAAAAAGCAACAAACAAGCATGTCCCAATATATTTTTTTAATAATTTTATTATTGTCTTAAATTTTTACTTTCATTTTTTCAACACTCATACAACGAATGAATCGAATATTAGCGAATAATTTTTTTTTAATCATAATTCTACACAACTTTACAGTAATTAACACATTTCTCTCACCTTTAATTTTCTCCATTTGAACGATGTTCCTTTTCTTTCTTAATGCTAATTTTTTCTAAACAAATAAAAAAACAACATAGAACCAATTTACTTTTTAACAGTCACAGTGAAACTAAGGAAGGCAACACCCCGTATCACGTGACTTAAGAGAGATCACGTGATTCAAAGTGCCAACTCGGCTTACAATACACATTACTTTTTAGTTGTTGTCTATATGACATGCTTTACTTTTTTTTTTTTGGTGGAGTGGAAAAACGAAATAGATTTCTCCCTTCGCAAGCTTTTTTTTTTTTAATGATATTACTGCGTTAAATGCAGTGTCACGATTTATTTTATTTAAAAAAGGAGAAAGTATATATGCGCATGTGTCTGTCTTCAGAACAGTAAAACAAGCAGCCACTTATTTCCATTTGTGAAATTAGATTGTTTTTATTTAGAATTAGCTTACTTACATAATTTAGCACAGGTATTATTATTACGTGTAAAAAAAATAACAGAATGCAATATCTTTTTATTTGTTAAATGAGAAGTTACGACTTTTCTAAAGTACAACCTGATGAATAATTTCTTCCAGCGGCTACTAATTTAATTTAGGCTTCTCTCTTCTTAACTTACCTTTTTTCTTTTTATTGCAATTGACAGTAAAAAAAAAATACAAGTGTAACAGTAACTGTAAATATTTGAATTGAATCATTGGAATGGAAAGCTTTATTTAAATTAATGAATTACATTATTTTCTGCTTTTATAGAGTTTGTGACATTTTTCGGTGAAGATTACTTTTGTTTTTTGCTTTAATGAATGTTATAATTTTCAAATGATGCAATGAATAATTGATAGATTTTTACTTTACAACAGTTTTGACTGACGTAAACTGATTATACCACTGATAAGATAGCCAAGTGTTTTCTAAAGCTTTTTATTTCGTGCATAATGTTAAAATTTTTAAATAGTCATTGGTTTTAATTAAATTTTAAAGTGATTATTTACAACTATTGCTCAACTGTCATTTTTCTTCAGTTTATTATTTACTTTTTGCTTTGTCCTTAACTTTTTCATTTCTATATTGAATTTTGTTAGTATCCCCTGGTGTTCGTGATAGTTTTCACGATGGGGGTGGTGAACTTGGAAAAGTTTTTACATTTATTTTACTTTGAAAGTAATTATGGTGAATGCAGTTATTTAATTACAAAAAAGTATGTTACGTTGCATGTTTTCATTACTATATAAAATTAAATATATATATTTTTTTGAACAAATTCTTAATTCTGGCTAAGGTATTTCAAGAAGTGATAAATTAGATAGCTTTGCCTTTATTTCATTCTTTTAATTTTTGATTGTTACAAACTAGCAGTAGCAGATTAAGTTAATTTTAAACAACCAAATTTTAAAATTCTGAATAATTGTACTGCAAAACTTCAGGTAACATTCACAGATTTTACAAGACAATTTAATATGCTTTATCAACAAATTAACAAAAATTGTTTAAAGCTAGATAAAGAAAACAATGCTATATTGTTATGAAAACATTAGTTAACAAATACTATGAAGGTTATCAAAATTTAAAGTATTGTGGACTGAGTGTTTGAGAAAGAGGTCTATTGGAATCTTTATTATTGTTATTTCTTGGAATTAGTGTTATTAATCTAACAAGTTCTCTAATTAGGAAAAGTCATAATTCATGACAAAAGAATTCTAATGACTTGTCTTCCGACCTTAGGCATGGTACTGCAAAATAAATTCTTTTTAGACTATATTGTTGAATTTAGAGTGGGGCTCTCAGTCAAATATTAATTTTTAAAAGATTCTTGTTTCTAAAATCTTTTATATTTCCTCTTATTTTTTTGTTTTTTAGATCTGTTATCCTAGTGTAGAAATATTTTGTATTGATTTTTTACATTTTTTTTTTCTTTTTACAATTTTACTTGTACATATTATTTTCTGGATATGACCTAGACTTTTCCACAATTAATACTTATATAGACGTTTTAGAAGTTAATTTTATTAAAAGAAAAATGAAGCTTCATTTTGAAAATTAATGATTTTTAGATACATAATACAACTCAGTAGCCTTGTCATAGAATGAGGCAGAGAAAACAAACTTTGTCTTCTAATCCTCCCTATAAGTGGTTAAAATATGGGGGGTTATTAGGAAGTACTTTTCAGTCACTTAAATATAATCAGTGAAAGAAACATTTAAAAATAGCAGCTTTCATAGACGAAGATATAGTTATTTTATTTATTTTTTTTTTTGTGTTTCAAACTATTTTTTTTTACACACCCTACAAAATAATTTGTATCACGTTTATTTTTGGTGCAGGTAGAAAAGGTATTTTTATTTTAATTATTTACGTTTTTCAAATTCTAAGTCTTTGGTCAAACAAATAAAATAAAATTTTATTTTTTGAGTTAAAGAATAAAAATACGCAACAAATTATGCGGCACTTTTTTCGATGAACTGCGTTACTTAACTATTAATTACTTCTATAATTATGTTACATGTCATGTAATATACAAATCTTAGTTGGCAATAAGTGCCAAATGGCTATAAAAAGGCAGTGTTGATTAGGGCTAATTCTTTGCATCATGTAGCAGTAAGTAGTAATGCACTAAAAAGTAAGCTCAAGTAAACGTTTTTAAGTTAGGTTCTCTGAATATTGGAGCCTTGAAATAATTAAAATAAATTATATTGCATTTACATCCGATGTAAGGGGGATAAATCATATGTTAAAAATCGTTTGAAACGCTAAAATCAACTATATATTTTTCTTCTTATATTATAATTTTTATTTTGAGACACTAAAAATCACCATATGTTGGATAATTCATACACTTTCTTTTAGCCTTTTGTCAAACAAATCCACTCTAACCAAACAAATATCGCAAACAAAAAACAGGTAAGTGTAAAGACGCCGTTTAGGATTGACTTTAATAGTCTATAGTTGCAAAACTGTTTGTTCATTTTCTGATAACATTTGACCTGAATTTTCAAAGCAAATTTAAATTACGAATATTTCAGGGGAGGTAACTTTAAAAGTTTGAAATAACTAAATGCTCAAGTATAACTTTTCTAATATTAAGAAAAATCAGACTTATAGGTCAACGTAGGTAATTCATACGACTTAAATTACTATTTCGAAAATGGATACATTAAATACTCAGTATACATTATAAAAAAATCACTTAAATCTAATCATAACAGTTATTTAGACAAGCCATAATTTCCCCTTTTCAAATGATGCTTGTTGATAATCAGAATTTAATGAAAAATTTAAATACTGGTATAGAGAATGCATCAAAATATTCAATATTGACCTTTTTGTTTATTCAATTTAAATTTCTTACAAATATTTTTCAATATGCTTTTCCTTACTTAATTTCTCTTTTATGTGTGTATTAGAACACTTTTTTAAATTTTTAATTTAGTCATGTGTAGATGCATATACAGAGAAAGGAAGATATCTCCTATTACAATGTTTTTGCATATAAACGATTCTATATCTTATGAATAATTCAAAAAATATAACAATCAGTTGTATAAATTTAAATTCAATTTCATATAAAAATAAGTTCTACATAGCACATGATGATTTTCGGAGTCCATTAACCTCTAATTCAAACTATATCCAAGCAGTGCCACAAAATAATGGTGTGTGTGTGTTGGGAAGTAAACCAGATGTTAAAGCTTAAATATTTCTGGTTTGGTTTTTTTTTTTATAGAAAAAGTACGGAATCAAGAATATTTAAGCTTATGATTCTCTCATAATGAATACTTGTTTTTCTTTTTAAGATCAGTTTTCTTACTATAAACATTTTTTCTTTAGATTTTCAATGCACAGTTTTTTTTTATCTTTTTGCTTGTACTGCTTTTCTGGAATATCACCTATAGAATTTTTCCATATAAGACTCAAAAGCTTTGAAAAAAACTGAAAATGTAGATGTTTTATTTTGAAAATTAATGGCAGAAATGATTTTAGACTAATAATACAGCTCAGATCAACAACATTTTCATAGATTGAGAAAAGTAATTTTGTCTTTTGTTTCAGTCTCAGTTCCAAGAAACAGAATATCTCTCATTACAATGTTTTTGTATATAAATGATCCTATAGCTTAATACTAATTCAAAAATATAACAATCAGCTGTATAAGTCATCTGAAAATGTCTATAAACTTAAATTCGCTTTTATGTAAAAATCAATAAATTCTGCATTATAGCAAATGATGATTTTTGAAGTTCATTAATGTTTGTGATAATATCAACCACAGCTTCATTTTTACATTTTCATTATATTTTAATTTTTTAAAAATATATAAAAATTTGAGTAAATTAAATATTTATAATGCACACAATAATATATTTACATCTAAAATATTGTAAAAAAAACAATATAGTTTTCCTACTAATACCCATGAAAAGAAAAGTATAATTTAAAATACAACTTATGAGAACACTACAAGAGACAAAAAAGGATAAAATAATCATTAAAGGATTTTTTTCAAATAATTTTTTAGGAGCTTGTACTCTATGCAAAAACTACAAAGATAAAACATTTTGCATGCTCAAAAAAACCCAAAAATATTCAGAATTCATATTTTCTACTGTTTTGTGCCAATAATAGAACTAAGTTGGCATTTCTAACTTTGGTTGATCTGCTCTTGTTAAGTTATTCAGCTTAACTTGTATATTTGTTAATTTTAGCAACAAAAGCTTAAAAATACTCTTAATGTTATTTTGTTCTGTACGTATTTGGGTAAAATATTTTTCTACATTTTACTAGAATAAAACATAGTATAAAGAAATAAGTTATATGCATTAGAAAGAATAGAATATTTTTTAATTATTCAATCATGTGAAAAATAGTTGAAAAAGGTTAGCATAAAAAGTATTAGGTATTTTAAATATATACACTCTAGGGGGAAAATTTTTAAAGTATTTGATTATTTTTACTGTTAAATTAAAAAAAATAATTTTTGAAAAAATCTCTGAATTATAAAAATGTAAAAAAAAAATATATAAGAAAAATGAGCTTACTCTTGAAAGTCAGGCTCTAGGAAGAAAGAAAAGTTTTCCCCAAAGGTGAAATAGAAAAAAACTGTTACAGCAGACTGTATTTATAGATACATTCTGTACTGAGATAAGGTTCAGGTAATAGGTAATTCCAGTGAGAGGTAAAAAAAAATGGAAGATTTAGTATACACAAGGCAAGCAGAAAACTATATGAGTCAAGCCAGTGTGAATTTCTTTGCTTGGAAAGGAATAGCAAACATAGACTAACCAATACCACATATTTCTTAAGGTTTGGTATAATGGATTGTTTAGAACAATGGATTTGCAACTATTTTTTTATGTTTTCCAGTATTGATTGACATTGATTGAAATTGTTGGCTTATCTATATTTTTGGGTTAGGGAAAATATAATATATAAAATATATTTGATACTTTGTAACTGAAGAAAAATAGTAAAGCAACTGTTTCTCTCTTATGAACGAAAAAATATATTAAAAGCTTCCCTTGGGTCCAATAATCATGCATACTAAATCTAAGGAATGTATATGAATGGGTATAGCAAACAAACTTCCCCTTTATATGTTTATACATATATATATAGGTATATATATATATTAAGGAGGCACGGTGGAGTAATGGATAGCGGCTTGGATTGAGGAATCGCAGAGCCGAGTTCGAATTCCAGTCGAATCCATTACATTCACTTACGTGCTAATACCCTTGGGAAAGGTATGAATCCTCCTCATCTCCCTCCAGCTATGGGTAAAATAGCAGGACAGACTGGGTTCTATAGCCTTGGATGGCAACTGGTCTAGGAGAAGGACAACACTGAATTCAAAACCTGCGGAGGGTCGTTTGGGAACCTTGTGGCATTCATTCGGTGCACCAGGTTTCTGTATTCGTCCCTCAAAAAGTGTGGCTGGTCCTGCACGAGGCCTTCACCACTATAATCAAATCTCATGTGCCGGTGTCGGGATGTCGGTTTCCTGGAGACTTATCTGCTTGACCCTCATACGTCGAAACGCGACGGGAGAGTCGATTATATATATATATATATATATATATATATATATATATATATGTAAGTATATATATATATAGATATTCTATGTATGTATATATATATATATGTATATAATATATATATATATATATATATATATATATATATATATAAATATATATAGGTATGTATATATATATGTATGTATATATAAACAAATGTATATATATATATATATATATATATATAATATAAATATACATATAAACCCAATGTAAATAATATATATATATATATATATATATATATGTATATATATATATATATATATATATATATATATATAGGTATATATATATATAATATATATATGTATGTATATATAAATATATTATATATATAAATATATATATATGTATATTATATATATATATATATATATATATAAATATGTATTTGTATATATATATATTTTGTATATATATATAATTGATTATATTATAATCTATCTATATTCTGTATATTTTATATATATTTGTTATATATATAATATATATATATATAAATATATATTACAATATATATATATATATATATATATATATTCAATATATATAACATATTATATCCCAAATAAATACAAATATATATGCATGTATATAATTATATAAATATACTTTCCCATTTGTATTCATAAATATATATATATGTATATAATAAAAAAATGTTCAAATAAATATTTATTATATATATGATTAAAATTGAACGTATTTAAAAACTATGTTTTTTCTATTATAAATTGATATTATATATATATATAAAATACATTTCTATAAATATAAATTTTGTGGAAACTCTTTTGTAGTATATATACAAATTTTTAATCTATAAATATATATATAATTTTATATAATATATATATAGTATTATTCTTATTTAAATTTTGCACCTTAGTAATTTTTTAATATCCATTTATAAATATCTATAGATGTCTTATGGTTTTAAAATGTGCTTATTTTTGAACAAATAAATTATATGTATATATATAGTAGCCATAATAAGATATATATATATTTATGTATATACAATTTAAATATATTAATATTTAGACAGATACAAATATATATATGTATATATATATGTATCTATATATATGTATATATATATATATATATATAAAATATAATAGGTGATTGTATATATATGTATGAAATATATTTTTATATATAAATATATATAATATATTTTCATTTATATATATATATATATCCAGTATATATATGGTCATGATGACTTATATATATATACCATTGTTTAAATATTTTGTTGATCATATTTAAATATATATCAAGTAAAATTTACATACATTAATATAAAAATTTTTATAAATATATATATATATATGGAATAAAAATCTGATATATATATTTTGGTATATATATATCAATATATATAGAAATGATATATAAAAATATATCAGAATGTATATCTTATAAATATATGTATATTTATATAGTAATGAGCATATGTAAATATTTAAATGAAACTAAAGTTTATATAAATATGTGGAATATAGTTTAAATATAAATATATTTATATAAATATATAGATATACATGTGTATATATATAAATATATATATATATATATAAATATTTATATATATATATATATATATATATATGAATATTTTATTTATATATATAAAGATATATATATAAATAAATATGTTATATATATATATATATATATGAATAAATATATTATATATAAATACTTATATCAATATATAGTCCAAACTGTGTATATATATATATGAATATATATATATATATATATAAATATATATATCAAGGTATATATGTACAATATATACATTAAACATATATATATGAAAATATCAGATAGATGTATATATAAATGTATAAATATATATATAAAAATATATATAATTGTATTAATATATATATTAACAATATATATATTTAAATATATATATATATAAAAAAGAATAGCATATAAATATATATTTATACATTATATATAGATATATATATATTATTATATAGATATATATATTATGTATATATATATACAACACAAATATATTATATATATATATATAATTATATATATATATATATATATATGATCTAAATGAAATAATATTAAAAAAAGGATTATTATTATACAAAAAAAGTTGTCTGAAGATTTTAATTTTTTAATATTTTTTATTGTTTCAAAATATATATATATATATATATATATATATATATATATATATATATATATATGATGGACTCTCCTGTTTGATGTATAAGGTTTTGACAACTATGAAATAATTATCTGCATGCTTATGATGGATATGACTTTTGAGACCGGCTCATGAATTGCACAAAGTACATGAGAATGTATTGTATCCAAGTGCAGCTGGAACACTGTTAGACATTTTATTTTGCTTTTGTTTCAACAATTTGACTGATGGTTAAGAAATTCTCAGTGCAGCTATATCAATGTTGTACTTCTTTAGCTCCAATGTGACAAGAGCTGTTTTTTTTTCTTAGGAAAAATTGAGTTGTTGTCCTGAAGAGTTCGTACATTCCAAGTGCCAAGATGAAGTTGATGTTTTTTTAAAGAGTTTTTAAAAGTAAGCCAGATATGTGTGGAACTAATTAGCTGTAGTTGTCAGGAAACCAACACAATGATTTGTTTCAAGTGGTGAAGGCTTGTGTCAGACCACCCACACTTTTTGGATCTTTTGATAAAAAAGTAACAGTGCAAAAGACTTGCCACAGGATCTCTGAATGACAGTCGTTATATGTTAATACCACAGAGTTTAACCTCTCCGGATCAAGTCAATACCTATGAAATTTAAATATATATTTCGATATATATATATTATATATATATATATATATATATATATATATATATAGATAAAGAACAAATACGAAGCATTTATCTAGCATGTTTTACTTTTATTAAAGCTTCATCTGAGAATGAGTAAAACTATGTATAATTACAAGCAATTACATAAGCACTCTTGGGTTTCCAGAGCTTAAGGTGAAATACCTCATCTTCTGCAGTCTGTGTGGGAATACACATCTAATGAACTGGTATCCATGATTTAAATTTTTTAATTTAAAAACACCTGTTAGCGACTCTGGTCTCACCTGATTGGATCATCAGGCTCTTTTTTTTGGACATCAGTGCTTCAGTATGGTTAATTAAATTACAGTATCCAAATTGCATATCATACAGTGGTGGCAGAGCAAATATTTCCTTATATGATTGGTTGCATAACTACAAAATTTATTTTCTGCCATTCTGTATTTTATCAGTCGGATTGTATGTGGCACTCACAAGTTTCTCATCTGTATACAACCTACAGAAATTTTGATTGTAGGTACTGGTGTGTGCATAGCTGAGTGGTTAGAACATTCATATTCTGAACATAAGGCTCAAATTTGAATCTCATTATGATTACATTGTCAGGAAGGTGAATTCTTGATGTTAACAACTTGGAGATTTCAGCATGTAGCACCTTTGAAAAATAACTGAACACTATAAGCATTGACTCCAGCTTGTAAGGGAAATTGTGTAGATGGAACTGTTTGGAAGCTGTTTATGGTGGTGTTATCACAAAGTCACAAGTTATCATGACTGAAGGCTTGAGCATCCTGGCTTTTATTCAAATTGTAAGTTTGCTAAATTATGCACTCTCTCCTAGAAATTGTAACTGGGGTCTGTTCAGCATAGTTGCAGGATAAACCACAAGTGAGTTCTCTGGATGTTTTAAAGCATAAATGTGCCTGAGCAGATGTCTGCAACAGGAATTTGATAACCCCACTAGCAGATGGGTGTTCTTGGAAATAAGTAGTAAGTCATTATTTCCCTCTCCCATTTATCCATTTGAAAAGTAAAATATATTTTTAAACTTATGTAGATATGCATGAACATCAATAAATTTGCTGCCTATATGAAAGCAACATTACACCTCTACTTTTATACAAATTGTACACTGGAGACAGGCTATAGAATAGGTTGGCTGAGATGTTGTTAAAAAAAAGAATGAGATCCACATCAATCTTTTGCTGATAGTCACTGAGGAGTGGACGGTGTAATTCTGGAGGGTCTGTCTATGAAAAACTGCAGTCGGGATGCTGAAGGTAACATCAGTCAGCTAAGTGACAAACCTATTATATATATATATATATATATATATATATATATATATATATATATATAGGGTCAGTGCAAGGGTCTCATGCAAGACCACCTCACTCTACTACATCTCAATTTTCATGATGTAGTATTCATATAAAATACAAATTTTATTGTAACCTAATTATGTACAATAATGGATCATATGTAGTATAGGTGAACAATCCAACTAGAAAAATTGTAAATAAATACAATGTATCTAAATACAAATTAGAGACATGTCATAATAGATCAACAATGTTTTTCTGGCAATTTTTAACATCAACTTCAGATTTTTCTTGTTAAAAAGTTGAATAATTTAAAACATTTAACATAATGGATAAAAAATAGTGAATTTTATATAACACAAATGTAGGTAGAAAAAAGCAAATGTCGATAAGATAGCTAAGATCACAAAATATGAGGGTAAAGAAGCGAACAGCCAGACTACTTGTACATGTGATTTGATTATAGTGCTGAAGGTTTGTGCAGAACCAACCACACTTTTGGGAATAGCCAAATACAGAGAATTGGTGCACATAGTGTGCCACAAGTTCCCCAAATGACCCTCTCTGAACTTGAATTCAGATTTGTTCTTCTAGACCAGTTGCCATCCAAGACTATAGAACCCACTCTGTCCACCTATTTACCCATAGCTGGGGGGAGATGGAGTCATACCTTTCCCAAGAGTATTTGCATATAAGTGGATGCAACTAACTCAAGTGGAATACAAACTCATCTCTCTGACATATACATTACTCCACCATGCCTCCAATCTATATATATATATATATATATATATATATATATATATATATATACTATGAAATGAAACAAAGTCCGACAATTATTTTAATATATTTTTATTGTTATACATTATTTATATAGACACAAATATTATAGACAGAGCATTTACTTAAATATTTGTGTCTATATAAATAACATATAACAAGAAATTTATTAATATATATATATATATATATATATATATATATATTATACAAAATTAGGAAATCAGCCGATTCCGCTACCACTTTGGTTTCAACATTTTGGTATCTTCAGTTGATTTCAGTTAATTGATTTCCTAATACCTTATTTTTAAAAATAAAAAAATTATGAATACTATATTTTTTTTAAAAAATAAGTAAAGAAATAAGCACACAGTGTGAGGTGTGAGAGAAGGTGAGGAGAGGGAGAGGAAAGTCAAGTGTATTGGAAATGTCTCGGTGATACATGAAATATGCATGTTCTTTTTATCCCACTTCAAATGAACTCAAAAGGAACTTTTTAGTATATATACAACAAGTCATAATTTCTGATCTCTGGTTCAAAATGTTTTTTATATAATATATATATATATATATATATATATATATATATATATATATGTATATATATATATATATATATATATATATATATATATATAATTCTAAAAGTAATACTTTCTAATACAAAGTTGAAAGAAATCAATTGAATAACTAAGAAATATCTATTTTACAGTATCTTTGTTATTGTCATTTTCAGGTGTGTCATGGTACAGTAAGTATGTTATAGTAATTAGTGCCATAAAAGAAAAACAAAATAGATTTAACTTGTCCCTGGCAAATTTCCAACAAAGAAATACTAAGAAAAGTAGAAAAAATATTTTAAAGAAGAATGTCTGTTCTGCAAAAATGCTTTCAAAAGCACAAATATATTTTTTTAGTTTGGTTATTAATAATAAAAGATAAAGTATAATCTTATACCAAACAATGTTTTTACACCAAAAAGTTTTCTATGTCAAGGACACCTGGCACAGTGGATAAAGGCATTAATTAGATCCAGTGACAGGACCCAAAGTGTGTGAGTTCAATAACTTAAATTAAGGCGGTGGAGAACTTGGAGAGGGGAATTAACAAGGGATAACTGATAACTGACATCCATTAGACATGGCACATGGAACTAGAACAGTCTACCATAGTGAGCGAAATAAAGGGCTTAGTTCTACATTCCAACCACCTAAAGAAGGCTGAAACATTGTAATAAATATGGCAACAAAGATGTGGACAATAGTCCGAATAATGTAAATAGTGTACATAATACCTAATCTCAGGAATATCGACAGATACAGCAGTGAAAATGTTTAAATGCAACATTTACCTCTTATAATGAAAATACACTGTGTAGATATATATGTTCATCAATAAATTTGCAGCCTAATGATGAAAAAAAATTAATTTACACAATAAATATTTATTTTTCAACATAATATCCTTCCTTATTATTGCACTTGATTTGCTGTTGAATATTAACCACATAGATCATGTATACAATTAAATTTTCAGATTAAAATTCTACTAATAACAGTGAACTTATTAATTCACCCATATATTAGGCTAAGCCTGCTTTAGTATTTGGCCAGATTAGAGGTGTATCCAGTAAACCTTGAATTCTTGAGTATCATTATTATAGACACTTGCTTTGTCTTCTGTATCTTTCACTTTTTCAGATTCACATAAATATTTTCTTAGAGAAACAACAATAAAATAATGTTTACATTTCAGTTACTGAAATTATTGATCTAGTAATGTAATGTAAGTTGTGATGTTAATTTTGTGTCAGATATAGTTCAATAAAATTATTTTTTATGTTGAAAAAAAAAATAAAGATTTAAAAACAAAAATTAAAAAGTTAACTAATTTGAAATGTATTGTTGATAAATACAACCCAAAACTTTCAATAATTTAATTTCCTTTTAATTATTATTTATAAACTATTTTAAACGAATAATTTTAAAAATTCAATTGAATCATTCTCTTCTTTCACTTATAAAGCACCACGTGATTATTTGTCCTTACTGAATATTTAAAAAAAAATGAAATTAACCCATCTGTTTGTATTCAGAAAAATTCTGATTATCAGGAAAAATTCCAATGAAGGGACATAAATCTGTATTGGAATTTTTTGGCAGAAGAGTTCTGATAAAGGGAGGTAAGTTGTGGACAGTGACGCCATTTGCACGCTATGGGGTTACTGTGAGCACGCTTGGAACTGAAAACAATGATTTTAAGTGCTTACTGTGGACATTTACTTTAAAAAAAGAAAACATCAAACAACCCAAAAAAGGATATTATGTCTTTACCGCCGCGGCAACCTATAGGAATGCCTCCTATGGTTCCCGGTATGATGACACAGGGCTATACTACTTTCCCAACAATGGGTATGGTATCTGTTAGCCCGATGGGATTAATACCGCCGGTAATACGACCGATTGTGACGACGAGTTCAACAGCAACTCCCACAATAACTCCAAACAAACCAAAAAAGCAGGAAAAACAGGTAAACGACAATAATAAGAAAAAAGAAAAGCCACCAGTCACGACAGTGTTTGTGGGAAATATAAGCGACCGGGCCCCCGACACTATGATCGGACTGATGCTACAGAAATGTGGAGATGTACTTAGTTGGAAACGAGTTCAAGGTGCGTCAGGCAAAATGCAAGCTTTCGGATTTTGTGAGTATGAAGATCCCGAAGCAACGTTACGATGTATCAGGCTTTTAAACGATTTCGAAATTGCAGATAAAAAGTTGGTGGTGAAAGTCGACGCGAAAACAAAGACTTTGCTAGATGATTACGAGAAAAAGAAAAAAGATGCTAAAAACGAGGAGAAAAACGGCGAGAAAGAAGGTAAGTCGGAAGGAGACGACGGCGAGGAAAGTACGGAAGCCGCTAATGACAATGATCTGGACGAAGTAACCAAGCGCGAAGACCGACTCACTAAGGCTGGACTGGATGCTATAATCAGGGAGTTTGCTGATGATTTAGCTAAGGAGCCCCCTGTGGAGAAAGAGAAAGATGCTAAAGGTATGCACAGAAAAAACCGGGAGGAGAAAATACAGGCTGATAAAGGCCTAGACGATATGGAACTGGAAGAGGACACAAAAAATATCATCAACAGAGAAATCAAAAGTTTTAGAGATCTCCATAAAGATGAGGAAGTGAATGATAAAGAAAACAGGAACAGAGAAAGTCTGTCTCAGGCAAGTAGCAGGCGACGCCACGATGAGGCCCGAGCTCGAAAGGATAAAGTTCACAAGGGAAAAGTGTTCCAAAGAGAGCGCAGTCTCTCCAGGAGTTCATCTCGGTCCAGATCTCGCTCTAAATCCAGGTCCAGATCACGAAGAGATAAGTCGCGGGAAAGATCCAGAGAGAAATCTCGTGATCGATCCAGAGAGAGATCTAAGGAGAGGGACCGCAGAGCCCGAGGTCGAGATTTTGAGGAAGAAGAAGAGGCTCTGGAGAGGCGCAAAATGGAGAAGAAATTTCGTGAGAAAGAAGCAGCTTATCAGGAAAGGTTAAAAAATTGGATGGTGCGTGAGAAGAAACGTCAAAGGGAATACGAAAAAGAGAAAGAACGGGAATTAGCGCGCAAAGCTGAAGAAGCTAAAGAAGCGAGACGTCTAAAGGAATTCTTGGAGGACTATGATGATCTTCGTGATGATCCCAAGTTTTACAAGGGTAGCGCATTGGCCAGGCGTCTCAGTGAGAGAGAAGTTGAGAAGCAGTTGGATGCCCGTGACAGACAAAAAGAAAAAGAAGAATTGGAAGAAATTAGGCTAAGACTGTTGCAGGCTGGAAATGAAGATGCTGAAGCTGAAATTGCTAAAATGGAGCAAGAAAGAGATGAACACTTAAAACCTCGATTGCATTTACTGCCTGCATCTCCTTCTCCCGTAAAGAAACCACGAACACCTCCTCTTCCAAGCCCCAGGACTGAGGATAATGAATTGACAGATCAATCTCAAATCTCCCCGCCCAAAATGCAACCCACATTGAAACCAGTTGAAATCGTCCCTTCCATTGCTAACAATTCCAGGAGCCCCACTGGCACCATGGAAAGGAACCTTCACAAAAACTCTGACAATAATGCAGAAGCAAATGTTGGACCAAATCTCAAAGATGAGCCTGCCAAAATTGGTTTTAGCTCCATAAAGCTTGGCAGCTCATCGGACAGTCCAAGCGAGTCTACCTCTTTCAAAAAAAAAAAGATTACTGTTGGGGATGTCTTCAGTCAAGACGACGATGGTGCTGAGCCTGTGAAAAAACGCAAGCTTGTGCCCTTGGATTATGATGAAGAAAAGCCTGAAAAGAAAGCAACAACTGCTGAAGAGAAAAGGCAGTTAATCAAGAAACTCATTGAGCAGATTCCTACAGGAAAGGAGGAGTTGTTCTCATATCACTTGGACTGGAACACAGTGGACCAAACACTCATGAATAAGCGTATTCGACCCTGGGTTAATAAGAAAATTGTTGACTATATTGGTGAAGAAGAACCCACTCTTACTGACTTTATCTGCCAAAAAGTTATCGGTCGTAGCTCTCCACAAAGCATCTTAAACGACGTCGCCATGGTTCTTGATGAAGAAGCTGAGGTGTTTGTCGTGAAGATGTGGAGGTTGCTTATTTACGAAACTGAAGCAAAGAAAGCAGGACTAGTGAAATAATTTAGGGGAGAGAAAAAAAAATCACCTCTAATTATCACATAATGTGAAAAAGAGAAACAATCATCCACTTACAAAATAAACTTTGTGCACTCACACATTCACACCAGCAAAAAAGATTCATTTATTTTTTTAAAAACTATGATTTTTTTTTCTTCTCCTTTTGGCTTTAATTTTTTGTATACAATGTTTTCAAATTTTAATTTGACCATTCTCCAATCTCAATAATTTTTTTTTCTTGAGAAACTTTTTTTTTACCAGTTTACAATTGTCATTTTTTTTTCTTTGAGTTTAAATTTTTTTCAGTATTGACACATGTTAAAACTTGTCAGTCCAAATCAAATTCTAAAAAAGAAAATAGAAATCCGATTTATGACGACATTTTTTTTTTTTTTTTTTTAATTATACAACTATTGATGTTTCATGCAGGAAAGACAGAAAGACACAAAACCATGTAAAAGAAAATATAAGTCACTAACTGACTTCAAACCAACAAAACAAAAAAGTATCAATAATAATACATCAATGAAAACAAAACACTCCTCCCCTTCCCAACCACAGAAATATAGAATATGAAGTCAGGTTTCTACTCACTGTTCTCGGCAAGTATTTTTTTATACTCCATTCTGACTAAACCTGTCTGCATTAAACTTTGCTCGAGAAATTCATTTTTGCTTGTCATAAAAAAAATAAGAAAAGATTCTAGGTAGTTTGAAAGCTGAGTCAAAGATATGATTGATTGATAGTATCATTTAGAGTTTGACTAAAAAAAAAAATACAAAAAAAACAAAAAGACAACCCAACTTACAAAAACTAAACATCCAGGTGTTCATCAAAGCCTTAATGATGCACACTTTCCCATCTTTTTTCTCCTACTCTTCTTTCTCCCCTTCCCTCCCTAATTTGTCTTTTTTTTTTTTTTTTATTTTGTACATTTTTTTTTTTACTTCCTCAATGAGGTAAGCATATAACCATTAAAGTAAAGACATTCCACTCAAAGTGTATTACATTTTTATTTCTGTTGTGATAAAATGTTTGTATTTTTCTGAGGAAATTCATCATTTAAGATCCAGGAAGTTTCTTCAGTTTGCTATGCTCAGCTTTTGTAAAAGTATGAATTGCATGTAATTTGGTAACCATTGATCTTCCTTGCATGGAAGCTGTGTTTACTGTTAAGAACGATAAAAAAACTTCCATTTAATGAAGATTAGAGATTACTTATTAAAATTATTAAATAAGGACCATTTAATTGTTTATCAAAATAAATGATTCTTAAATGAGTGCAACATTCCAAAGAAAATTCCTGGATATGTCTACAAAACATGTAACAATTTCATACAGTTTAACACCAAATCTCTTCCAGAGGATCAAGAATGAAAAGGCTACCGGAATGAGAATTGCAAAAACAAAAAAAGTGGTGTTACAAATGGAATTGGATTCTGAGTCATCAGCATCTTCCTGGGGATGTGAGCAGCTCATGACAAAGTAACTCTCAACAATTCTTTTTCTTTTATTTTTGTGTATGCCTAAACATGATGTCTTTTTTGTGGCAAAAGTGCCTGGATTTTCTAACTACACAATTATAAGCCATGAAAATTAGATATTTTTTTTGTATGTGGAGTGCGGGCACATCTTGATTGTTTCCATATAGATCTGTACATGTAATGAATTTGTAAATAAATGTTTCAAGTGGTAACAAGTAAGATATATGGATTAACTCCTGCCAACCTATTTCTTTATTTAAGCTGACAAACTTGTATTGAATGTGGAACATTTTTTTGTGTTAAATGCTTACAACTGTTTAGAAGTTTACCTGAATTCTGGAGGAGAATAATTCTGTTACCTTCTACTAAAATTTGTTTCCTAAAATGAAAAAAAAATTAATGATCAATTTTTGATAAAATGGTACTAGCCATCAACTTTATTTGATGTTTGTTACTTTGCACAGAGGAATTGCAAGTTAACAATATAATCAAGCTACAATTATTTTTATATTGCTGTTCACAATACCACAAACATAACTTTTAGCTAACTATTAAGCACTTAACTGAACTCTGAATCAAAAGAATAAAACATGCAATTACTGGTTTGGTTAATTTTTTTTTTTTTTTTAATTAGTTGACTAATATGAATTTCTGATGTATCAACTCACATGGTAAAAAAATAATTTCAAATTTATATGAGAAAAAAGCTATTTACAATGCAAAAGTTACATTTAAATTAATTAATAATATTAATGCCTTGTTTCTTTTCTGGTTTTGTCTATGGATGATATTCTCATTCAATTAACAAATTAAATTTTGACAAAAAAAAAAATAATTGTTTCTGCATAATTTGAGTCCATTGAAAATGTATAATGAAAAGATATTTGAAATATGCAAAAAAATTTTTCCTGTAAAGAACATAGGCAAATATAACCAAGCAATTATAGGGTTGAGCACATAGGAATTGATTAATAGGTCTTTGAGTCAAAGAGAAAAGGCTGCTATTACAAGTTTGGTTGTTATTTTTTAACTTAGCTGAGTAATATGAATTTCTATTTCTTAAATTTCTTACTGTATGCACATAATTTATATTTCTAAATATCTTAGCTCAGATGTAATGGATAATAGACATATTCTAAACTTCAAAAAAACTACCTTATTTTTTAAGTTGTTCTAAATTGCTGATTGAAATATGGCATTTTTAAAGAATTCAAATTTGCATTGCAAATTATATGCAATGTTACAATTTTTCTAAAATAGAGCTAATGAACGAAAATTACATGGTTTTCAAAATCCATCTTGAGGTAAAATTTTGATGAAAAATGGAATAACTAGAGAAGCACTGAACTCTATAATTTGATGATAATTTATATACTTTTAATTTCTCTTAATAATTAATCAGCTTAAAACCTTATCTTTTTCAACCAAGTAATGGTTGTATTTAGAAAAAGGATTGTTTCAAGCAGTAAATGTCAAGTTTGTAAAATATAAAAGAATGGTGGACTGCTGATGTATTTGCTCACAACTTAACAAAAATTTCAAGTTTCTCACTTAATTTCTGGGATGAGAAGTTATTATTTATATTTGGATTATTACACAGTGGTTGAAATGTTATGATAATTCCAACAAAGATGAGGATAATAGTCCAAATATAAATAATTTCCAGTTTATTCAAGAAAAAGCTTGATGCTATTGAAAATGAGAAAATGCAGAAGTTTTTTTCTAAATACAACCAAATATACAATAAAATAAAAATAATTTCTAAATCTTGTAAATAAATAAATCTTGCACTATCGTGGACATTCAAATGGTTGATGTTCTCATTTGATTAACAAGTTAAATTTTGACAAATTGTGTCTGCCTAATTTAAGTCTGCTGAAAATATCTGATTAAATGATATTTGAAATCAGTGAAATCTTATACCTGCAAAGAACACAGGCAAGTCCAATCAAGATATAATCGGGTTGAGTTTACCATGGAACCTCATGTGTTTAAGCCATTACATGACATATTTGTTTTTGACAGTTCAGGATTTCAACTCTATCTTTAAAAAACTTCTATAAAATGAATTCATGAACAGAGAAGCAATTTTTTTTCAAGAAAACCATTACTTGCATCAGATTTACAATAAATCTGAAAATCAACACTTTTCACATTGTAGATTAGTTTTATTCAAACACATGAAATGGCAGCATATGTAGGGACTTTATAAACTTTATTTCTCAATTTTATTGTCTCTGTGGGAGTAGAGTGTGCCATAAAACTAGTTTTACCCTTTATTTTGTGTTAAACGAATGCTTAAATCAGGCCCTGATTTTTTTGTGGGGGGGGATAATAATCTGCATGAGATAATAAGGCAGGCTGCACTACAAAAAAAAGTTAAAGATAATTTCTTTTTCCATTTTCACTATGAAAGTCCATACATATAGACATTTGCTTTAGAAATGTGGAAGACATTTTTTTTTACTATAATTAAAAAAATTGAAGTCTTCATAAAATATTATTGGGTTCACCAAAAAGTTTGCTTATTGAGTAGAAAATTTACTTAATAAGCCTAACAAGATTTTTGGACAATCCAATACAAATGACAGCATGATTTGTTTCTATAAAAAAATATTTTTTAAAAGTAAAAATGTTTCTTTTCCAGAAAAAAATTATGAATGTCTCTGGTTTCTAAGGCAAAAATATTTGTTCTTATGATCTTCCTTAGTGAAAAATTGCCAATGGTTTAAAGTGCTGAAAAAATTACCGAATTCAAGAAACATCATACTTAATTGTTGTTATGTATAGGCTTATGGCCATATGTTGAAACACCGGTTCTTGTTCGATCACCAAAGTTATTAATAATGTTGAGCCTGGTCAATACTCCTGGATGGCCACTCAGGTGCTGTAAACCTGGGTGTATGGGCAGTTTAATAGTTAACAGCTTGGAATGAGAAATTGGAGAGCTGAATTCAAATTGCAGTCAGGTTCGTTATATTCACTTACATGCAAATACCATTGGGAAAGGTATGAATCTACCTCTTCTCCCAGCTATGGGTTAAACAGTAGAATTTTTATCAGAAAATCATTATCATCTTAAAAATGAATTCTTGCAATCAAAAAATATTTTGGCTTTAAATAGCCATAAAAAAAACAATCAGTCAATCATTGTTCTGTATAAGTGTTTGAACAAATGAGAATGACACAAAATGAAATTAGATGTTCCATTCAGAAGGCCAAATTGCTGCATGAAGCCTGCAGGCCACAGTTTCATGACTGGCTTAAATTGCACAATTCCACTGGTGCTTAGAATATGTGAGCAACAAATAATATTTTTTCAGTAATTTTTATTAAAGCATCAACACCTGTGAGCACATGTGCATTTATTGACTTACTACTTTAACCAATGATGTATTCTGCTGCAGTTGCTTCTCTTGTTTCTACTACTTGTATGAGACTTGATTATATTGCAAAAATAGCTAGGGTAGATTTTATGCCATGCAAGTTCTGGACAAATAGTTTTTGATCATTTTTTTTTAAAATGAATAATTTTAACGTTTTCATTTTACTCTTTATACAGTGGGGTGCTGAAAAGATCTCCGACTAAAACTGTTTTTTGCAGAGAAACGCTTGGTTGAACTGAGATGTTCTTAGCATCCCCTTGTATGTATTTATTATATATTCTATTCTATACATAATGACAAATTTATCTATCACAAAATTGATTTGATATAAATATTAACATTAATTAATATTATTGAAAAAAGTCCAACTGAAGAGATTTATGTACATAATTTTGTCAGATACCAACTATTTTTCCAGTATATTTTTCTCTCCCAGATCAAATTATTGCATAGTTATTAAGGAAAAATATAGAAAAGTGTGTATGTTTTTGTTTTTTAAAGTTGAATTCACTTTCAAAAAATATTTCACCAGTATTTAAAATTTCAAAACTTAAAATACTTAAAGAAAAGGAAAGATTTTCACATTTCCAAAGGAAATCAGATTTTTATCTTAATTTTTGTTTTTTTAAGGAATTAGTCCAAGTTTTATTAGTAGTAGAAATGTTCAGAGAGATACATTTAATCAAATATTTGTATGTGTTTCTCTTTGTCTAGCTAGCAGTATTGTATTTATTTGTTTATTTATACCATCAAAAATTACAGTGGATTTTGTCATGCCATTACTATTTGAAGGTTTTTACCCATGTAAGTTTTTATATTTTTACCAATTTTTATCCTTGTACTCTTCACTTCCATGCTTTTTCATCAGCAGCTGTTGTAAAAAAAAATGGTCCATTATTACTATAACACAGATACTGCCACCTGGTGCTAACAATGCAAAGGAGATAACTCTGCAAGAAAATTTGTAAACAGATAACAAATATACTTAGTATATTATATAGTAAGATTTAATTTGTCTAAGCAGTTTCTTGAAATGTCACAGACTAGGATTTTTTGGAAATTGCAGTCCTCTTAAAAGGTTAGTAAGAGTTCTAGAACCAACATGGTTAACCTTTATAGTTGCTGGATCATTTTTGGTATATTTAAATTTTTCATAAACATAAATGGTTCACTCATATACTTACTGATATATTTTTAATGAGAAATTTGTTCCTAAATCTTAGTTTTTAATGTTTTAATTCAAGGTTTGTTGTCTTCAACTAAATACATGCAGCAGTTATATCCATGGAAAGGCAATTCCTGGTGGCTGATTTTATATAGTTTGTGGTGAACCCTATTTCATGACATAATTTCACTGACTCTTCATGGCTCACTAAAATGTTAATAGTGAATCAGTTCATGAGTCAGTGGTTTGCCATCTCTGTCTGAGGAGTTAAGTGTAGCCAGTAACTTTAACTGTCATTATCAGAACTAAGATTCTCTCTCCAGAAATTAGAATTGCAGTAAATTTTTGAATATCATAAGGTTGACAGCACCCATTAGTAAGCTTTTTTGTCACTGTCATTAAAAATAGCAATGTGAGGCCAACAGACTGTATTAATTTCGGTTTTTTTTTTTGTTTTTTGTTTTTTTACTAAAAAATGATTTTATTTCAATGGTAATAATTGTATCTGTAAACTAGTGGATATCAATTGCTCTGTGTACAGAGCCTGGTTTTTTCCCAGGCTGTATGTAAAGATCTTTGATGCCCAATAATTGAAATAATGATCAGGAAAAATACATCATAATCATATGAACTGTTCATCTAAGAAATGGCATTAGATAAAATGGTGATAAAAACAATAAAGATGAGACTACAAGACTGAATGACTGAAATAATTACTAGTTTAACCTTTTGTAGGAGTATACTGGGAACATGTACACTTCAATTACTTTTTTTTGTTGTTAGCTTTTCTTTCATCTTATTGCTTTTAATTGCAATACTAAAGTTATTTTTTTCATTTTATCATCATTAAATAAGCAGCATGGCTTAGAAGAACTAACATTTGAACTTGAATCTCTGGCAGCCTGAATGATATAGCATTTTACCAATTAGATCATGGAAACCATCAGCAGGTATAATTCAGATTTAGTCATTATAGCACACTGATAGCATACTTTGTTTATCTACATCTTGTAGTAGGTTTATTGTCTGATTGTATTTGATCAAGCATTGTTATTAATATTTGACTAATTTTTCTTTCATCTTACCTTTTATTGCAATGCACATTCTATGACTGTTCAGCAAGCAGTATAGACTTGAAATAAAGACGAGGTACAGATTTCATCTTAAATCCTTGAGATTCTGTCTATGAAATTTGTGTAGCTACTTGTTTGTATATTTTCAACATAACCACTGAGGTTGTTGGTAACAAGGGATTCGCAACATTTGTTTTTCGATTATTTTATTACTTTACCATAGTTGTTACTGCTTGGAAATTTCTATTGCACAAGAATATTTATATGAGCTTTTAATCAAATTTATATCTTCTCTACATATTTTTTTTACACTATTTACTATTGTCCGCATCTTTGTTTTTTATCACAATGTTTTGGTTGTTGTACTTTCCAGCCTTCATCAAGTGTATATTGATCTGAATTAACTACAGGGAATTCTGAAGTGAACCATTTATTTAATCTATGAGTGTAGACTATTCTTTTTCCACTGCCCATGTCTAGAAATATCTTGTCTAGTTCTTATTTTTAATACTGCTTAGTTATGACTTGCCCTGTTGCCACGAAGTCCAAGTAAACATTGCCTGGCCTAGGGATTAAACTCACAATTACTATATCATCAAATTCACAAATCACCACTTTAAGCAACTAGACAACAACAACAACAACAACAAAGATTAGGACAACTGTTTGCATGTAAATAGTACAAATATTAACTCCTCATCATTCAGACAAATTCTCTACATTTGTTTATAATAGATTGGAATTCATTTGTTGGGCAGGAGGTAGTATTTTAAATTACAACTGATATCTATCTGAATTGCTGGGATTATTATTTACAGTGTTTATATTCAGACAAATATCATCATTATAATAACAACAACAAATGTGACGTTAGTTTAGTCAAAATGTAAATAAAAAGACAATTGATATTTTTTGTTAGTTTATTAACAGTTGTGAATTTTTTTTTTTTTTTTTTCAGCAATATAGCAAAGACATTGTTAAAGTTTTTAGGAGGAAATTATCAGATCTATTTAAAAAAATAATGTTTTGTCTCCCTGGTTTGTTAGCTGTTGAAGTCAAGGAAAACTTTCTTGATTGATTATTTTTTTTCTTTTTCTTTTTATGCACTGAATTCTTGAAAATGGCATGTTTGGAACCTGTGAAGATGTCAAGGAATTGGATATTGTTCTTGACATTCATTTTAGAAATGAAGAATATTGTTTTAAGGTAAAGAATTTCATTACAATCATCCAAAGCAAGAAAAATATTATCAGTATAAATGAGTAATACAATATCTTTTACTCTGCATTGGTGTCCTCATCTTATCTGGTTAAAGTCAGGTTTTGATTATTCTACTCTCATAATTTCTTTAGCTCTTGTATTAATTAATATTCTAGGAATTTTTTTAATTAGAGCTTTTATTCAACCCACTAGAATAGATTGTTGTTATTTCACTGTCTATATAAGAGGATAGCTTATATTAGTTAATACTTGTGATGTTTCTTCTACTCCTTATACAGAACTAGAGTATATAAATTTAATTGTCTGGGATTGAACACATGAACAATAGGTAAACTGTATATACTTATATCTTCTAGGCCATTGTCATGTAGTGGTGTTTTGGAGCTTTAAACCTAATGTCTGTCTGTTCCTGATCAAATCGGACTATGATGACTCGTGATGAATCTTGTTCAAATTAATCAGTCTATAGTAATAATTCCCCATTTCAGAAATTCAGATGAAATTATTAAATTTTTTTCTGGAAAGTGGATACCTTATTTTCAGTTTGTGAAAAATTTGAAAAACATCTTTGAAAGGTATCTGTCAAGCTTCCATTTGCATGGTTTGTGGAAAGACAATATAATCAGTGCTAAGTAATGAAATGGTTAATAACATGGCAAATAGAATATGCAAGTTGAATTTTGGCTGAGTCTGCTCGTATTCATTTGCTTGGAAAGGTGGTGTGTCATTAATAGATATCTTGAGAAAAAAATGTATTGTTACTAACATGTCATGGTGATTGACAGAGAATAAAGCAGGTGGATAAGCAGTTGGGCAAATTACTCTCTCATATTTACCTTACTGTCTAAGCAGTAGTAACAATAAAAAACAATCTTTATGTCTGTTAACAACCTTGATCATAATTAGTTGAAATATCCAGGCAAAAAGTCATGGCTTAGATCATATCTGCATATAATGACAGTAGGACAATTTTTTGGTACTGTGATAGTGAGTGGGTAAGACTCTGTTATAGTTGTGTAAAATAGATGTGTGTACACACACACACTTGGTAAACTTTCTAAAGTTCATTTTTCTTTTTGTACCTAAGTACTTTCAACTGTTACTAGTCATTTTCAAGAATTTAATCTTTTGTCTGTTTATGGGACAATGTTTGGTTAGTTCTGATGTTCTCTTGTTTGCTAGAACCAATTTCAAGTCACTCAAAGGTGACTTCATTTACAACATTCAGACAGAATATTTTTTTTTTTTTTGTTTTGTTTTTATACACACTTCAAGATGATAGGATAAGGAATGAATATGAAATGTTTATAAATTTAACATGTTTCATTTTTATTTAAGCTTCATCTGAAATAAAATATGGAGGAAAAAAATTGTATTTTTTTATTTTTGCATTTGTTTTTCATTGGTTAAGTAAACCTCATATGTATTTGTCTTGTCAGGTTAATGTTCATGTGTATAATTCTTGTGTGTTTGTATCATAATTCTAGTTGTGCTATGTGGGATTTGGTTGATGTGCATGGGTTTTTTGTGTTTAGTGGGCATTTTTATTTCTGTCTATATGTCGATTGGTAGATGTTTTTGTGGGAGTGCAAAAATTTAGGTTACATTTGTTGTGACTGTAGGTAAACTGAGCTTAGATTCTTTAAGGATGCATTTTATAAAAGTTAGTGATTATAATAATGTGTGTTTATTGATGGGAAAAAAGAGTGATCAGTATTCCTAAGTTTTTACTAGATAATTGTATTCTTTTCTTATTAGGGTGGTATTTATTAAATTGAAGATATGGACGGTTTTCTGTGTGTTACGAGTGATGTTTCTTGCTAATTAGATATCAGATCATAGAGGTGGTGGTAATGATCTTATTGTTGGGTATAACTAGTTGTCCTCAAATTTGGTGTTTTTTGTTGTCAGTGATGCATACTTTTTGGGACTTGCAGACTTTGCTTGTTTTCTAGTGTTGTATGAAGTGATGTGGTTAGTGAAAAAATGTAAATGGTTTTTTCAATGTATTTTTCTTCTAAGTATTTTGGGCTACATATTCTAAAGTGCAGAAAACTTTAAAATCTAATTTGTTATTGTTTCATATAAATAGATGTCGAGGAAACGTAGAAACTTGTCTATCTGATGTGCCTGTGTGAATTGGATGGTCAGGTGTATGTTATTTAGTCTCTTTATGATTAGTAGATTTTTTATTGTGGGTATATATATATATATATATATATATATATATATATATATATATATATATATATATATATAAGGTCATCATCTTTGTATCTGAAGTAAGTGGAGTTTTTAGGTATGATGTGTTTAAATAAGCTAGACTCTAAAAATTCTAGGAATAGACCAACAAGAACATTGCTTTTTTAAGTAAACTAAAGTTTGTAGAAATTTTTGCTGCAAGAGAGGAAACTGGTTAGTAATTTGTTTGCACAGTTGTATAATTTTGGGGATCTGGTAGAGGGGATTTGTCTTTGAATTTGGTGAGGTAGTTTTTTAATATGTTGAGACATTTTTATGAGACATGTTTGTGTATAATGATTTAACATCTAAGCTAGTCATAATCTTGTTTTCCATGTTTACATTTCTTATTCTCTGTCATCAGCGTGTTTAATGTGTGTTGGATTGATGGGGCCTAGGAATGAAGTTAGGTTTTACAATTGTTTTACTGGGAGGGGGTCTGTTGATGCTAGAAAAGATGAATCTGATGGGTTTGTGTGTTTTGGGTAAGCCATATAATGCAGGGGTTGTAGGGTAATATTCTATTAACTTCCAGGATTTGTTTTAATTTTTTTTTTTTTTTTTTTTTGAATTTTTGTGTGTCCATATTTACCGTCTTTTTGTTGGTTTTCTCATAAGTGTTATCATCATTTAAGAGAGATTCTAATTTTTCAATGTAGTTGTTGGTGTCCATGAATGTTCTGCCACCTTTATCAGATGGGGTTATAATTCTGTTTTTATTTTTAGACAGGTTTTCTAGTGCCAGTAGGTATCTGCTTGGTAGTGTCATTTCTTCAGTATTGGTGAGGATAGCAGCTATGATGTCTTATATGAAACACTTTTTGAAGTCTGAGTGGTCAAATCTATGGTTTTATATATATATATATATATATATATATATATATATATATTATATTTGTAGATACAAATATTTAAGTAAATGCTCTGGTTATATATACTAGCCAGAGGATACATATTTTTATGAAATTTCTCGGACCTTCAGGTTGGTAAATGTTAATACTGTTTATTATAAAGAGAGCATTTACTTAAATATTTGTATCTATAAAAATAATATATAAACATTAAATATATTAAAATAATTGTTGTACTTAGTCCATTTCATATATATATATATATATATATATATATATATATATATAAATAATACCTTTTGTTATTGTCATTATTCACATGTCAAAGTTTGCATTTAGGTATACAGGTCATGTACTGTAATTGTAATTAGCAGCATGCAAAAAAAGCAAAATAGATTTCATTGTTTCTGGTAAATTTCCAACAAAGAAATACTATGAAAAGTAGAAAAATATTTTCAGGGGAAAAATTGTTCTATAAAATGACTTTTTCAAAACAACCAAATATTTTTCTTGTCAGGACAGTGACAATAAATGGGAAATTATAATTTTATACTGAACACTAATTGTTACCACAAAAGATATTTGCTTATAACAGAAAGGTGGTACAATGGCTCTTTGCCAACGATTAAAAAAAAAAATTAAAATATTACTCTGGGTCCAGCAATATGTAGACCAAATTTGAGCACTGCACACAAATAGGTTTGGGCATGTATAGCAAATAAACTTACTTTTTTTTTTTCTCTCTCTCTATATATATATATATATATATATATATATATATATATATATATATATATATGTATAATATAATGTAATAGAAAAGAACAGTTAGATTAATGATCCAAAAGTTCTTTAGTATTCATGTTATTATTTTTAAAAAACAGTGCTCAATACAGAAGTAGAGCTTAAAGTTATAATTTTTTTTTTTTTTTTTAAATATGATTCCATCGTGACACAGAAATTTTGTTTTGAAACTGAAAGTCTTAAAGTTTAATTTCAATATTAAACTTAAAATTTAGGACCCAGTTTCATTCTCAAGCAATGCTTAGAATAACTGAAGAAATGTTTTACACATTTATAGGTTAGAAATGGAGGTGTAATCTGGGTTTTTTTTTTCCTTTCATTATCAAGAGGTCTCTATTTTAGTGAAAGTATGAATGCTTATTATATGTCAAATTTTTGGAGTCGTGTTGGTTTTTTTTTTTTCTGGTTACAATGGCCTTGTTTTTCTTCCCAGGCTCTATTGTTTTTATTACTATTTGTTGAAACTTACTGATAAATGGTCTACTTACAGTCTTTTTTTGGTGTTTGTATTTTTTATTTTTTTTGTTGATGGTTTCTTAAAGGGGTGCTTAGATATGATTGCGTTGTATTTTTAATCCTATAGTTTTATATGTGTCTGAAATGAAATTAATTTAATTTGCTAATAGATTTTATATGGTATTGTGGAATTTTTTATTTTATATATATATATATATATATATATATAATGATTTAAATTGCAAATTTTTTTTACTATCCATTTATAAATTACTAATTTTTTAAGGTGTATATTTGGTGGTATCTGCAAAAAAAAGTTATTTCATTTCTTTGATTTAATAAATTTTTGTTTTTTAGAAACTTGATAATGTGTAGTTTTTCTTGTAGGCATAAAGGACATGGGTCATCCCAGGTTCTACAAGTTCTTGTTCTATTTATTATTTTCCATTTTACTGTTGGTGTTGTTTTTTATTTTTTTTATTTTTTATTTTTTTTCAATGTAAAAAATATTTAGATAGGGATGTTCGATTTTGGTTTCTAATATTATTGAAGGAACTTTGGTGTTGTCTCCAACTCCATTTTAAATTCATTTCTTGTGGATCCTATATATATCTTTTCAATATTTGGATTCTCAATGGATGAGATTGTGCATTGGTATACTACGTATTCTATGCAGCATTTTTTATTCAAAGGGCATTTTTCAGGGTTTCTACAATTACATAATTTTTCATTATTATTGTCTAATTTCATTTTATGATCTTTATTTGATTTTGGTATGTGTATTTTTCTAAGATTTTATTTTTTTTTTTTTATAATCCTTTCTAAATTTTCAGTACAACTGTAACTTAATTTTATAGTGTTTTTTTGCTAAGTTTACCATTATTAGGGAAATGTTTTTTGATTAAAGCTAGGAATTTTTGTCCTGGCTTATTACTATCCATTTGGTTGGATGGGATGGATGTGTGGTGGGTGTAACAAATGATTTTTTTTTCTGGCTTGTACTATTATTTTTTATATAATTGATGTTAGGATGTTTGTAGCCACTATGTTTTTAGAGCTTGGTTTATAGAATGTTTCTTCATTAGTGGAATTCATGCTAATTCTTTTCTCAATTAATGAAGGTATGTGCTTAATTATAGAGGAATGATTTGACCTGGGTGTGTACATACAAAGGATTAGTATTAGGTTTTCTGTAAGTCTATTGTTATGTTAAGGAAGTTTACCATTTTCAATCTTGTTTTAACTGTAATTTTTAAATTTAGGTTTCTGAATTCTCTATGTATTATTTTCCTGATTTTATCTTTTTTAAAGTTAGTAGACCTCCACACTACCATAAGGCCATCATCTCTGTATAGTGCAATGTCTTTAATATCTATTTAAAATACATACATACATATACATACATACATATATATATATATATATATATATATATATATATATATATATATATATATATATAGCAAGTATTCATTGAAACAAGTTTGATTAAAAAGAACTGAAAGGTTTGTTTGTTTAATTTGTTATTATATATTTCCCAATTTCTGGATGAGGTGTTAAGTATTGTGCTCAATGTTGTGGATAAACTGTCCAAAGTTCATATTTTGTTATTTTTGTTAAAGTACTTCTAGCTTTTGTAGTCATTATCAAGAAGTGGTGTTTGTGTAGCTAGAATTAATTTGTCTGCACCCTGGTATTCTTTGGAAAGCTGGATGTTTGAAAAGGTCTAGTGTAACAGCTATTGTTAATATGACTGCTCAAAAAGAATGTAATTTATTTATTTTTTTTATATAATAATAATAATAATAAAATATGTATGCACATTAATTATATCATATGCATGTGGGCTGTTTATTTTGTATAATAAATGTTCAGCTTCCCAGAGAATACCAGGATGCAGACAAAAGAATTCTAACTACCACACAGACACCACATCAGTTCATGATAATGACTGCAAAAGTGTGTTTAAGGGAATGTAAAAATTGTCTGTAGTGTCTATTGTCCCAAGTGGTTTTGACCACTTCTTTAGCCATTTTCAAGGGGTTTGTTGTTAATTTCTTTTCACCATTGTCTTTTAAAATGTAATAAGTGTGATGCATATTGTATGATAGTAGTGTTTATTCTGAGCCCTGCGAAAGGAATGTGGCTAGAATTGAAGTTAGCATCTTTGTATTTTGAAAAAAAAAACACCTTTAGCAATAGAAAACAAAAATTTCAATTTCAGCCATGTTCATTTCGCCTGGCTTGAAATAAAGGCTACTATCATGCATTAAAGATGAAAGTTTGTGTCCAAAATAGACAAATTCAGTTACTTATTGAATTGGTTTTCTATAAACTGTTATGTTGAAAGAGGCGTTATCTTTGTTCAAGATATATTCATAATGAGGCTTTACTTCATTAACATTTTTGAAAAATGTGTTGATAAATTTCTGCATTTTTTTGGCTCAAGTCATTCACAGCAGTGATATCACAAGTATATCCTTAGTTTAAAAGCCTGATTTGCCAGTGGATTGTTTTGTTTATAATTGAAGTGATTACAGTGCAGATAGAATATACCCCCTTGTTTTATTTCTTTTTTTAAATGTTTACAAAATATGAAATACCAATGTCAGCCTTGATATTTAAGAAAGTTTATACATTTTCTATTTATGAATGCTTCCTCTAAGATCTTTGACAAGTAAGGTAATTTGATGCTGTTAAAAGCTTTTCTAAAGTCAATGAAAACCCTATAAGTGGGCTTATTGAACTCCAAGGATTTTTCAATAATTTGTTTTAATTCTGTGGTCTGTTCAATTTTTGTCTCTTCCAGGTTGGTATGCAGCCTGTGATTTTGTAAGAGGTATACAGATTGTGATGATGCTATTAAAAAAAATTATTTTTTGCGATGATGCTGATAAATTATTTATACATGTAACTCAGAAAACTGATAGGTTTGTAGTTCTTACATTCCAGATGACTATCTTTCTTGAATAGTACTACTAAGAGGGCTTCTTTGAAAGCTTGAAGTACCATGCCAATGATTAAAATGCAGTTGAACATTAGTTGTAGAGCATCTTGTAATGGTTTACCTCCAGCTTTGAGGTAGCTATTGTCAATAACTCTTCACTTTTCCCACTTTTAAGGGTATTGATAGTATAGGAGATCTCAGGTTTTAGGATTGATGGAATCTCTTCTTCAGGTGAGTTATCTATGGATCTATCTTGCATGCAATCATGATAGAGATCCTCTTAAAACTCAGCTCATCCCTTCTCAGATTTTGGTCTTGCTGGTTAAGATGTTACCCTTCCTGTCTTTTATTCCCTAACTCACTGTGTTTAGCCTTCAGTTTTTTGATTGCAACATAGTATCATAGTATAGATTGTTTAAGGAGTTTAGTTTTTTCTCAGTGTGTTTGAGTTTTTTTGTTTTTTTCTCTAAACTTTTGCAATATTGGAGAGATTGCATGATGTACCATGAGTACTAATTTCATGCTTCTTTTCAATGGCAGCATTGGTTTCATTTGTTATCCAGGGGGGTGTGGACTGGTTGTTTTTGTGGAATATTTCTGCTGATTGTTAAAGATTGAAGTGATCTCTTGGTATTGTCTCTCTAGCTCACTTGAAAAAGGTGAAAAGTGATTACCAAACTATATGACATTATCTTTCAGTCTCTCTTGGTTTTTTTATCTTTGAAATTTCTTAGGTTTCTTTAATTGCATAAGCTTGAGTTTGATGCTGCATCTTACCAGTCCATGGTTGGAAATGCCTGGTTTATTCAGTGCTGAACAGTTTGAAACAGTTTGGCAAGGTGAATTGTATCTATTGTGTCAATTTCATTCCTTGTTTTTTCATCAATTGTCAATGTGTAGAATTTGCACTTCTTAAAAATTGGTGATTGCTAGGCAGTTTTTCAGATAGAATTTGGCAAGTAGCACTCCTCAATGCTTACCAATTGCTTTGGAATAGATGCTATTTAAAAATTTAAGTTAGCAGCTTGTACCAGATGTACAGATTATCTGTAGTAGCTCATGAACAAAGACTGACCTGGACTTAACGTTTGCTTAATTTTGAGACTAATCTAAGACTTGTCATGCTTATAAGCTTCATGCTAAAAAGAAAAAATATAAACAGTGTACTGAATCTGACCTTTCAACATAATGTTCATTCAAGGAGGTGATTCTGTAGGCCATGACACTTTTCAGAATAAAAAAAAATATTGAATTTTTTATCATTTTAGAAATTCATAATATCAATATAGTGTAAAATCGATGCCTAAATCACTTAGCTGTTATTTACAAATGTCAAATTCAGAATCACCTAACATTGATATCTGAATATTTTTTTTTTTTTTTTTTTTTTTTTTTTTAATTTTTTAACCTTTAAAAAAAATTTATATGGGAATTTTATTTGGAATAGGTGCATGAACATTTGAGGTTAATTATTTTTCTTAAATGAAGAATAAACAATTATATAATTAATTTAAAATACATAAATTATTTTTCTTTAACGAAAAATGTACATATCCATTTGTTCTTTATTTAAAAGAAATCCTTTTGTACCCCCACCACTCCCAAAAGTCTGTTTTCATATGCAAAATAGTTAATTTCAATAATTCTATAAATATCAGGGATTGATTTGACACTCTATCAATATTATAAACAGAGCACCCATTCTTAATCAGTAAAAAAAAAAAAATTTATTCTGTCAAGTGTCATGGTCTAAGGTAGGTCTAAAGAATGCAAATTTGCAAAAATTCTTTCCCCTAAAATTTTCCCCCTATTTTTTTACCGGTGGACCAGTTTATTTAAGTTGTTCTGCATTTTGAATTCAACTATTTAATGTTTTTATTTACACATTAATTTATAACAGCATATTTTTTCAGATAAGCTATGATAGAATAATTCTCTGTGCTCTGTTGGCAGATCATAGTTCTGCAAAGTGAAGTGCCATTTAAGAAAACAGATTTGAGCATTCTAAAATTCCCAACCAAAAATATACCATGAGTAAATAAAATATTCTGCTTTTTTCCTTTTGTGTCAGTCTATGAAGATTGAAGCTGCATGTTCACTTACTAGACTATGCAGTTTTTGATGTTTCTTTTTTGAAATATAAATTACATTGTTCATAATAATAGTAAACTTGTTTAAATTTGTAGACACTCACACATAAAATGATTGATATGAAATAACCAAACAAAATAAATAAGCTTGAATATGTGAAAACCAGTTGGATGTTTAAAATCTTTTTATTTTATTGTCAATGTTTTACTCTTTATGATCATTTTCCACATCAATTATTTTATCAGATAAAGCAATAGTGAAAGCCTATGAAGGAACTAAGCAGTTGCCATAATTTCTATATGGCTTTCTCCTCACTTTCTAGGATCAAAGGTGAATTGCTTGTGTACTCTGCAGGCTTTGCACTGGTTGTTTAAAGTGGATATGCATACCAATGCCACTCTTTAGGCTTGGCAGCTCTTTTCACATTGTCTTTATTAGAATGGATTGTTTTAAGATATTTACAATACCTATCAATGGAAAGTAAAGAGCAAAGCACAACAATAAAAATTGGGGAAAACAAAGACACATAAGAAAAAAAAACTTCTAATCATAAAACTGATTTTTTTTTTTTTTTTATTTTATTATGTTTACTGATCAGTACATAATTGCATAAACATTTAGAAATAAATTAGAAATGTTACAAATAGTGTAAAACTGACATTAAAAGTATCTGAAGCTGACACAAACCCATTGTACCTGTATTATGCCTGAAAAAGCAGTCAGGTACAACTTCCTAAGTGAGAAGTTGAAATGGAATTCAGTCAAATGAGGAGTGGTTGTATAAGTAGCAGAAGTTCCTGGTATTGCTTTGAGCAAAATGTCAACAAATATACAAATCAATAGTGTCCACTAGGCTGTTGTTCTGAACTTTGCAGCCTTAACCTTAATCTCCCTGATCCACAAGCACTTGAAGAAGATCAGAGGGCACAATGGTCGAAAAAGTTGGGATAATAGCAACAATAGTCCATAACAGAAGTTCTTGGTATTGCTTTGAGCAAAAGATGAGATGTAACAATAGCATGATGATTATTTGCACAGACTCATTTTCCAAACTTATGATTAGAAACTTGTTTACGACTACTGTGTCATAACTTGTAATGATATCACTGCATTGCTGGATATTAAAAAAATCTCTCAAAAAGAAACTCTTCCCACCTCCCATGTGCAGTGTACCTTATTTGGTACTTCAATTACAATAGTAATTATTGGGAAAGCAAGGCTCCTTTAATCTAATCCACCCATGTTTACCTCTCAGATTTGTTGATGGATATGGCAAAACATATCTTGGATAATAATTTCAACCTTTTGAAATCAAATACATTAGGAATAAGTATGTTTCTTAGAAAGGCATTATCACCAATAGTTAGTACTGCCACTTAAAGTTAAATGTGACAGGCTGTTTGACTGTTTTGCTATTCCACAAATGTGGCTCATCCAGGTCAAAGAATAATAATTGGTGCTCTTTTCTTTAGTATGAGCCTGTGAAATGCCATGAAAACTACTGAGGTTAATTGGTCTGCCCGTAAAAAAAATAGGGAAAGCAATTTTTTGAAAATAGCATTCATTAGAACTTCCTCTAAAAAAGATGTTTGTCAGAATAAAAAAAGCTACTGGTGTTTTATCTTTATCAAAGTGGGTCCTGTTCATAATACAGTGTCAAATCAATCCCTAACTTTTTAGAGTTATCTATACTTTTTATTTATATATGTCAAGGCTTATGGCCATATGTTGAAACACCAGTTCTCATACGATTACCAAAGTTAAGCAGCATTGAGCCTGGTCACTTGAGCCGGGTGACTACTTGAAAATACCAATTGCTGTAAGCTTGGATATGCAGGTCATGTAATGGAGACCAGCTTGGAATTGGAAATTGAGAGCTGAGTACCAATTCCAGTCAGTTTCATTATATTCATTTACATGCAAATACTCGTGGGAAAGGTATGAACTCACCTCTTCTCTCCCTACAGCTATGTGTTAATTAGTAGGGCTTGTATCAGTAAATCATTATTATCTCAAAAAAAAAAAAAAATCTTACAATCTAAAAATATTTTTTGGTTTTAAACAACCTGCAAAAAGTTTGATAAGCTGTAAAAAAACAAATCGGTTGATACAAATGTCAAGTTTGAAAATGCCTGTCATTGATAACTGTACTACTGATGTCTTTTTTTCCAGTTTAATTTATTTTTCTTGCACAAACAAAAAAACTTAATTGGAAATTTGCTTATTTAAAATATTTTCTTAAAATAAATCGCATAAAAATGTATATAACCATTAATTCTGTATTTAAAATAAATCTTTTTGTAAAAAAAAAAAGAAAGAAATCTGTTTTGCCAATCTGTTGAAAAAATGAGGAAAATCCCGAATTGGGGAAAAAGGACATCAGTAGTAAATAATTACCAATGACATTGGTACTATTTCAGACTTGACATTTGTAAATAAAGTCAGAGATCAATTTGACACTATTTATATTATGAAGAAGACTCCACTTCTAAAATGATAAAAATCAATATTTTTCAATTCTGATGAATGTCATGCTTAGAAGAAGGTCTAATGAATGTTAATCTATAAAAATTAATTAAAAGAAATTTTTTCCTTGTTTTTTTATGAGTGGACCACTTAACTTCAGTAGTGCCAGAAACTCATTAGGTTAATTCAGACTTTTATACTTTTACATCAACTTACAATCAGTGGTGTAGCTAGAAGGGGGCAGAGGGGGCAGTCTGACCCAGGCAGCAATTTTATGGGTACAGCACTGCTGTAAGCTTATAAGCCTGTATAGGCTGTATTGAAATAAATGTTTTTAATGTTGGGACAGTACTCACAGTTGAAGGATCTTTTTGATTTTGAGAAACTTAAACTATATCATATATATTGGCTTATCTACTGTCTATAGAGCAACAATTGACAGATTAAATATTTTTTATGATGTCATTGAAGAATTTGCCAACAAAAAAAACAAGAAAAGTTACTTTGTAGAAAATTGTAATTTTAATTTCAGAAATAAAGATGGTCCTAATTTTTATTTTTTTTCTTCCTATATGTTGGAGATATATATATTTTCCCCCTATTTGGTGTGTATTTAAAGCAAACTATATTTGTGTATATAAAAGTAATATAATGGTATACAAACTATATATATATATATATATATATATATAAAGAGAGAAAATTGATATAAGTAAAAGGTTTGTCAGTTAGCTGATGTTATCTTCAACAGCTCGACTCTAGAGTTTCGTAGACAGAAATGTCTCTCAACTTGCTGGGGAGGGTATCAGCAATTGACTGCTTGTACTTCCTGATTTTTCTTTTTTATATGCACTTTTCATTGGTGAAAACTTTTTTCATTGTGTGTGTGTGTGTGCCCACACCTGTCTGCACGGATGTGCATACATGTAGGTTATCATGATTATTTGTTGTTTTTTTTTTTTTTTATAAACTTTAAGAGTGAGTCACTATGCGATATGTGGGGGCTCAAGGGCTGCTCCAGACAGCACACACTCTAGCTATGCCACTGCTTGAATGTTGAAGAATTTATTTACTTTATTCACTATTTAACAGACTGCTTTGTTGGAACAAGTATAGCATTATCACATAGCTCTTGGTGAGAAACATTAATTTTGGTGTTTTCAATGCCATAGAACTAATCTCACCCATTGATATATTAACATTACAATCAGCTACAATTCTTCTTTCACCAATTTCCTTCTAACAACCTTTTAGCAAAAACAACCAAGTGAACTCTTAGGTTTATTTCTAGTTTTAGTTTCTTCACATGTTTTCAGAATTTCTTAGAATAGGAGTTATCATTATTTACATTTTGCACTATTCTCCTCATCTTGTTATCGTCATAACATTTTGGCTGTTGTGTTTTCCAGTCTTCTTCATGTAATTTTGAACTGCGCCCATTATTTAATTTAAGGGTAGAGATTGTTCTTGTTCCACTATGTCTAGGGATATCTCATTTTATTCTTATTTAGTACTTTTCAGAGGAAGGTTATCTATGCCAAATTCCTGATGTCATGCAAATTTTCAAGACTTATTTCAGGAAAAAAATTGCATCCTTGACATAGGCAGATACGGTATGTCAGCGAATACATAAATCAATACTGTCCACTAGGCTGTTGTTCTGAACCTTATAGCCTTAACCTTAATCTGCCTGATCCACAAGCACCTGAAGAAGACAGAGGGCACAATGGTTGAAAAAGTTGGGATAATAGCAACAAAGATGGAGACAATAGTCCAAAAGTAAACAACGTTTTCAGATTACAAATAGCTTCTGATTTCTTTTGAAATTGCTGGAAAGATCTGAAAAAAATTTCCTGCTAAAACAGCTGTTACCTCAACAAAAGGAGTATTCCATTCCACAATATCTCTATAAACTTATCCAACATCATCTAACACTCTTTTCACATTTCTGCTGTTCTGTTTTTAACTCAAACTTATATATAGTTTGAAAAGGCATGATAATTATTATTTTAAATTTCTAAAAGTTAATGAAATTTAATTTTAAGTTTTCAATAAAAATTTAAAAAAATATTAATCTTAAAATTGAATGCACACTGTAATGAAAAAAATCTGGAAATTTCATATTATTTTATAAGCTGTAATTCGCTACTTATAAGAAATCGGAAAAAGTTTTTTAACCACTGAATAGCATATTTCAACATGAAAACCTAACTAATCATGACAAATTCATCATAGATCGATAAGAAGTACCAAGTTTATGGTACTCCAACAATTTCACAGTTTGAACTGGTGAAACAGTGCTGTATGCACAACTTTATATAGTGAGGATATTAATGCATTGTTTTCTCTGACGATAAACAAGAATGGCTGTTTCAGCTGTTGGCAGGCTACTACTGTATTTGCTTGGCAATATTTGGCACCGTTACCGTAAGTATGATTACTTAAGCAAAAATACTCAGCACGTGCTAACAAAAGCATAGTATATACTTGTATTATTCTTAAAGTGTCTAACATAAATACTTCTACTTTGTGACTAGTACTTTAAGAAATAAATAAAGAAGGAAGAAAGGTTTTACTGTAACAGGTATTTCATTTCCTGTCAATATCCCACTATCTCAACTGCATAAATAACTTCTCTCGAAACATTAAATTAATTTTGGAACACTGAACTTGTTTTACTTTCAAGGTCTCAGAATCGGATGTAACTGGGAAGCTGATACTCACCCCATACCACAAATTTATAATTCCTGCCACTGACCTTTGATTTATAGGATACAGGGTGGGTTTTGGTGATATTTTTTAGGAAAATAAATTCATCTTATAAGCAACAAAATAAAGTAAGTGTTGACATTAATGTTTTAAAATTAAGAAGCAATCTTCTTTAGTTAAATGATATGAGATTATTATTCTTGATGAATAATACTTTAAAAAATAAGCATTCAAGTGAAATTTTAGATTTTCAAAATCTTTCTTTTTAATCAATTCATCCCAAGAAAAGTGATAATACCATTTAGATGCAAGGGGTTACTGAAAGTGAAAGAGAATAAAAAAATTTTAGTGAGGAGAAAGGAGAATAAAATAACTGGATTCAGGAAGACAGAAGATGGCGATTAAATTTTTGAACATTGTTGGTGGCAGGGAATCCAGAAATTGGGAGAAAGTTCCACAGGTGAGAAATTCAAGAAATTACTGGAATAGAGCTTAGTTACATTTAACTAATTCAACAGTAAAACAATGAGAGCTAGTTGCCAATCTAGTTGTACGTTTAAATTCATGTGTACTAACAAAAGTTTAAAAAAATAACGTCATGTAGCTAAACCATTCAACACATAAAAAAACTTTGAGGTTAATTTAATTTTGAAGTACCTATCTTGTGTTTAAAATGTTAAAAGCTAAAAAAGATTCAACATGCTTATGCCTCTGTGGTTCTCCCCGCATAGCTTTGCCAGTTTTGCAAAGAAGATGGGTGGTGCTGTCAAACAACTAAAAATGGGAAATTTCCTGTCTTGTCTCTCTTGTAGCCTGCGATAGAAGTGACTCACTGGGGCCATGCCCCAAACATGGAATATCTTTCCCCTTAGTGGCTGAAACTTTTCATAAACACACTATCAACTACACAATTTCTAACTTTAAATGTTTTCTTTTACATGTATATTAGAGTATTTTATCTCCTTTATAACTCAGTTAAGTAAAAACAAAAATTATAAAATATCGCCTTGTTGAAGTTTATTCCATTTCCTTAGACCATTTACTGGCTTAAATTTTGTTTGCTACTACTTTTAGCCTAACTAGAGGAAGTGCCACAATATCTGGTGACCACCAACATGATTTCAACTTGCACCTACTGCAACACCTCTATATTAACCCAATCTGTGGTTTAAACAGCTGAAGTCCTTAACCAGTTTCAGAGCAAAAAATGGCTTTATTTGAATAACATCAAATGAACTTTTGCTCTTATGATATTAACAAATAATGAAAGTTTATCACTATTAAAGAATTTTGTTTTTGTCAGTATTTTATATACAAAAGGTTGTTGTGCACCTAAAATATGGTTAATGTATTAATGTCATGGAGAGGTTGAAAATCATGGTTGTTAAGCCTTTTTATTTAAAGGAAACCTTGGTTAGTTGTATATTATAGCTTGTAGTAAATGTAGCAGGTTATTTTTTTTAATACAATGTCCGTAGAGGATCATGATTCTCCACAGGTTCCTTTGTCTTTATTATTTGTGAATTGCTATGCATTCTTGGGAGGATAGAGGAGTGGTTTCCATGTGGCTTCTCTATGGTTTGGTATTCAGTTTTCCTTTTCTTAGATTTGTTACTTGTCCAAGACCAGGGAGCCTAGTCTAACCTGCTATTTAACCTCTAGCTAGAAGAGATGGAGTTTGCCTTTTGAAAGTAACAGACTCTGTTGGCATTTGAACTTTGCTCTCCAGCAGGTTAATGGTCTCTAATAAAGTTTAGTAGGGAAATGGGATGGGTTTCTCACAAACTTTCCAAATGTGAAGAATACAGCTTAAAGGGAGATTAATCAAATCAAATATTTTGATAAATCGTTTAAAGATCAAACTAGGTCAGTTGACTTTAATGAAATCAAGCAAAACTGTTCCTTTCTTTTGAGCAATAATGTTTAGCATTTCTGAAAGAAATAGAACTCCTACCAGGATTCATTATTAGCAGCCACAATCTTAACATTATAAGATATGTAGATGACACAGTGCTGATAGCAGACACAGAAAGTATGCTAACAGCACTCCTACAGAAGGTAGTCAACGAAATCAAGAAGAAAGAACTAAGTATCAATTTTAAGAGGACATAATGTATAGTTGTCAGCAAAAGGAACAACCCAGGATGCAAACTATGACTTGGAGATGCTAAAATAAAACAAGTATGAAAATTTAAATATCTAGAAGTGTTTGACCAGAGGACAAAAAATGTGACACCAAAATCCAAAGATGGATTGGAATAGTGAAAGATGCCTTCCAAAAGCTAAGCAAAATATTGAGAAACAGGAAAATATTGTGCAAAACAAAGAAAAAAGTACTGGACTGTTATGTAATATCAGCCCCATCCCACCCTAAAATGAATGCTGGACAATCTCACAGATGAAGAAGAGACTTGAAGCAAAAGAAATGTGGTTCTATAGAAAGATGTTGAGAATACCATGGACTGAATGTGTGAGCAATGACCAAGTTTTAAGGAAAAAGGGACACATACTTAAAAAAAAAAAAAAAATTTCTAGGGCACAATGAGGAAATTTAACTCTCACAAGACATGTTGAAGGCAAGAGGGAAGCAATGCATAACCTACTTAATGAGCTTGTATAAATGGTTGGCAAGACAGAAATTAGGAGAGATAGCCAAAAGACAAACATTGCTAAGAGCTACAAAGGACAAGAAGTTGTGGAGAACCGTTTTCGTGCACGTCCAGAAGGGACACTAGACAGAAGAATAATGTTTAGCATTACAATGCATGTATTTGGTAATAATAACTGACATTTCTACTGTTACAATCAACATAATTATCATCTTCAGTTCTTTCGTTTCATTCTCTTTTGCTTCCAAAATTTTTAAATGTCTTACTTATTCCCATTAAAAAAAATGAAAAGTAACTAATTTTCATTCGCTTAGAGTTAAATTAATTTATATTCTCTTTATCGTGAGAAATTCATCATTGAAGCAAAGTGTAACAAAATCATTATTACTAGGTCAGCAAATATGCCTTTGTGTATATCAAAGAGGATTAGAGAAGATAATAACAAAATAGGATGACGATGATAATATTGACTACTGGCTACCACGAGAAAGAGGAAGGAGAAAGAATTGGTTACTGAGCAAAGGGAGGCAATTCATTAAACTCGTCTATAAACACTCGCCAATAATATTTATGACAAGTTTTGTTTACTGAAAATGTGTTAATATTGTGTTGGTGCATAATTATCAGGCGTTTTTAAACTATTTGTTATGAAAAAAAGAAACATAGCAATTCAACAATAACATTTTTAAATCATTATTTCGGAGCGTATGATTATCGACAGACATTTTTATAACCTGAAAATGAAATAATATTTTTATTAAAAATGTAAACAGCAATTTTTATTAACAAATAACTCGCCTACAAAAACGCCTGATACTTATGCACCAACCCAATATATAGTGCATAGTTTCGTATGAAGAAACTGCTACTTATCAGGTTTTTTTTTTGGTTTTTTTTCTCGTATATATTTTTAATTATATTGCTTTGCTTTTTAGTGGTTTTATCGGCAAATTAATCCAAAAATATATTATTTACAATCGGATTTACTGACTAGGTGTGACCAAAATGGATGCGTTTTTTTTTTGTTTTGTTTTTTTTCGAAATGAAATCAAAAATCGCAACTCCCTATTTAAAAACATTTACCAAAAATCAAAGAATTATCCGATTAAAACGAAATTTTCAGTACTTATTTATTAATGGATATTTTTTTTTAATGAATAAGGTACTTTTTATGAAAAGTATTGGGGAAATATTTTTTGTTGGGTATGTTTCACCCACCTTTTTCTCTCGTGTGTACTTTTTTGGTGGGAGGGGTTCATCAATTTTTTTTTTAGTTTTATAAAGAAAATTACTGAAAAGAAAAATTAATTTTTGTGGATAAATGAACGTTTAAGATATTTTTAAAACCTTGGTATGTTTTTAGATACCCATCGATTCATCTCGCCGCTATTATATACGAAAAAATATTGTAAACAAATTTAAAAATCTCTTTAAAATCTAATATTTATCCTAGAGATGGATTTCAAAGTCTATATTGGTAAATTTAAGGATTAATTAACTGGATTTTTTCAAAAAGTAATGCTTACCGTTTACTTAAAAAAAATGAAAATAACATTTAATTTACGCACACTACTAGCCTGTGTAGTAAAAGGACAAAAAACAGAAACGGGTAAATTTTTTACCCTCTCCAAAAAGTGCTCGAAAAAAAAAATAATGCTTTTAAAAAAAAAAAATACAGAAGACCAGTAATTCAATAATCAATTTTTAATGAAATATAATTTTTTATTCTATATGCTTTTAAACTTAATATAATGAATTTGAAGGTATTATTAAGTTGCTACCAAAACATTTTGTTTTGGTAGCAACTTAAATGTAATTTGGGTTAATGTGAAAGGAAAAACATTTATTCTAAGAGTAAATTTTAGAAAATTACTGTAAAATATTTTATGCGAATGAAATAATTTTCTTGTAATTCTGAAAATGTTCTGGTGAACAAATTATGCAGGAAAAATAAGACAACGATTTGTTTTTAAAATAATAAAAACCTAAAAGAACAATTTGTGTTAATTGCTTAAGTATTGGTTATTCTTGTATACAAGAACCTGTAAATAAATGCAGTAAAAAACAAAGCAGACATGTAAAAAAAACAAAAAAGTAACAAACACCCATACCAACAGATCGGAAAACAATCCTTTCTCAATAGAAAACTAACTGAACAGGAAACGTGAAATTAGATTCATTCTGATATTGAATACTAGCCAAAGGGAGATATCAGAATTATGTCCTTTTTGTACATCCATTGTAAAAATAATCTAATCGTTGCTAAAAGGAAAAAAAAATTTTAAATTCTTTTAAAAAGGTTTCACATTCAAAAATGGCATTAAACTTATTGATTCTTCAAACATGTCTTTATTTAATAAACGAAATTCTTGGGACAAAAGCAACAGGATGAATTTCAAAATCACACTTAAAAATTACTAGTAATTTTTTTTTTAACATAAATATTAAGTGTAGATTTTTTTTTTTATGTCCAATCCGAAAGAAAATGTCTTTTATTAAATTATGCAATCATGAATTCATAAAAAAATTTTTTTGGTTTTATTGGATTATTTTTGGTAAGATGCTGAACATTTTTTACTGAAATAATATCTTCAGGCATTTTTTTTTTTTTTTTTTCATATAACTAAAAAAAACAATTGGTGTCTGTGAAACCAGATAGTCCACAGGAAATTTCAAACCGAACCCTTTATTTAATCTACAGTTGTAGATTTTTCTTTTTCCGCTGTCCATCTAGGCCAGTGATTCTTAACTGAGGTCCATATGCACCATTACTGGGGTTCACACACACAAAAAAAAATAGCAAATTGGGGATTAATTACTCCCATATTTTAAAATGATTTATTATCAGTTATTTTACTAGTGTACATAAATGTTTCATAGCATTTAGTTGTTAAATACAAGTTTATTTCCATTAAATTAGTTTTACTTCAAAATAATGCATATATATTTACTATTTCTATAATACAATTCCTAAACTTATTGATTTATAAAAAATAGAATAAGCCTTTCTTTCATCAAATGATTATGGGGGTCCACTAAAAAAAATTAAGAGTAAAAGTGGTCCATGGGTAAATAGGTTGAGAAACACTGATCTAAGCCTATCTTGTTTTGTTTATTTAGTATTACTCAATTATTGCTTGCATTGTTTCCATTAACTTTAATCTACTCCCCTTCCAAGGGATTGAACTCACAATTACTATGCAACTAGTCTAGATGATTAAAGCAATGGTTCATGAATTTGGGGACATAGTAATTGTTTGTAGGAAATTCAGTTATACAGATTTTTATATTAAAAATTTGAATTTCAAATAATAATAAAAATAAAGAAAATATAGCTATACCTGTTAAATAAATAATTTGTATTTACAATCTACATGAATTCAAAAGAGGTCAAAAAGAAGTAAAAATAGTCTTTTGTTAAGGTAAAGTCTTTGGGTAGTTGGTTCACAGAAATCACTGTGGGTTAGACAAGACTTTTAAATAGTTGGTTTCCCAATAAAAAAAAAAAAGCAGTGGTTCAAGAAAGACTTTTATTGTCAGCAAAGATTCACTGAACATCCTTGTGGTTGTTGGGGACAGTTTGAAGTCATTAACTGGCCTGCAATGAAGATTCACTGACTATCCAAGCAATTATTATAGATGATTCATTTGAAGTCGCTGACATATATTTCTTTCAGTATGTAGCAAACATAGAACTTCATGCCTGCTAAAAAATGGAGTGTCAAGAAGATAGTTTTTACCATGACACTGTTTTTATTTTAACTACCTTCACTCGCCAATATTTATTGTTTTAAGAAGCAATGATTAGAATTGTAATAAAACCTAAACATATGCAAAATGAATTCATAAATTTTCTTTGTTCTTGAGAATTTACAACAAAAATAATAAACACTCTTTATTTATTGGATTATTTATTTACATTATTATATTGTTTATTGGAATGGTTGGCAAAACATAGGCTAATTGTCAATCAATTCAAACTTTATAAAATGGTAAATAATAAAGATTTACTTATAGCTGATTCACATATTTTAATAATTTAGTAAATGTTTATAAATTTATGAATAAAAATTGTTTTCATATTTATTTCTTTAAATTAGTAACTGATAAATATTGCATTGCTTTAGTTGTAATTAGTTTTTAGAATGTTGTAAATATAAAATTATAAACAATCTAATAAATAAAGCATTTAATATTTTTGTTGTAAATTTTCAAGAACGAAATAACATAAATTCACTTCCATCATATACTTAGGTTTTATTACAATTCTAATCATTTCTTTTTAAAACAAACACTGTTGAGGAGTGAAGAAAGTTCAAATAGAAGAGGTGTCATGGGAAAAACTGTCCTTTTAACATTCCTTTTATTTTTCCGGGCACAAAGATCCAAGTTTGCCCAGCAAGCACTGTGTGAGAGAATCACATCTCTGATCTTTAAAAGTCAAAATCTGTAGGTTTTTATAAGAAATTTTTTCTGAAAGTAGACTCTTAAAAAATAGGGTTTTAGTTTTCTCTGATTGGTCGACTATTTCACATGGTGATGTTAATTTCTAACTAATGGACACTTTGATTTAAACAGTGTCTTATATTGTGGAATCGTTTTGGCATGTTCATAATATTGTTTGCTATTGGGTAGAAAATAAAATTTTGTCTTGTTTTGATGTGGGTATGTATTTGTGTTGGAAATAGGGTTTATTTCCTATAAGTTCAATCTCTTCATTCTATGTACTACTATACTCAGACTCAATGAAATCAGGACTAGCCCAGTTTCAAATATGACATCTTTAAATAAAACCAAAGTACAGATAACTCTTTTAAAAGCCAGTGATCAATTTCACACTTTATTTATATTATGAATAGGAACCTCTTCTAAAACGATAAAAAATCTCAATAGTTTTTGATTCTGACAAATTTAATGTCTTGGATTGAGAAGGGTCTAATGATTTTTTTTTTCATCCCATGACCAATAGAGTTGTAGGGGCACCATGTGTACTGCAGCCACAGTAGAAGTGGTATTTCTTGAGCAAGAACCCTTTCCAGGACAGTTTTGAATTCAGTTTTAGAAATCCTAGACACATTGCCATCAAGGTTAGAACAGATCTATCCTACTATTTACCCATAGGTGGGAGTAGAAGCTAATACCCTTGGGAAAGGTGTGAATCCTCTTCTTCTCCCTCCAGCTATGGGTAAATAGCAAGACAGACTGGGTTCTATATTTGGATAGCAATTGGTTTAGGAGAAGGATTATCTGAATTCAAAACCTATATGGTTTGTCGTTTGGGGACTTTGTGGTCAACAAATGTAGTGCACCAGGTCTCTGTATTCAGCCCTTCAAAAAGTGTGGATGGTCCTGCAAAAAACCTTCACCACTATAATCAAATCTCATGCTGTTGTCAGTTTCCTAGGAACTGATCTGCTTGACACTCAAACATCGAATTTGATGGGAGAGTCTAGTATATCATAGAATCATCAAAAACAAAACAATTAGTATAATAAAGTATGTTCAATAGATGTTCATATTTCACATTACTACCAACAGGCGGCACTTGCGTTTTTTTCCACTCCAACACTGATTTTTAATTCAGACTAGTTTACATCTGTGCTCTGCTGTTGACGTCTTTCAGTTGCATTTCAGTTGTGATTTAGAATGCATTTTTGCCAATAGCTCCAAAGAAAAATATCAGTGCAAGTGATGATGCAAAACATAAAGTTATATCACTGGAAGATAAGGTGAAAATTAATTATTTTATTCAGAATACTGTACGTACATATCATAAATACTGTAATAGGCAATGGGAAGTGCTTATTTGTGGTTTATATTGTGGTTATTTCGACTGAAGTTGTTTTTCGGCTAAGTTGTGACCTCTGGAACCAATTAATGATGTAGGGTGAGGTATACCTGTATATGAACCTCTTCAAGCCAAAAGGCTGAGAAGCATTGGTGACCATGATAAATGAATGACAGAAACCAATCATGAAAGATCCAGTTACCATAAATCAAATAACATCTGAATTATTTTAAAATTATTATTAAGAGAAATTAAGTTCATAAGATGGGGATTTGGCTAGAAGGGAAGATAGAAGTGTTTAACGTCTCCTGCCAATACCTCATAAATAATGAACTGGACCATTTTGCTTGTGTAGAAAAACAAGACATACACTACTTGGTTTCAGTGAGAAGGAAAGACAGAAGTGTTTAATGTCTGTTTCAGTGAAATGGAAAAAGTAGTCAATTTCAAATCTTTTCATTTGTACTCACTTCTTAAAATAATGACCAGCATTCATATTTATGATTTTTATTATGATATTTTAATTTTTAAAACTGTTAAGCTCAAATATTTAATGATGCAATAGGGGAATTTGTACAGATATTTTATTGTCATAGAATTTGGCATGAGCTTATTCAATCATTAACTGAAGAATCAAGTAAGATTCATCAGAAAATTCAAATAGGAAAACTGTGAAATTTTCTTGGATCTTTCTAGTATAAAGAAATGTGCAAAAGCCCAGAGGATGAAAGCATTGGTTTGTGAATTTTATGGCATAGTAATTCTAATTGTAATTGTGAGTTCAATATCTAGGGTGGGTAGTACAAATCCAGCCTCCATTAAAACAGAACTAGCAATTGCTGAACAATACTAAAAAAATAAAAAGATGAGATGTACTTAGATATGGACATTGGAATAAGAACAACCTATCCCCATAAATAAAGGGTTCAGTTTGAAATTCCCTGAAAGTTACTCAGATGGATACCTAAAAAAAAGATCTGAGGTCATAATAGATAAAATGTACTGTTCGTAACAACAAAGATAAAGCTCTTAGTCTGACTGTACATAAGGTAAATAGTTGTAAATTCTCACACAGAAAAAGTATAGCTATTCATATTGTCTATTTTAAAACAAATAGGTTAAGAGTCAATATCATTTAAACTGGTAATTTTTTAAAAAAGGAAGAAGAAGAATTGGAAATTTTGAGCAAAAGGGAGGCAATTCATTAAACCTATATAAACACGTCAAGAATATTTCTGACAAGTATCGTTTATTTTTATTTGTTATCATTTCACCCCAAACAAGGCAATAAAATCACTAAGATACAAGGGGATAACTGAGTGTTAGAGAATATGAAGAAAGAAAAAAAACTATTAAGGAGAGAGAACAATAAAAGAACAAGAATTAAAAAGACAAAAGATAATGGACATTGCATTTAAATTTTTGAAGATCAAAGTTGACTGCGAAGCAAGAAGCCAGTTCTGCAAGTGAGGAGTACAAGAAAAGAAACTTTTAGAATAGAACTTGTGGTTACAAGAAAATGATGAGACTTTGCCACCAATCTAGTACTGTACTTAAATTCATAAATTCTAGGTACTATAGAGGAAAGTTCATCAGAACAATTACCATGAAAGTATTTATGAAAAAGGCACAGGGAAAGTATGTTATGCCAGTGGAAAAGTGACTGAGCTGAGATGATGGGTCAGGATCAATAACATTGCAGATTCTTTGGATTTTATCAAGAATCTCTAAATATAGAGAAGGAGAACAAGACCAGATGTGGCAGCAATATTCAAAGCATTATACTGAAAATTTGTTATTGCATATAGTATATGAACGATATATTCATATTAAGAGACAATTTCTTATTAGATTTTTTTCCTCATGTATATATTTTTATAGCCCAAAATTTACCAAAAAATGAGCATACATGATGAAAAAGTGCCCCCATTTTAATAAAAACAAAGTTTTATCATCAAATTCTTTTTGTTATTATTAAGAGGAAAGACCAAAGGATATTTTATGTTAAAATTATTTCTTTTAATCCTTTTTAGAACCTTAGAAATTTTGGTTCAAAATCTTGTTTCTCTGGCATCAACAGGGTAGCATAAATTAGTCTGGGGAAACATCTTTTTGTGATGAAAAACATTGATTTTTAAATTCTTTAAATAATAATAATGTCGGATTTTAATGAAATATTCAGGACTTGTTCACAAATTAAGTTATTTTTTAAATATTTCTTTTTTAGAAAATTTTGGTAAAAATATATATATATTGTTTTTTTTTTTTAATTTGTTACCCGACACTTATTTAATTTTATGAAATTTTGAGAAATTCTTTTTTGTAGTGCTTAGATGTTTATATGAGGTAAATAGTTACTCCTAGGAGAATTTGAATCAATTTTTTTTTGGTCAAACAGGACCCCCAAGTATAGAAAATCAGTGCTGAATTGAAAAATAAAATATACAGTAAAACTAAGACATTATTTAATTAGAAATACTTTTAATTGCTTTTATGAATAAAATATATTAAGGACACTATTGTCTTAAGAAATTTTTTTTTTGATAAATAATTCATTTTTACAAAAATTGTTTTCATTTATTAAAAATTTTAATTAGAATAATTCATAAACTTTTAAATCTTTTAAAATTCTGTATAAATTTGTAGTGATCAAGTGTGTTATTAAATAAAAACTATATTTACTAATCTTAAATAGGGAAGTGATCCCCAGTATTTTAAAAAGAATTTTGATTATTTTGTATGTATATAAACATACCCATTTTTGTAAATATGAACATTCATACATGACATTATCAGAAAATAAAAGCAATAACTATAGTAAAATAAAAATTTGTTGGTCATTTTCTAACATTTGCTCAACAAGTGCCTTTGTAAGTCAGAGCATAAACCCAAAGTACCAAAAATTCAATAAAATATTAGAATGTTTAAAATATTTAAAATTTTTAAGATCACTGGGTACTTAAAAAATGTCTAGAAAAGCCATTTACATTGTATTTTTCATGTAATTTTGCTAAAATTTTACCTTACATAAATTTTGCAAACATCAGGTAATCGATAGATGTGTCAACACCTTAAAAACATCCACCTCTGTGTTAAAAAATACTTTTCTAAACTAAAAATAAGTAACATTTTTTTTAATTCAGATGATTTAAATTTTAAATTAGTTAATCTTTCTCAAATAATGCTTCAGAAAAGTATATTTATTTTTTGTAAGTTTTTTTAATGCCGAGAATTATGCTGTGTTGACAGATTTGTCAATATGGACGATTTTAGAAATTTTACTGATAAAAAAAAACATTCTAATTAATTTAAATTCGATTTGAAATTTAGTAAAGTATTTCACTTTTTGGAAATATTGAATTTAATTTATTAGTTTGAAATTAAAACTAAAAAGCTTCAGGAAAGATTTTTCATTTGTAAAATGCATTTTATACCTTAGCTCTATTATTTTTAGGGGATGGATACCTATTTATATTACATTACATATTTTTTCGTTTTATCAACAATTCAATCAGAAACTATAATTATATTATTTTCTGTAAGACTAATGCTACGATCACAATATTTTGCCCTTGTACCGTCTGGCCTTTTTCAGGCATCTGTTATAATAAGCCTTTTGTTGCAAGGCAAGAACAAACAAGGATTAAAATTTCAATGTGTATTGATTAAGTGTAAAGAATATATACATAGTTGTGTGAAAAGTGGCAAAAATTGTTAATATGGGTTTCTTTAGTTTCCGTTGGTAAGGAAAATGATTAGGTGTAAGGGTGTTGCCGTTAGGGCTGGGAGTTGACTGATTTGTTGGGTTGGTTGACTGAGGTCACATTTGGTGTCAGGAGAGAGACCGAGAGCAGATTAGTGAAGCAGAGTGGAGTGTCATTTTCTGGGTTGACATATGTCTCTCCTCAGGGTTGAAATCAACACCAGTGAGATGTTTGATGGGCCAAAGATTGTATAATGAGGCTGATGTGTTGAAGCCGATCTGCCTGTTGTCAGCAGGGTTGATTTGTGGTAAGGCCCAGTAAGGTGCATTGATGGGTTGGTAGTGAAATGTCTCTTATTGGATTCTAATTGAATGGGAGATTAAAATGAAAATTAAATCACAATGGTGATGGCAGAAGCCTGAAGTGGCTTAATGAAGTTTGAGTGGAATGTCTTAAATTCTGGTTGAATGGAAGATCAAACGAAATATAGCTGCGATGGTGACAATGGGAGAGGCTTGGAGTGGATTAGTGAGGCTTGATGCCATCATAGTGAATTTACTGCAGTCAATAAGAGTATTGGTCATGATGGCAGTGATGAAATAGAATATCCGTGTTGACAGCTGACCTCGCAGTCTGGTACTGTGTTAGTTGTTTACCAGAGACTTTCTTTTAAGTAATTCTGGTGTCTCCTCCCAGGGTCATGGTTTGGCATCAATGTTCATGATTGGCATTATGAACAAATTTAAAATATTTTATGTATATTTTTTTATTCTTAGTTATATTTAACGACATTAATTAATTAAAAAAAAAAAAAATAGGTAGGTGTGTATTTTGAAACATCTCAAATTTAAATTGTTCTGATGAACTTTCCTCTATAGTACCTAGACTTTATGAATTTAAGCACAATAGTAGATTAGCAAGGTCTCATTTTACAATTGAAATGGCTAAATGTAGCTGTAAGTTCTATGCTAACAGTTTCTTCTCTTGCACTTCTCACTTGTGGAACTCTCTTCTGGCTTCTTGCTTTTCCAGTCTACTTTGATCTTCAAAAATTTAAATGCAATGTTAATTGCTATCTTCTGTTTTTATAATTATTGTTTTTTTGTTGTCCTCTCTCCTTAATAAAGTTTTTCCCATATTCTCTTACACTCAGTAACTCCCTTGCATCTGAGTGGCTTTATTGCCTTCTTTGTGGTGAAATGATTTAAAAAAAAAAAAGGAAAATAAATAAATCTAGTCAGGTTTTTGATGTGCCTCTAGGTTTAACTCTCCGTTAGTACTTTTTTTTTTTTTTTTTTTTACCATTTCATGTAAAGCAAGACAATAATGCCACTAAGCCACTGGGAATGAAAGAGAATGAGAAGACTTTAGGAGAACGCACTAGAAACCCAATCCTAAATAAGAGACAAGGTATAAACTTCTACTCCTGTTCAAAAGACAAGGATGGAAGGCAAACTGGGCAATAGGCAAACCTATTTGTTTCTATTACTGAATGCTTAAATATTCCAAATTAAGTAAAGTTAAATGAAGAATATTTAAGATTTATTTTAAAAAGAAATAAAAATATATAAAAAATTATATTGGAGAAAGAGTTACTGTATTTTACACATGAGAAAATATGTTTGAAAGAAGGTATCATCTTTGATTTTCAGATGCTAATTATAAACATTAATCTAGTCTTGAAAAATTTTATTTTATTTCTTAAATGCAGGGCTTAAATATGTTCCTTTATTCAATAGGGAAGAAAAAAGTTATATTTTAATTTCAATCTATATAGAAATAAAAGAAGCTATTATTATTCTATCAAAAATAAATTTTAAGTACTCTATACTTTGGTGTTTACAAAAATATTTTATTTAAATATAATTTTTGAAACAAGCATTGAATTTTAAACAAAAGAGGATTTCCATTTTAAGTTATTTGAAGACACGACATTGCGATGCCACTTAAATATCAAGGGAGATATTATAGAATTAACAGTTGAACAAAACTAACAAGTGTGCATCGAGTATCGTGTCCAAAGGGAGATAAATTAAAAGTAAGAACAATAACTCTTACTTAAACCAAGTAATCGAAATTTATACACATCATCTTATAGTGAATGTGATGAAAAACTTTAAAACTATATATATTACAATTTGGTAAAATGAACAAATGCAGATTCAGATATTTAATTAAGCATATTCTGTTAATTAATCCATTTCAGACGAAATAAAAACTTTTGATTAAATATAATAAAATATGAGTTGGTACCAATTTAAAATAAAATTTAATTAGCTTATAATTTACAAAGAAAGATAAAAAATTACACAGCATTTAAAACATATCAAATTATTAATCTTCAAAATTTCAGCTTTTAAGCATGTATAATTTTATACACTTCGATCAACAAAGAATAGTCTGTTAAATATTTATACAGAGCCTGATGTTTGCAGATCAGTCTAAGTGTTTAGCATAAATAAAACACATTGTATCAAGTAGTCAGTTTGCATAAATGTCTATGTTGGAGTCAAAGCCTTAAAGAGCTATCATCGACTAGTCTATTTCTGGTTATGTGAAAACTTTGTTTTCAAAAGAAGAAACTAGACTCAAAAGTATTTGTAAAACGCCTTGACAATTCTATAATATAAAATGTATTTGCATTTTATCTGCTTCCTTTTCCTTTTTTTTTTTTGGATTGAATATTTTGACAATGCGAAATCTTCATCCCTCTTAAACTTTCACAATCCCTTTCCATCTGTTAACTTTTACAAAAAGCCCGTTAAAAATCAATATTTAATATTTGGATTTATTTTATGAATTTGAATAAGTTGAATAGTTTGTTGTAATTTTTTTTTTTAAACATTTTTTTTTGTCTTCATCACAATTTAAATTTTGCTGAGAAGACGTTTTTCTTTTTTTTAAGAAAAACTTAATTTCATAATTTCAATTACATTTCACTAATTATTTTACACTACTGAATATGAAATCAAAAGAATTTCTAATCATCAAACTTTTGCTCTAATATTAAAATTAATTTTGTGGAAATTTGGTCTCATAAAAATATTGTCCACAATAAAAAGGAAATGAAAAGAAGCAAGCAGATAATGTAAATCCAAAATTTTTATAATCTAGAAATAGTGATGGTGATTTCCAAAAATTGTTAATATTTTTTTTTTGTTTAATTCAGTTTTTCTTATGAAGGCAGTTTTTGTACAACAGGAAATGGACTAAACACAGGAAGGATTTCTTAATGATTCTTTCTACTTCAACTGGGATTATTATTTAGATTGACTACTTGATTGTCTTTTTATTTATACCTGACATGTGCATGTAGTTGTTGGCATCCACTCACATTTGAACATTGGCATTGTCATCCTCTCTCCTTATTCCATGAAAAGAAAAGAAAAATTAAAAAAAAAATATTAGTGTTTGATGAGTTTCGATTTATGGTTAGTAAATATAGTTTTTACTTAATAATAATATTATCTAAAAGTGTGAAATTAATACAGAATTTTAAAAGATTTAAAACTTAATAAATTATTCTAATTAAAATTTTTAAAAAAATGAAAGCAAATTTTTTTAAAAAAAATAGTGTCCTTAATATATCTTATTTGTAGAAGCAGTTAAAACCTTTTCTAATTAAATAATGATATAGTTTCAATTTCAAACTTATTCAAAATGCGCTTTTCAGGTTTTTAGAAAGTTTGTGGTGATATCTACTAGGGCACCCAGCCAGTTAAATACCACTTTTAATTCATAACTGACTAAGCAGTAGGTTGCCATTTCTTTCTGAGGTAGATTGGTTGCCAACCCAGTCTGTCCTGCTATTTTAGTACCATGTTTGTAAGATAAAAAAATCTGTTTTTAAATTCAAATTATTAGAAAACCTAATTTCTCCTGGTCTTGTCTGGTGTAAGGTATTTTAAACATTTATCTTATCTAAAAAAAAAAAAAAAAATGAAATATCTTTGACCTTAACCAACAGAAATATTCTTATTTTTATACAAAACATTTTTTTAAAACTGTGTCTAATTCTGTTTCTTCTGGCAAATAAATCACTTAAATGAAATAGGTATGTAATTCAATTAGTTTAAGTGGTTTGTAACTATGTTTTGACACAAATGGAGTAATCTGTGTGGAAAAAACTTATTGTTTTGTTTTTGTAGGTAAGTATTTATCTGTACACCAATATCGCAACAGAATGTGACATATGGTTGGTGTTTAATGTGGAATTTCTGAAAAGCTGTACAAAAAATTGCTCAAGCCCAGTGGTTGGCTTCAGGACCCAGTGGTGTCAGAGCTGGTCTTTGTTGTTCTGTGTGTGAAGAGTGAGGTGAGATTAGTGCAGCTAAGATGAGGTTGTAGTGACAATGTCAAGGTGTTATAAATCATGAGGGTTGGCTTTGGGGGCCTGGTGAGATTAGTAAAGCCAGAGTGAGGTTGTGGTTGTGATGATAGAAGCAGTCATGGAGTGTGTCAGCAGGTGGCTTTTCAGCCTGCAACTGTGTTAGACGTTACAAGAGGCCTGCTTTTAAGCAAATCTGGCAGTCTCCAGTGTCATCTCCTTTTCTAGTGGGAACATTCACGATTGGCCACTGCATCACTTTCATTACAGTGACTTGCTTCATGGCCAGACATGATGCTCAGAGCCTATGTGCAGAAAACGACTTCTTTATTTTGTGTGTTCTGTCTTCTTGGCATTCACAATCAGCCATCATACAAAATAAATCAGAGATCTAATTGCAGCCTGAGTATAACAATGGTTTTGTATATATATATTTTTTTTTTAAATAGTGACATTTTTTATTTTTCTAACATTATGTGCTTTGCTGCCTTAATAAACAAAACAGAGTTGGTAACAATTGTGACAGAGAGAGTTTGGGAAACACACACACACGTATATTTTTTTTAGTGAAATTGGAGAAGATTTGAATAGGGAATTTAGTTCAGAGCATTTTATTTACTGATGGGGAAATTTGATCTAGGCCAAAAGTTGTACCCATTGAATCTGGGTCATCAGTAGACAATGGAAATGGCTGAAACAATTTTTATCTATTAAACATTGAAATAGAGCTGAGTAAGCTAGAAGGAACTTTGAAATTCACATGCTTTTGGTTGAAGCAGCCAGAACGCCGTGATAATCGCGTGGAAAGTAGTAGGGCCAAGGTTCAGTTGTAACCAGCTGGATTTTTCTATATAAATGTGTAGTTATGCTGAAGAAGCAGCAGACAGGAGAGTGTGCAGACGGAAGAGGTAAATGGAAGAGAGAAGAGAATTAGCCCGGGCAAGAGTTGGGCTAGAGACAGTGGAGAGTCGAGTTGGAGACTCAAGAAGGAGAGAAAGTGACGTCAGAGATTGGAATGAAGCATCCGCTAACATGTGCTGTTGATATAAGTACTGCAGCTTCTGCTACCATGAATATTACTACTACTGTTACTAGTGCTAAGGAGGAATGCCCAGTTAACAGAGCTCTTCCTTTGGGTAGAGAGACTGTGCATCTAAGTATGAACGCAAAGTTGGTAAAGCTTTCTTGGCATCTTCTTTTCAATTTTTTCTTTTAGAATCTGTCATTATCATCATTTTGTTTGTATGTTGGGCCGAGAAAATCTAACTAAAATATGTCAACTTATCTCAGTAATTGGCATCATTTGGCCACCTTCATAATGATGGTGGCAACATAACATACAATGCACCTGTAACCATTGAAACAGTCTAAACAGGGTTCTATCTAGCTGAAATAGTTTGGTATATGGAAGTGGAAGTTTTGTTAATTGGTAAAGGATTAAGTTGGATTGGGGAGATGTGTGAAACACGCCATTGCTCTAAAACATGGTCAATGTATCTAAAAGACTAGACTGAATACGGTCTTCTCATGTCTGTCCATGTTGATTCTAATTACTTTGAATAATAATTTCAGAATTTATCAACCATGTCAAGTTTAGCAATAGTTCTATAAAAAGTAAGTATCCTTCCTGTCATCCTCTTCATCTAAATTGGATCAAATATACCACTAAATCATCTTATTTAGCTGTTTGTTTCTCACCTTGAGGTACCTGAAATGATTAGGAGTGAGTGTCTCTTATTGTATGCCAGAAGAAAAGCAAACATGTGACATTCAGAAAATTTGTAGACAAGAATTTTTAATATAAAATTTTTTGTATTGTCGATACAGAGGATGTGAGTGGAATATCTTTTTGTGGGCAAGGGAAGCGACTTACAGGTGGTTTAGTTGGTAGGGCCTGCAGTTGATGCGTTTGTCAGAGTGATTAACCAAGCTGTGGTCATGCTGAGAGCTTGACGAGCATCAACAGCTGGTCCATTTGTCAAGATTCTGTCTCATTCATTTATAAGTGGTTTTCTTAAAAGCAAATTGTGGTACTCCTGGATTCATTTTTTCTTTATATTTTTCTTTGGCAGTAACATCTTTGATTGGCTTTGTTTGTATTGTATTTTATATTTTTTTGAGGAAATTTGTTTTGTGGACTTGATGTGATGCTTGGAGCTCCTGCACAAGGACAACTTTTATTTTTGATTTTGCTTTCTTAGTGTTCATATCTGGCCAACATGTACAGTGAATCAGAAAAAGATCTAATTTGAAGCAGAATATAACAGTAAGCTCATTAACCATTACCCCAAATCAACACTCCTCTAACCCATGGGAAGTTAAAGAAATTTGATAATTGTTAATAAAATATCCCAAGCTCTCTCCTCAGAATATTTTTGTCAAAATCCTCATCTGACTCAGAGATCCCAATATACCATCTCCTTTGATCACAGATCCATGGCAATCACAGCACCAAATATACCAGATCTTTATCCTGGTAATCATGGCACCAGATATACTACCTTAAATCCCATAGATCTGTATAATTATGACACCAGATATACAAGAGCCTGGTAATCAAAGCACAAGATATACCACCTCATTTCCCATAGATCCATATAATCAAGACAGCAAATATACCACCTCCTTTGATCTGTGGCAACTCAACGTACCCCCATGGTGGGGTGGGGGATGACATTGCCTTATTCTTCTATATTTGTATAGGTTTCCTATAAAATGATATTGTTCCTGACAGTGATGCTATAGTCGGGCTTTCTTTAGAAAACTTTGTATCTCACAGCAGAAATGAATTTCACTGTGGGACTGTGGTAACTCTTTTCTCCAGGATCCAAGGCTTGAGTGTAAAGTATGGATGTGAGATTGCTAAAAACTTTGATTGTGTGTTCATCAAAAAATTAGCAGTGGCATGGATTTTGACTGCAGTCAACAAGAACTGGAACAAAAATAAATTAAGCATTTTGGCTGTCTAGATTTATTAAGAATCCAGCCATTTCCATCAATGAATAAAATTTGAGAATGCACAAACCTGTCATCAATTCATCCTTTTGCAAGGGTTCCCAGACTCCATGAATTCAAGTGCCCTACGAGGCTGGCATCCCGCTCCCACCCTTACACCATAGAAACTTTCAAATGTAGCCGTCTCTTCTATTCCAATAGCTTCATACCTCGCACCTCTCACCAGTGGAACACCCTCTCCAGTTACTGCTTCCCTGAAGGCTATAATCTCCAACTATTCAAATGTAATGTCAATCGACATCTCCAGTTACCTTGATCTACTCACTATCCTTCTCCTCATCCTTTCTCCTATCACTCCTATCTGCTCTCGCTCCAAATCTTCCGCAACCCCCTGCATCCTAGTGGCTTCATGCCTTGCTTGGGGCGTAATGCTTAAAAAAAAAAAAAAAAAGTGTGTAAGCTTGGGAAACCTCTAAGTTTTAATGATTTTTGGTTAAGTCATTTCAGTCCACTCAGGGCTGTCATTCATATCATTTTATAGGTTTAAATCCATATTTTTACCTTGTTTTTCTTCTCTGTATATCAAAGGCCACTCATTTATCTTCCAACTTTTTCTCTCTCCCATTTGCAACTAGATCCTGCCTTACATCACCATTCATCCATCACATGCACAAATAAATATCAGTTCGCCCTGATATACCTAGATGGTATGTATTCAAATCCAGCTTGGACTCCAGTTCACAATCCCTCAGAATAACAATAAAAATTTTTTTGACAAATGAAAAGACAATATATAGAATATAGAGATATGATAGGATAAGGAAAAAAGAGGAAACATTTATAAATTTAACATTTTGCTTTTATTTAACCATCATCAGAATTTCTTTTTTTAAATAAATTCTCGAAGAGAAAGTTACAGTACATTTAGTTTTGTATTGTTTGTTTTTCATTGGTCATACATATCATATGTCTTTGTCTTCTGTGCACGTGTGTGTGCATCTGGATTCTAGTGGGAATTTTTGTGTCAGTCTGGTGTATAATACCTTAAGATGGCTGTGGAATGTTGGTGTACACACATGTTTGTGTATCTTATTTCTAGTTGGTCTTGTGGGATAATGTGTGAGTGTCTAGTGAACATTTTTTATTATGTCTCATAAAGTCCGTATTTTGAAAGCTGTATAAAGTATAAAAAGATATAAACAGACAATTGTATATATGTAAGGATTTATTATCAAAATACACAACAATATCTATAAGCAAAGAAGGATTAGATACCAAGTTAAAAAAAGGAATAAGTAAAAACTGAAAAAAGAAACATTTTCCAAAATGCGATAAAAATTGTTGTAGAATTGACTATAAGTGGAGGTGGGATAGACTATCAGAAAAAAGATGAGATGTTTATTATAAAGTTCCAAGTAAAGAGGGTGGAGTCAGGCAGCAGAGAAATGTATTTCTCCAAGGGAAGAGGGTGGAATAAAATAACGGAAACTTCAGGAAGAAGTCAAACAGCAGAGAGAGATATCCTCCATGATAGGAGAATGAAATCAAATAGCAGTGAAACTTAATTCTACATGTAAATAGAATGAAATGGAAGAGCAGGATGATTTATTCCTTCATCGAAAGAGAATGAAGTCAAATAGCAGGAAACCATATTCCTTCATGTAAACTAAATGGAATCAAATAGTGAGACATATTCAATTATGGAAAGAGAATGAAATTAAATAAGAGGGAGGCTTATTCCTCCATGGAAAGAAAATGACAAAAGTAACAGGATAAATATTTATTAGTAAGGATTTATTATCAAAATGCACTACAATAAGCAGTGAAAGATTGATGACATTAAAAAAGAAGTAACAGCTTAATGAAAAAATATTTTCAAAAATGTGATAAAAATTGTGGTAGAATTCTTTTTTTTTTTTCTATAATACTAATCACTTTATAGGTGGGATTGTTTTCATAAGAGTTTTCCAAGAGGGTGGAGACAAAAAACAGGGAAACTTCTCCAAATGAAGAGAGTAGAATGAAATAACAGGAGACTTATTCCTTCATGAAAAGAGAATGAAATCAAGTAGCAGGGAGACTTATTCCTCCGTAAGAAGAGGCTAGCAGGGGGACATGAAACTTACCTTTCCCAGTCACTCTGACAAGAATTTAATATGGACAGCAAATAGAATAAATCTCCACTGAAAGATTACTTGTTGATACTTTTAATATAATTTTTGATTCTTTCTTTCTCCTCATCACTCAAAGTGTTTATCCAATAAGTATTGAAGCTGTATTTTACACAGTTGTCTATTTTTTTTTCTTTGATAAGCTTAGCAAAGAATTTCAGCCACTCTAGCATTAACTGCTCCTGATTGATCTCTCTGAGGAAATGAAGAATCCTTGTAATTACCATAGATGTTCTAGGCCTGCAAATAAAAGAAACAAAGGTAATTCAATAAAAACAAATGGAATGCTTAAATGAAAAAGATTAACTATAAAATAAATATATGAAGGTTTGCTGAAAATTTCTTAGTTTAATCAAGAAGAACTTCCTTAAACAATTCTGACATTTGTTCCAATGTTTGAAAATGGGTTCAGCTCAGTGGTGTATCTAGGTTATTGCAAGAAAGGGCATATGTCATGGGAAGCCCTGACACTACAGAATACAATGTTATAGTAATTACACAATAAGCACTAAATGATCTTGCAACATTTGAAACTGACAGACTATCAATGTCAAGTAGTTGTGATTGACAAATTTGTATCAGTGAGAGAAAAGAAGATGCAGTTTTAGGTTTAATCAGTACTTTCCTTAAGTTTATGCATCCACTTGTCTTCTTCTCACAGTACAGTTTGTTTGTTTAATGTTTAATGACCTATCAATTTTTATGAGATCACTCACAGTACGGATGCAATAACTTATTACAATATATCTTCTGCTGCTGCTATTATACATTTATAATTTTTCAAAGAAAAACTTCAAAATTATCAAAAATACTCATCTTGTCAGAGTAATATTTTATTGATATTGAAATGATAATAACTTTTTAGTGTCATTATATGTTAAAAGATCATCATATGTTAAAATATCATTATATGTTAACAGATCATCATATGTTTAAAGATCATAATCTGTTAAAAGATCATATATTAAAAGGTATCTTTTTGTAATATCATTATATTTATATTTTACTACTTTTTCTCAATTAAAAATTTAAATGAGAAAGCGTCTTTTCATATAGTCTGAGGTCATTTACTTTGAAAGATTTGGTTTTTGTCATAAATTCATGAAAGAATATAATGAATGCAAGAAGATGTAGAAGTCTAGCTGTTCAAGATAACTTTCATTTTTTGATTTGATAAGAAAGACTGAATCAATTCAAAAAATTCATCCAGAAATAACATAACCTTTCAATTTATCAAGAAGACCAATATGCCAAACCTTGTCAAATGCCTTTGAGATCTCCAAAGTAATATATATATATATATATATATATATATGATCGAAATAAAAGTGTAAAATTTAATATTACAAGACATATTAAAACAATGTTAAATAATAAAAAAAAACACTCAACAACAAGGTGGGGGGGAAAACGGTTTCGCTCCCACTCATCAAACTCCAATGGAGATTCAAAATTAAAACAGAGAAAGGTACAATCAGAATAGGTGGAAAAAAAAAAAAAAAATATATGTACATATATATACCTGTATATATGCAAGAAGGAACTAGAGGCAGATGATATAAAAGTCCCAGCAAACACTCATGTTGTTTGCTCAAAAGAAGGCTTCTGGGAATCGATGTAAAGCGCCTCAGAACCTTAAGATGAAATACGGAGGTGACCAGGCCAACACGGTGAACCAGTTGACACTGAATTTGGCAGCACAATCTCTGCTATTTAAAAGATGTTCATATATGGCGGAACTGTAGGTGTTAGGGAGGACGAGTCCATTTGAAGGCAATGTGTGGTTTCCTGATTTTAGTAGGGCATGCTGCTTTATTCTAATGTCTAAGCGCTGAGTTGTTCTTTACATCGAAGTCCCATAAGCCTTCTTTGTGCAAACAACGTAGTGTTTGCTGGGACTATTGTCATCTGCCTCTAGTTCCTTCTTGCATATATATACAGGTATTATATATATACATATATATATTTTTTTTTTTTTTTCAAAATATTCTGATAAATTTTTTCTGTTTTAATTTTGAATATATGTTTTTTGAAGGGGATGAAATTCTCATTAAACTCCCCAAAATATGTTGAAATTTTTTAAAATTATTTAATATTGTTTTTTAATATGTCTTGTAATATTAAATTTAATATTTTTATTTCGATCATTAAATTTTTAAAAAAAAATATCTTTTAAATATCTAAAAATCAGGTACAGCCATAATTTAATTAGTAAATTAAATAAAATATTACAGATTAAGTTTAAATTGAGAACTGTTGAATTGAAATTAAAATCTTCAACAATGTATCCGCTTCCAGGTTTGCCCCTCTTTCATTCAGTTCAGAGTGAGGAGGGCTAAGTTACACCCTAGTTGGAATATTGAGTTCGTCTTTATCAAAGATTGGATTAAACATCTTTCCTCTAAAAGCCTGTGCCTTAAGCGTGATTACAGGAGATTATTATGTACGCATATGAATTCAGTTTCATTTTTTGATTGGATTAGGTTCTCTAGGTTTTTGGGATTGGTCCATCAATGGCAGTGTGTTAAATTATCTACAAAGCAAGATGCCAAGTTGAATAGTTTGGTTCAGAAGAAATACGGAGTCACTTCTGAACCTAATTTAAATAATATTATTAATCTGTCCACGCATGAACTAACTGAGTTAGAATCGTTTGTTTTTTTCTCACGGGTTGGACTTCTCCATTCCTCCTTCTATGCTTGACAAGGAGAAGATTTTTCGAGTTAAGGGTTTTCTATGCTCAGTTGGCTAGACTCTCTCCCACCTCTGTGACGTGGTTACAAATTTGAAAGCCCAGTTGAATAATTTCGCTCACACCTTTTCCTGCTCCTCTGTCACAACTGCCGAATCCAAATGGAAAGCAGAACATCAGCGTGTTGTTAACTCTCTGAGGAATAACTATAACTTGATAATTTCCAGACCTGATAAAGGTGCTGGTGTAGTTATTTTAGATCGAGCAGACTATATAAACAAAATGTCTTCTATCTTAGAAGACACTTCAAAATTTACTAGACTTGGTTCCGCTGACACCTGTGATGGAACCTCCTCATGTGAAGCGAAATTTCAAAAATCACTTTTAAAGTGGGTTAAATCAGGGTTACTTCCAAAGGAAATTGCTAACGAAATCCGTCCTTCCGGTTCGATTCGTCCCCGATTATATGGTCTCCCGAAAATGCATAAGGAAGGTGTACCTTTGCGACCAATTTTGTCCATGATCAGGTCAGCCCAACACAAAGTAGCCCAATGGCTCTCCACACTTTTGGATCCTGTGTTGCGGTGCCTGGATGGTTTTTGTATCAAGGATTCCTTTTCCTTTGTTGACCGCGTGTGAAATTTATCTTCTTCTGGCAAGTTCATGTGCTCTTTCGATGTTTCTTCCTTATATACTTGTGTCCCTTTGATGGAAACCATCGATATTTGCTGCGACTATCTCTATCGCAGTTCATTAACTCCACCTAGTTTTCCTGAGTCAATTTTTCGGGAATTGATGAGATTTGCCACGTCATCCGTCGAATTCAGTTTCAACAACACTATGTACCGACAGATCGACGGAGTTATATGGGCTCGCCTTTGGGTCCGGCACTTGCTAACATATTTGTGGGCTTCCAGGAAGAAAAGATCTGAAAGAATTCACTTTGTCCTCAACTGTACTGTCAGTATGTTGATGACACCTTTTGTTTATTCAACAGTGAAGTTGAAGCTGATCAGTTTCTTTCGTTTTTAAATGGTATACATCCGGCACTGAGGTTCACTATCAAAAAAGAGTCTAATCATCAATTGGCTTTTTTGGATGTATTAGTACATTGTACGTTAACAGGTTTTCTTACTTCCGTTTACAGAAAACCTACTTTTGCAGGGTTATACACGCATTGGGACTCTTTTTGTCCCACTAAGCGCAAGATCAACATTATCAAAACCCTCCTCCACAGAGCATTAAAGATTTGCTCTGAGCCTTTCCTGAACGACGAAATTAACTTTATTAGGGATACACTATGTAATTTGGGTTATCCTCTTGATACTGTTAATTCAGTTATCCGCAGTAAAGTTGAAGAGTTCAGAAGTGCCGATCTTTACACTGTCAAAAAATGCCCTGTTTACCTTAGATTACCTTGGATTGGTACCAAATGTGACAAAATAGCCAAGCAAATTTCATCAAAGGTTCGCTGTTGCTTTTTCTCTGCTGAAGTTCGGATTATTTTTCAAACTCGGCCTATGTTTCGATCTACGTGTAAAGACGTTCTCCCTCCCAACCATATTAATTCAATTGTTTACAAATACGTTTGTAGTTGCGGAGCCAACTACATAGGGAGAACAACTCAGCGCTTAGACATTAGAATAAAGCAGCACGTTCCTACTAAAATCAGAAACCACACATTGCCTTCAAATGGACTCGTCCCGAACACCTACAGTTCCGCCATATGCGAACATCTTTTAAATAGCAGAGATTGTGCTGCCAAATTCAGTGTCGACTGGTTCACCGTGTTGGCCCGGTCACACTCCATATTTCATCTTAAGGTTCTGGAGACGCTTTACATCAGGTCCCGCAAGCCTTCTTTGTGCAAACAACATGAGTGTTTGCTGGGACTTGCTGTCATCTGCCTCTAGTTCCTTCTTGCATATATACAGGTATATATATGTACATATATGTATTTTTTTTTTTTTCCACCTATTCTGATTGTACCTTCTCTGTTTTAATTTTGAATCTCCCGTGGAAGCCTGATGAGCAGGAGCGAAACAGTTGCTTCCCTTGTTGTTGAGTGTTTTTTTTATTATTTAACATTGTTTTAATATATCTTGTAATATTAAATTTTACTCTTTTATTTCGATCATTAAATTTTGTACTTACAAAAATATCTTTAAATATATATATATATATATGAGTGTGTGTGTGCATTAAAATGTTCAAACAGTATTTACATATTTCACTGTTGTGAATTAGGAGCCAACCAATCAAGGTAAAACCAAGTTTACAAAAAATGTGTCTAGAATTAGTTTAACATCTCTTCTGACCAATAATGCCTTGCCTCTAGAGCATTTAAAAATTTAACCCTGTCATAGATTATTTTTAAAGTAACATATTCATCTTTGCTTATTGCAAGGAATTCCAAAAAGAGTAATAATTCTACAAAGGCATCCATAAATATTTCAACAGTGAATACAGATGCTGGTAAGACTCGAACCTGGTCGATATGATTGTGACCTATCTGACAAATGTCATTCTTGAAGATCACCCACTCTAAAAGAAGAACTTTTGAAAGAAACTACTGAATTAAATCCTTATCAAAGCACCAGAGATCTGACAAAATCTTTTATGTGTCATATTGTTGTAACCTAGAGAGAGGTTGCTGAATAGAATAATCAAACAAAGGTTGAAAATGAACAATAATACTTAGGACAAGAACAACATATAAGATTCACCAGCAGCGTGTAGAAGTAATCAACTGCCTGAAGTGAGTCAAGTGAATCCCAAGTGGAAGACCATATTGAATCTCCAAGTGGAAAGACAACATACAGTATTCACTACTGTATTTATAGGAATAGGGACATACCCAATATTATCCATAGGTATGCTACAATCTTTTTGGATTTACTATGCCCAGAGTCAATATTTTTTCCTTTTGGGGTTGACTTCAGTCTTTTCCATATCCCTTCTTTTTCTTTTACTATGTCTTTTTCGAACTTCTATCTCCGGAGCTTTCTGAGGGACAAGTACACCAAATGTATCAAAAAGGTTCAACCTCGTCTGGAGTAGTGTTCTCTTCAGTTGAATATCTACATTTTATTCAATTATAGTGCCTTTTGTGCACCATTTCTGGACCTTTTACTAGATACACCATCTTGCCAGTTCTTCAGACAATAGTTCCGACTACCCAATATGTTTTACTTGACAGGTACATGCAGTAAAAAATCTTTTGACTAATTTTATAAAATTTCTTTCTAAGTTTTTGTACCATATGATCATTTTTTTCTTATTGGGCATAAGCGTCTCTGGCCACTTTGAAAAACTGTCTTCAACAATTAGATTGTATGTCCCATTAAGTGCGCCAGCAAAGTCAACATGCAAACATGACCATGGGTGGTCAGTTTCTGGTTATGGGTTGAACTTAATTGGTAGTGCTTTAGCTGCCAAAGCACAGCTTTTGCATAACTTTAACCAAACATTCAATATCTCTATCCATGCTATGGCAGTATACATAACTCCTCATTAAGCTTTTCATTCTGGATATACCAGGGTGTCTGGTATTAAATTTTTTCAGGATTCTCTTTTGTAGTGCCAAAGGTACCACTACTCTTTCGCTGTACATGAGAATGTTATCACATATTGGGTATACTTTGGACTTTGGAAGTTTTTTCTTCATTTCAGTAATAAACTTGTCCTCCAATGCTTTACTTTTTATATCTTCCAAAGTCACAGGTAGTTCCTGAACAGTATTGCATAGTACCTTTTTTATCTCTACTTCCGATATAGAGAAGCAATGACCGTGTCTTCTAAAGGTTCATTATTTCTTGGAATAAGTCTGGACAACCCATACACATGATTTAATTTATACGATGACAAGAATTCCATTCTAAAGTCGTAATTTAGTAAAATGGTTCCCCATCATTGTAACCTATTAGCCGTATGAGTCAGTAGTCCTTTTTTGGACCCATAAATGGCTAACAATGGTCTGTGATCTGTTTGTAACATAAACCTTCCATGCATGAATCTATGAAATTTTTTCAGGACAAAGACAATCCTTAAACTTTCCTTTTCTTTCACAGAGTGATTTTTTTTTCAGCTGGAAGAAGTGTCCTGGATGCGTGTGCAATTGGTTTAACTGAACTGTCTTCAAGTTTATGCATAATGCAGGCTCTTATACCGTACGCACTAGCATCACTTGCTATGATCATTTCTTTTTTTGGATCATAGTGTATCAAAAACAAATCTGATGTTAGCATTTCTTTAATTTTCTCAAATGCTTCCTTGCATTCCATCGTCCAAGACCATTTAGCATCTTTCTTCAAAAGCTCATTCAACGGAGCTCACGAACAATACATATTTGGTTCAAATATATTATCATAAGTTGCTAACCCCAGGAAACTTTGTAGGGTACTGACATTTTCAGGAAGAGGTATGTACTTTATAGCACTAGCTCATGCTGGATCTGATCTCCTGCACTTCTTTTTAATTATCTGGCCTAAATATTTAATTTTGGCCATAAAGAATTCACGCTTTTCGTCTTTCAGCTTGAAACCATAGTCCTGAATTCTTCTGAAAACTTCAAAATTATTTTTCTTGTGTTCTGGATTTTCCCTTTTCAGCAAAATATCGTCAAGATAAGTGACCACAAAGTCCAATCCACTCAGCATTGTGTCCATTACTTGCTGAAAAAAAAAACAATTAAATTTGTACATCCCATGATATGTATTTAAGGTCAGTAATCTTGAACATTCGTCATCTACTGGAATATGAAGATACGCGTCACTTAGGTCAATTTTGGAAAATATCTGACTCCTACTAAGTTGCACAAAAACCTCTTCTGGCCCTGGATGTGGGTAATGATAACTTTTAAGGGCATCGTTTAAGCCATTGTAAAAATTCACACAGACATGTATCGCTTTCAACTTTTTCTTTAGATATATAAACATTTATTATACTTAAATCAGGTCCACTATCCAGTTGCAATTTGACGTTTTTTGTTCAGGATTTTTACCTAAAAAAATTTTCTTATATCAGATTTATCCATATTAGTAATTTTAATGTAATTACTCACTCATTTTTTACATTTTGTCTTACAGTGGGTTTTTTATGTCCTTTTTTCCCCCACACCGAAAACATTCTTTTTGTAAGGAGAGTCCTTATACCAATGTAATTCTCCACATGCATAACAGGTTTGGAGTAATGTTTTTTTTTTCTTCACTTTATGTTTCTGATGCACATTTTTAATGTGCAACACACTACTTATTTCAATATCTTTGGCATTTTGATGAATATTTATAAATTTCTGACAATCTTCTGCTAGGTTTTGCAATGTTAAATTAGGTTCATTTTCCAGTTTATTTAAAATCCGTCTCTGGATTTCAGAGTCTTTTGTTGACACCAACCCTTGCACAAATATCAAGCATTTAAAATTGTCAGGGCTTAATTCTGCCAGCTTGAACTTCTCACAATTTTCGTTCACAATGCTCACAAACATTGTGAAATCATCATCTTCGTTTTTCACTAAATTCATACATTTCTATCTCTCATGGAACAAGTAAGTTTTTGGGCTGAAGACTTTTGAAAGCAAAGTAACCGTTTGTTTAAATGTTGGGTGACTCGCTTTCTTTGGTAATATATAGTTTACAAATTAAATGTGTTTGACAGCACCTACTTTCCTTAGCAAAAGTCCAACCTTTTTGTCGTTGGATTAATTTGCACTGTCTTATATAAGTCTTCATATCTAAGGATAAAGAAGTTAACTCTTCTTCTGGTATATAGTGAAAATCAGCAATTGAATTTATGATAGCATCTTCAGAATATCCATTCTTATTACTCATGAACATTTTCTGTTGTTCTACCAAAATTTCCATGAGTTTTTCAAGTTTCTGTTCATCTTGCCATTTGACTATTTCAAGTAGTATCATTTTAAAGTCCTTCATTTTAAATCTTTTGAAGTATTTTTCACAAAGTTTTTTTTTTTTTTTACAGCTGTTTAACAAAACACTAAGTATTCCTACATAACACTTAATAGCGAGAAACACTCTTGACAATACATGAATTTTTTGTAAACTTGAATTTCATGTACCTTTGTTACATTTTTGTATTTGGAATAAACCTGTGTTTTGCTGACTCACAAAACTTGATACAAATTCATGTAGTTGTTAGAAAACTGTTTTTTTTCACTAATGAAGCCTTGGTGAATTTTAACGTGAGATAATGGCGATATTTTTATTCACCAAAGGTTGTGCTGGAGAACGTTTCCTTGAGTTCTAGCCAAATCCTTGACACCAAAATTTCGCTGTAGTGACATTTCCTTATTTGGGTAAATCCTTATCACTAAAATGTTGTATTTTGGACAATTCTCGTTGCCAAAATGTTGTATTTTGGCCAATCCTCAACACCAAAAAGTTGTAACCTAAGGAGAGGTTAGTGAATAGAATGATGAAAAGAAGGTTGGAAATGAACGACAATACTTAGGACAAGAATAACATATAAGATTCGCCAGCTGTGTGTAGAAGTAATCAACTGCTCAAAGAGAATCTCCAAATGAAAAGTCAACATACTGTATTTATTGGAATGGGGACATATCCATTATCGTCCATAGGTATGCTACAACAGATATTTTGAAATTACATTATTACAGGTGATGAAAAATGGGTTTTGCATGTCAACAGAAAACAAAAAAGATAGTGGTTATCAGAAAATGAGAAACCAATGCCAACATCAAAACCAGAATTCATTCAAATGGAATTCTTACTTTGTGTCTGGTGGAATAGGAAATGAAAGTTATTGTCAATTAAGAGCTACTGGAACATGGAAGGACCATCATTATAGACTTTTATTGTCACCAACTTAAGTAAATAAAAAAGGTTGTTACTTTCCAGCAAGTCAGTGCAATTTGCACACTCAGCAAAACAAACCCAAGAAAAAAAAATAAAATCATTAGGATGCTAGGTTCTTCCACATCATCCAAACTCACCAGATTTAACAATTACAGAAACAAAGAAGTTCAAAACAGTCTTTCAAACTTCTTTTTTTAGGAGGAGATGTCTTTAAATGTGGAATTGAAAATTTGGGCATCAGTCATAGAAAATAAAGGTGATTACATTTCTGATAAATAATATTTAAATTACATTTGTTTTATATCTTTTCTGATAAAACAAAATTACTTTCCAAAGAGCCTAATGTTTTAGTGGCTGTTTGAGTGTAAGTAGAAAATTGCATCATGGAAATATCTGCGATTTACATCATTTGCTTGATTTTTTTTTTTATATTTTATGTCAACCGCATGTTTCTTATATGTTGGCCAAATTTGAGGTTCTAAGGTCATAATGATGACTAATTTGCATTAAAAAAAAAAAAAATTTAATTTTGTTTTATTATCTTTTTCTATTCTGATCATTTGCAAATTTTTATAAATACAAAATAGATTTGTAGATGGCATTCATCTTTACATTGCTTGCCTACATACATTAGTCATATTTTAGCCCTGAAGCAGATGGCTAACCAAGCTGACTTATTTCCTGCCATTTATTATGATTTTCACTATACTTATTTACTATCTGTCACTCATCAGTTGGTGAATCTAGAATTATATTGTCCCTCCACCTCTGTTTTTATTTTAATTTACTTCTTTTTCCAGGCACCATATCCTCAAGACACAATTTATCTAACCCTGTACTAGATCTTTTATTTTTGTTCAAATAATTTGAAGGACTTCAAAGATTTTTTTAGAAAACCCAGACTTCTTTAAATGTCAAACTGAAAATTTGCTTTCTCATTTTGCTGCACTCATTGAAAATGAAATTACATTTCTGATAAATAATATTTAAATAAATTTATCTTACATTAATTTTTATATCCTTTGTGGTAAAACCTAATTTTGTAAGACTCTAATATATCAACACTTTGACTATTATTTAATCACCCAACATATTCAAACCCACAAAGATATTAAGAATAGAAATAATTTACGGTAAGATTCTTCAAATATAAGAGTGCAACATGAGAAATGGCATTTTCCTCAGATGTATATGGATCTGAGTAACATAGAGGGAATTTGAAACTGAATCCTTTATTTCATCTATGCGGGTAGACTGTGCTCCTCTTCCCATGTCTACGGATATCTTGCCTTAATTTTTGTTTTAATCATTTCCCACCAAGCAAGGTGAGAACACCATTAGAATGCCAGGGGTTAGTGGGAGTGAAAGAAAATGGGACACTGTTAGTGAAGAGAAAGGACAATAAAAAGAAGAGGTTTTATAGGGACAGAAGATGGTGATTGATGTTGCATTTAAATGTTTTGAGACCATATTTGACAAGGAAGCTGGAAGAGAGTTACACAAGCAAGAAGTGTGAGAGAAGAAACTATTAGACAAGAACTTATAGTTACAACATTAAGATGATGAGACCTAACTGCCAATCTAGTATTGCATTTAAATTCGTAAAGTTGAGTTATCAAAGAGGAAAGCTCATCAAAACAATTACCATGAAAATATTTACAGAAAAAGCACAGGGTAGCTACGTTACAGCAGTGGGAAAGTGACTGAAGCCAAGATGCTAGGTCAGGACCAATAATATTGCAGATTCTTCTTTGGATTTATAAATATCTCAAGATATATAACAGGAGCATCAAATCAGATGTGGCAGCAATATTCAATATATGGAAAAATGGTAGAGTTAAATATGCAATTTGCATTCTGGTGAGAAAAAATTTTCTGGTGCTACACTGAACCAAATTTCTTTACATTGGACTTAGAAACTGATTCAATATAATTGTTCCACATCATGTCACTGTGAAACATGAGATTGAGGAGATGTAAAGTGTTGCTCTCCCGGAGGTTGGCATCATATATAAATAAATATGAGATTACAATCATTACTTACGAAATTATTGTCTTAAATCGTTCAAAGTATTTGTCAGTCAGAGCAAATGTTCGGGAATCCTCCTGCAGCATCATTCCCAAAAAGTCAAGCATTATTTTAAAAGCTTCCAGAGCACGTGTCTTCAATTCGGGTGAACTGCAGATTTGCTGAAAGAATAAATTAGTAAATTTATCTCTCTCTCTCTCATTTCGTATGTGTGTGTGTGTGTGTGTATATATATATATATATATATATATATATGGGGAAATGATATATAAATTTTGATATACAAGAACAATTTTAGGAAAAACAATTACAAAGTGGAAAAAGTTTTTCATTTGACAGGTTTCATCTTTTATGACTTCACTAGACTAAAGTGATGTTTCTGCTGATATAACTACAGATTCATACAAAGGAAAGGTAGTAAAAATTCAACAAACTTTCTGTTGAGATGTTGAGTGTTTCCATGTGCGTGTATTGAAATAAGGACAAACACATACGTAGGGAAAAATACTGGTATATCTGAAGAGGTATTTACTACAGAGAGATTAGTAGTCAAACGAACGCAGGTTAGTCAGTAACAATCAGAAAGAGTATAAAGTCCAACTGTATCTTCCGGTAGAGAGACGGAAGAGTGATGGTCACCTGATCTCCCCAGAACTCTATAGAACTGTCCTATTAGTAGTAGAGAGATCAGTCCATTCTGATGAGAAGGTGGGTGCACCCCAACACCCTACCTAAAATTGTTTTTTTCATTGTGAAGAAAAAAAATTTTTTTTTTCACTTTCTTAACTGTTAGAAACACAAATATATATTACACAATAAAGATTAAGTTTATCATTCATGTATTTGTTATTTTGAAGAAAACTTTCCAAGAGAAAAATTATTAAGTTAAATTTAAGTGAAAAATTTTGAATTAATTTTATATGAAAAATGTTAAATAAAATTCAAAGTGAAAAAAAAAAAAACAAGATTTCTAACTTACATTTTTTTGAGAATTTCATGCACAAAATGTTTGTTTTTGCAATAAATATAAAATAATAAATCAAGTCCAGTGGAAATTAAATAATTAAATCTTATACTTACTTTTTCAATTAAGTAAGCTAAAGATTTCTTTGGATTTTGGTAAGCTGTCTAGAGCAACAAACAACTGCAAATCCAAACTGAATATAAGTGGAAATAGGAACTTTTGAAATAAGCCTCAAGTTCTGGCTCTTAGTTGCTCCATGAGTAGGCCTCTAGTATAGAATATCATGGATCCAACCCAAACAGCAAGCACTCTGAGGAGGCAGTCATCTTGTCATTCTTTTCTGACAAGGAGAACATCAACCAGTGATAGAACATGAACAGACAAAAATGGCAAGTGACCCAACATGGACCCCATGGCGGTATCTACAGTGATGCACACAAAAACACATGTCATCTTTGATGGTCCCAGGAGTTGTGAACAATGAGAACCATATGATGCCACCTCACTTCTTCCCAGAGCCTCAATACCACTACCTACATCAGAGTAGAGGAGGCTGTATCTGTTCTGATATGACTGTTCATTTATCACATGATCGATATGTCCCAGAAGTGGCTAGCTGTTAATTTTCACAATTATCTACTGAAGCATCATGAAACTCTCCTTATTTGAATTCTTTGGACTACTTGACGTGGAGCAAAGAGGTGTCAGTTAACTTCAGCTTTACTTAATGTTTCTTCAACTTTCTTCAAACAAACTGTATATGGTTGCTTACTTCAACGTCTTCACCAGTAAGCAGTGGAGCATGACGGTTCTGTCCAGGCGTTCTATTAGGAAATAACCTGTAAGCATGAATATAAAAATTGTTTATTATTTTTGTTGTCATTTCTCAAGAACAAAACATTGTATAATGTATTTATTTTCAATTTTTCTCGTTGAACAGTTTACCTATACTGCATATGATCCATTATTATAATTAATTAAATTACAATGCAATAAACTTAGTTTTTTACATGAATACAACCTTATGAAAATTGAGATATAGTAGAGTGGAGGACTCTGTATCATAGATTGGAGGGGGCATATCATAAATTCAGGATTATGGAGGAGCACGAGACCTTTGAACCAGCCCAGCGAGTTCTTATTTGTAATATTTCATTCATTCTCTTCAAACCATCTGTCCAAGTATATATTCCTAACTGTCTGCACTAAATGATGTTGGAGATTTTTCATGTTTCTGAAACATGATAGATAGATATCCGAGACATGAAATAAGAAAGTGTACTCTGTTTCTTATATTACATGTAGGTATTTTATTCAGGGTGTCTGAATGGATAGGTAGATGATACTTGAGACAACTTCTGCAATATCAGATCTTCCTCTTGCCAATTGCTCATTCATCAACTCATCCCATCCATCTACTCATCACATGTGGCTGGCATTACAAAGTGAGGGTGTTGAAATGTCAGCACAAGCACATCTATTTCCTTCCAGGAGTTGACCAATAACTTCTTATATGCCAATTTACTTCTGTATTACTCCTTGGTCAAAATGGATGTCACTTAGAAGACCAAAACTTCAAGAGGAACTATCTGCTGGTCCATTAAAAAGAAACACTTTCTTTGTGGGTGTCCATAGTATCACAGAGGAAGAGGGTGACAGGTTACTCCTAAAAGGAGTTTCTTCCATCAAATCTTTTCAGTGAGAATTTTGGCCTCTTAGTGAACATGCAGACCTGAAGCTGCTAGAAATTGGAAGTTTCTCTCCCACTCTCTCTCTCTCTCTCACTGCAGATTAAAGTAAAAGTTCAAGGTTCATGGTTTAATTTCCTGAAGATTACATGGATTAACAAATACCTAAAGAAAGACAGAGGGCATAATGGCTGAAATTTGATGATAATACCAACAAAAAACTGAGGACAATAATCCAAATGTAAATGAAAGAAATAAGTAAAGGATTATGTAAAAAAAAACAAAAAACAAACTAATGGCAAAATATTGGTCCATGTAACAGATTTGGTTGGGATTTAGTAAACTAGATTTTACTTACCACTGGATATAATTATTGAAGTCATCCAATTGTTCATAATTTCCAATCCAGTCTCTTAGAATTGTTTCAATATAAAAACCTTTGAATAAAAAATAACATTTTCTACAATATAAAATTTATTTATGTATTTTTTGTTTAGTGACATATCAACTCTTTATGGGTCATTTAATGCCGAAATTTAATTTTCTTGAGAGCATTAATAATTTCTTTTACAAAAATGTATCGCTGGTAATATTTATTCTCTTTTTTTCTTAATTTTATTTTTATAAAAATATACTGCTTGTGATTTTTTTACTATAAAACTTATACTTTCATAGTGTCTTGACTCCAGGTTGGGGGGTTAACTATTTCCCTATAGCTGGGACCCTAACAGGTCAGGGTGGATCTAGGAACAACAGCAATCAAGTGGTGGTTCCATGCTCCTCAAATCCTTCCAATCAGAAGTCTTGCTGCCAGATGTAGTTTATCGTCATACCCAGGACAGACTTAACTATAAAATTTATGAATAAGTTCAAGTTTTGAGAAAATATCACTATCTTTATTGATTTCATGATTATTAGATACTTGCAGTAGAGCCCGGCATTGCCCGGGGATGTAACAGTAAGAGATAGATCAAGTATTGACCATCATAAAGACTGAAAAATAAAATTGATAAAGATTATTATTTAAGGTTGACGGACATGCATGTCTTTTTTTTTTTTTTAACGAATTGGTCAAACCCAAACTCAAACAAAAACATTGTTTACAATCGTTACGAGTCTATCAATTGATGAATAGAATTTTATTATAAACAATTGTCTTGTAAATGGAATTTTTAAAGCATTCTGAATGTAAAAATAAAGAAAAAAGTGGGCAAGACAATAAGAAACACTACCTGCCAAAAAAAGTGAAGTCTTGTTGAAATCAGTTGAAAAACGTAGAAAATCCGATCCCATATATAAACGAACACACACACATACACACAACCAACTAACCTTTTACGTAGTCCTGTGAAGTTTTGTTGAAATCGGTTGAAAATTGTAGGAAATCCGATCCAATATATAAATGTAACAGACACACACAATCTGCGTTTTATAATAAGTAAGATTTTGCCTACATAAAAAAGATACTGAGAACTAAGTACAGTTTTGTGTAGCCTGGTCTTTTCCTTTAGTCTTCAGAAATTAAGTATCATCGAGCTTGCTCAGTACCTAGATGGTAGACTTCTTGGGAAAACCAGATGCTGTAAACTTGGATGTGCAGATGGTGTAATGGATAAAGGTTTAGAATTACAAGTCGGAGAGACAATTTCCAATTCCAGTCACACAAATACCCTTGGGTAAGGTATGAATCCACTTCTTCCCCCCCAGCTATGGGTTAATTAGTAGGACTTGTAGCAGTAAAGTCTTATTATATACAAACAATGTTCTTACAATCTAAAAGTATTTTCTGACTTTAACCTGTAAAAGGTTTATAAGCCATAAGAAACAAATCAATCAATCAATGCAATGGCAATTGACGAGAGATTAGTCATATTGATAGAAATAAATATTGAATTTAACAGAAAAATTATATATATAGGTACCTCCACAGATTCGCTAAAAAGTGACCATAAATGATAAAAAAATGCCCCAAATTTAATAAAATCAAAGTTTTATTTTCAAAGTCTTTATGTTATTATTAAGAGGAAAAAACCAAACAATGTTTTGATTATTATTTTTATCCTATTTAGAATGTTCAAGATTTTGGCTAAAATTTTCTTTTTCTTGTGCCAATGAGGAACCAATGGATAGTAAAGCAAATTTTAATGTTTTTTTGCGGTGAAAAATGTTGATTTGGATTGTAATTAAACTTTCAGCTCTTCACAAATGAATTAAATTACTTTAAAAATGTTTCTTTTTTAGAAAATCATGGTAAAATTTTTTTTCAATTACTAGGTAGTTAAAAATTATATAAAAAAGCCACTCATGTTATATTTCTCAAGCAATTTTCAGATATAAATTAGATAAATTTCTGGCTGTTAGCTAAGCTGTTAACCTATCAAAACCTTAAATAAACACCTACTTCCATGTTAAAAAAGGCATTTCTGTGATATTTAAAGTAAATATGTTTCAAATTTGATTAATTAAACTAAATCAGTTAATATTCTTCAAATGAAGCTTGAGAAAAGTATATTTTATTTTTTAAAGGTTTTTCAATAAAGAAAATTATATTGTGCTCACAGATGACTAAAATGGCTAAGATCAGCAATAAAAAAAAACAATCTATCAATTTAAATTAGTTTGAAATACAGCAAATTATTTTGCTTATTGGAAATATTGAATTTAAAAGCTTGAAATTAAAACTAAAACAAAAGCTTCAAGAAAGATATTTTTAATTTTTAAAAGTTCATTTTAAATGTTAGGTATCACATTACTTACTTATATATTTGTAATGTTTTTGTACAGTTTTACTGCGAAAAAATTTCCAAATTATTTATCAATAAGTGGTAGCTGAAAATAATATAAAACATAGAATATACTGTTGTTAGAGGAGTTTTTCTTATTTACTTAACACTTCTTACCTTGTGGCCCAGAAGGAATTTCATTTTTGTAGAAAGCAATAACTTCAGACTGGTTATTTGCTGATTTGACAAAGAGAAATAAAATGACATTAGGAGACTTAGTTATGTTTTTATTCATCATTTTTTTTCAAGTCAAGATGGTAAGAAATAATAAAACATCAATCACTTCTTTCAATTATTTTATCCAAGAAAAGACAAAATGAATAAACTGAAGAATAATTTCTATTGCTTGAAAATTAATTCATATTAGCTGACATTTCTTTTACATAGATTAAATTTTTCACAATATGAAAGGCTGCACAACTTTTATATATAAAACAATTGTTCATGATAAATTGTTGATTAAAAGTATATATGATTGTACAGAGAGGATAGTTTCATTGAATCCCGATCAGAATCCTACCAAAAACTTTCATTCTTCCAAGATTTCAGATTTTGGTTGTTTTTGTTTCTGATCTTTCTGCAATGACAACTAATTTTAATTAAAAATGGGATAAGTAATTTGAGTTTCATAGTAGCAGCCATTTGTATAGAATAATTCCACAAAACTTACAAATTTCAAATTTTATAATACACACACACACACACAAGTTTTTTCTTTTGTGGACACAGAATGTGTAGAAATTGTCCAAATGTTCTGTAATTCCAAGCACATTTGGCTATGCTTTTATCCATTATCAAGGATGATTTTATTTTTGCTTTTTAACTGGGTGTATGGGTTGTGTGTATGTTTCCAGAGTTTTATTTTATTATTGAAATTCTACACCAATCACTGTCCCAACTCAAGGTGTGTGGAGACATAGTAGTTCTTGCAGGATATCCAACATGGAAGTTAACTTTGAACTCATCATAGGCCCAATGTCTGATTGGTTAATCGAGTTCATGCCCCTAGCATGCTAGAAATTTGGGTTTTCCCACCTTTCTCCCTGAGGGTATTGCTGCTTTTAAACCATAAAATGACTGTTTATTCTCCAGTTGACCACCACCACCTGAAGAAACACAAAGTGCTGAAACAAGATTGCATTTATGTAGCAGTTTATAACATGTTTTTTTTTTATAATTGTTAATAAACATTATTATATATATATATATATATATGAGATAATTGCTGAATTTATCCAAGACCATTTTTATTGTTAAAATAAAAGTTTGAATGATAAATAATAGGGGGAAATCATCTGTACAGAAACCATTTGTCAAAAATATACCAAAAGAAAAACATTTTAACTTCAATTTAGATTAATATATACATAAATTGTTACAGGTTAATGTTAGTTTGGGTTTTTTTCTTTTTAGTCTGTTCAAAGTTCTTATGAAAATGTTTTCAAACATCCATGTGAGAGACAAAATCTCAGTTCAAGATATCAAATTTAGTGTCAGGAATGGAGGCTGACAGCTGCAGGAATACACATGCTGCATGTTTGACCAATGAGAACTAACCAAAAATCATAACATACCAGTGATTGGCACATGCATCAAACCCAACCAATGACTAAATTCATTCCAGACCTATGTTGTGACCTCAGCCAAACCAACCCATGAAATTGGTCAACTCCTGGCACTACTCTTACACCTAATCACCTGATAATCAACAACCAAAATCAACCTTCTCTTTAATTTTCTAACATATGTAAATATATCATGTATATTAAACAAATACACACTGTTTGAAAATCTAATTAATCCTTGTTATTACTTTCCTTTCGCAACCAAACACTCATAACACAGAGATGTAAATCAAATGGGTCAAAGATTCACATTGCAACACACAACTACCTCTTGATTCACAGAGCAGCTAAAAACTGTCCTGTAGGCTAAAGTAGAGTCTCCTTATTTGTGTAAGAAATGTTGTAATTGGTTAAGACTAGCAGGGAAGTGCAAACAATTTCCATATTTTGAGACCTACTAAAGTTGACTTGGTCTTTATTTGGTTTTTCATTTGACAGATAGCACAAAGTACAATTTCTTTTCCAAGGTAAGACTTGTTTTTCTCCTCTATTGTTACAAGAAGACATCAGACTTCCCTAATATCAAGCACAGAGTTATTCCATTGATTGCATCTTATTGTTGTACACATCTTTTAATATTACATACATCTTTGAAAATTAAAAAAGAGTAAAATATTGACAGAAATTTGAAAAAGATGATTCATTTTCAAAGTAAGCATAGCAGTCATATACTTGCATACTGTTATAAAATAAAATAAGACATATCTCAGCTGATTTACAGGCAAATACTCAAGAGCGAGAACCGGATGTGAACGGGACAAAGCCCCGTCACAAAATGACCATTATGTTTCTTCACAAATGTTTCCGACAGACGTGTTCCGGTCGAAAAATAAAATAATAATTAAAGTGCTCTATTTTTCGTCCAATAAAAATGCTTCCCTCCTAATTATACTTGCTTCATTTCTCGAGCCTGTTAAGCCATAAAATTCGCTATAAAAGGGGTCACACGGAAGTTCAAAGGCAGTCAACTAATGGCTCGGGAATGCCCACGTTAAACAGGCCTTGTGCCACATGACACCCTCGTGGGGGGGGGGGGTGACTGAATATCATCAACACGTGGCCACAAAGGAGACCGGTCACGTTCAGCAGCTGTCAGCAGGAGAGCACCAACCACCGTCAACATGTGTGAACTACTATGAGAGATCGACCAGATCCGAAAACCGGCTTATGAACTTTACCAAAATAATAGAAAGTCAATTTTCTGATAAAAATGTTGGCTTGTCAATTTGTAGTGATATAGACAAAATAGATTTGCTCTATTTTGCATAGAGTCACTCGTCACGGAAGAAGAATTTCTATGTCACAGACTAGAGAAAATAACGTAACACAATTTTCAAATATTTTTTTAAGAAACTGTATCAGACTGTGGAGGTGAGAGGATAGACAAAAATGGAATTTCCCAAAAGTGAAAACGGAATTAAGAAAATTTGAAACAGAAAATCAGTCCTGTACGTTATGGTTGCATCTGGCTACTTAGTAGTAAGTAGTTGAACTAGTTGAAGCAGTAGCCGCCACTAGTTCAACAGTGAAACTTAGTTGCTAATCCCTAGTTGTATGCTTAAATTAATACATTTGTGTTATGCCAACAATTTACAGAAGCTCCTAAGATAGATTACTCAAGCGGTAAGCCATATACAAATGGAAAGTAATCAAACTCTGTTTTTGTTCAATTCAATCATGTTAGGAGGCAGTGGTGACAAGATGTGTATTTGTAGTTAGTTACCCGTTCAGAGAGACAGTCCCCAGGCAAACCAACTTTTTGTTTCGACTTAGCTACATACACCCACGCTACAGTTAATCACGTTTTTCTTTTTCCTTTTGATGTTGTTCTGTAGATAGGTATATTAAAAAAAAAAAATGTGATAAATTCATTTATTTTGAAATTTTTCAACCAAATTTCATACAAATGGTTCAAGTCAAGTTTGTTGAGTCAGCAACTGATTTTCCCCTGTTTAGTCACAAGTAAAAAATAATTGCTTTTTAGAACATTATTAGCAAATAAATTACTTATTACAATGATATTTAGAAATTAAAATTCAACCTGACAGCATTTATCAGAATCAAAAACAAATCCCAAATGAGAAGTTTGTTTTCTTTTTCATGATAAACGATTTTTTTTTAATCAATTATAGAATCATTTATGACTTTTTTTGTCAATTCTGTGAATACAAATCTTTAAAAAAAAATCTGAAATATTATAGAAAGAACTTAAATCTAGAAAAATCAGAATAATTTCATCTTAATATCGTTTTCATTATGACTTAGCATTTTTGGGGTCATGACCTAACAAAGATATTTTGGAAATGTTTTTGTCATTTTTAATTCTGATATTTTTTTTACATTTGATTTCTGAGATCAGAAAAATGATTATCCTCTGACTTAAAAGATCATTTCAAAATAGAAAATTCTGAAAGAACTCTTTAACCAATAATAAAGTATAAAAAAATGATTTTGACTCACTAGTAATTGCAGGTTGTGGGAGTATTTGTTGTATACTTGAAGTTTTATTCTGAAAAATAAGCATTTTTAAATGAATAACTTCTATGAACAAATATTCACTGCGAGAAAAATAACCAGTTCATCTCTAATATAAACAAAATTATTAATAATACAAAATACGCTATTTATATTATTCAGGCTATTGTCCTCATCTTTATTGTCGTATTTATCACATTTCAGACGTTGTATGCCCTGGCCTTCTTCAGGTGGAACTGAACCCTTTATTTCACTCGCTGGGGTAGACTGTTCTAGTTCCATGTGCCATGTCTAATGGATGTCAGTTATCAGTCATCTCCTGTTAATTCACCTCTCCAAGTTCTCCACTGCCTTAACCAGGTATAGGAGATTTTTGTGGCTTAGTATATATGCTGATTCTTTGTCTTCATATTTTCTAGTGATGTTCTCTGTCTATTATTTCAACCTCATCCCACAGAAGGCAGTGATCTCCCTTTTCCTTTTATATGTGGTCAGTTATGCCTGATTTTTCCGTTTCCCCTCATGTCACGGTTTTACATTTTTCTTGTAGTCTTACCTGTTTCTCCCATATATTTCTTACCACTGCTGCACAGGATGGCATACACACAGTCCTTAGTAATATTCTTCCTTGGGTCACCACTTATGACTTTTGCTCACTGTTGTAAACAGTGGAGTATCTTTTTCTTTACACTGTATTGGTAGTGGAAGTTGAAGTTAAGGTACTGTCTGGTGAATGTTGGCTTGCAGTATATGAATGTCTTGAACATGCTAGTTTGTTGTTGTTTTCTTTCTCCATTGTGAACTATATTGATGATCTTATTGAGTTCACATGGTCCAGTAGTAACTGGACCTCTTCCTGGTGAGGGCAGTATGAAAGTGTCATCTATGTATCTCAGCCAGAGGTTTGGCATTAGTGATATGGATTCTAATGCCATTTCTTCGAAGTATTACATGTATATGTTTGCCATTGCTGGTGATAATGGTGAGCCCATTGTTGAGCCTTCATCCTGTCAATATATGTTTGATCCCATTTTGAAGTCAGCATCTTCATCAGGTTATCTATTGGTATACTGGTCCATTCTCCTAGAAATGAGTCCAGGGCCAGTCTGTCCCTGACGACTGAGAGTACTTTCTCCATGGGTACCTTGGTGAACAAACTCACCACATCCAGGCTCACCATCTGGTTGAAATGGATGTGAGCATCTTTTATTATGTGCAGAGTTTTGGGCATATGAAGATGACTTTCTTATTAATGGGTCAATTATATCTACAAGGAAGTGACTCACAGGGTGACACATAGCCTTGGCAGCTAACAATCAGCCTGAGTGAAATACCGTTTTTGTGAAAGATCATATATATGAGGTTGCTTGATGTAATGCTGTGACAACTGCCTGTATGTCTTACATGCAAAGTGGTCCGTGTTTTTGAAATGTTGTGAATATGACAATGAAGATGTATTGAAATTATTATGTAGACAAAACAATTGCCTCCCTTTGAAGGGGACATTAGCACCGGCCTCTGGGATTGGCTGAAAGCAGCTTATCCTGCTTATCCTGTACCACCGACGAGTCAACACGGACAAATTTAGCTCCATAAAACTCAAACAGCAGCCACATGGTGTCTGGAAATGGAGTATCCAAGGACACAATGAAGGAACGAGGGTATCCCAACAATTAATGTGAAAATTGAATCCTTCTTTGACATAGAGACGAAAATATTCCGACATTGCAACAAAAATGAGAAGTACTGTTAACCGAATGAAGTTTACTGCCACCAATTAAGTCCTCACAAAAACCACTGTTTTTTGCAATGATTTTTAAACCCAATTTTTCTATCTTCCCTTTTTTCTTCCACTTTTTGATATAAAGCCTTTCTTTTTTCCACTCAAGTTTGGTGTTGTCCTGTTTTCTCCCGCTGTGCCGCATCAAAGCTCTTTTCACTCTTATTTTCTACAGAGGACAAACTATTGGTCACAAAAATTCAAAGGGTATAAAAACCCTCACAGGTGAGGAAAACAGTCTGAACAATGTAAAATAAATAATGTAAATAATTACGATACCTCATCTCAGAGATATAGACAGATAAAAAAACAAAAAATAGAAATCTATTAATAAAATTTTGCAAAACATAGGTCTAACTTTGGTGTTAAAGCATGTCAAATATAAAGCTGCAATAAAGTTTGTAGAACCCAAATTGTACATTATTCCAATACTTAAAAATAGTTTAATCAAATCTATGCAAAAAATGTGGATCACAGAACACTTTCAACCTTATACACTTTTTAAAAAATCTTGAACCCTCATTGGTTAATATACAAGTAGGCACGGCTATCCACCCATGCTTAACTAATTTTTACAGCTTGTGACTGAAATCCAAGTTCGTGCCAAGTCTCTGTGAGCCACCCGAAGCAAATAAAAACAGAAACTGATTCACAATCGCCAGTGAGCATTGTGACATCAAACGAATTGCAACTAAACTTCACTGCACACAATCTTAAGTTTTTTTATTCATATGAACAATATACAAACTTAACGATATTTACACTCACTCACCAAATTCCTTATGCAGAAGTTAAACAAATTCTTGCTAACAGATCAACTTTATTTCTCAACATTCGAGAACATTGTATTACACAAAACAATCAAAGGTAGATAACTTCTTTGATCACAAAATTGCATTCAACTTTACAAACATTTACTACTTACATGAACAGTAAATTCTCCTGCAATTTATTTACAGAATCTTCAATAACAGATTCTAACAAACATCCTTTTAAATCAGAACTCATTAACAAAATTTAATCTTTCACCAAACTTGAGTTCAATGTAAATTAAACTAACAAGATTTCACCTAAAAAAAAAAAAAAAAAAAAAAAAAAAAATCAACTATATTTTTGTAAAATATTTTCATTACAAAAATATTAAAAATTACTTGTTATGCAAATATTTGCCTTTTATCACAATTATTTCTTGTTGTTTTTCCATTTTTACTTAACATATTCGTAGAGTATTTTTAATTTTTTAATTGTATGGATTGATTTGGGCCGTCAACACCATTAAATAAATATGGTAACCACAAAAATTTCCACTACAAGTTACTCTTAGAAAATGCGATTTTCTCCATCAGTTTGGTATAGGTACCGCTATGGACTTTTTTTTTAAAAAAAAAAAAAAAAAAAAGAACCTGAAAAACACATTTTAAAAAGTTTTCTTCGAACTTAAAATCAGATTATATTTAAAAGAATAATGGTCTAAACAAAAGAATACTAATCCATATGAAAAGAAAAAGTAATTTCTTCGTATAAATAAACTTTTTTTGAGCTATTTTTAAAACAGTGGTACGTTTTATTTTATTATTCATTCACTACTAGTGAATAAGTCCTGAACATATCGTCTGAATCAGATAATTTTCCTGATTTTTGCCAAATATTTTTAAAAAGAGGTGGATGGAGATTTTTTTTTCATTGCGGAAAAAATATACAAAACAATAGCGTTAGATACCACCAAAAACTAAAAGCTTTACACCATTTTGGTGTAAAAGTGTAAATTTTGGACGTGCTAGGAATTATTAAAAAAAAAAAAAAAAAAAAAAAACTAAGAATACTTTGATCTTTCCTCTTGATAACAACAAACATTTTGTGATGATAAAATTTTGTTTTCGTCAAGTTTTTATGCTATGCTCATTTTCCAGCGATAAAAGATTTTTTAGTTTTTTCCTTCAGTTTTTCAGGGAAAAACAAAGAAGGTAAGCAAAACAGAAAGACCCATTTCAAAGTTTTGGGTGCTATTTTTGTTCGTCATCTAATTTTTACCGTAAAAATCTGGCAAAACTTCTTGATAACTTGAGAGCAGGAAATTCTTCGCTGCAAATTGAAAAGTTGATCACGCCCAGGTGTCAAACGAAAGAATAAGTTTCTTTTTTTTAACTTCAGACTTCGAGGCTTTGTTTGCTTAATGTAAGTAAAAAAAAAAAAAAAAAAATGACTTAAAAAACTTTTTTTTTTTTTTTTAGCATGATGAAAAAAGGCCTAAAACTTAATAAAAACAAAGGTTTATGAAAAAGTAAAAAGTTTATGTTATTAATTATTAATAAGAGGAAAGACCAAAGCATTTTTTAATGATTTTAAAAAATTTTTTTAATCATTTCTAGCACGTTTGAAATTTTGGTTGAAAATCTTTTTTTTTTACGTCAGCTGCCACGTAATTGGAAAACACATTAATTTGGAAATTCTTGGAAAAAACAAATAATTGTTGGATTTTAATGAAACTTTCAGAACTTATTAAATAATAAATTATTTTAGAAATGTTTTTTTTTTAGAAAGTTGTAGTGGATCTGAGAAGGCTGCATGAATATTTTAGTGTTTTGTTGCAAATGAAACATGTAACAATAACATCCACAAAAAAAAATCAATATACATTTATGACAAACGAACAGGTTCGGAACAACAAATAAAATTTTTATGTACAGAATTTTACAATTTGTGTTGTAATGTCGAGTGCGTAAAATTGTTCAGAGAATATTTAGGAGAAAAGGTTCTCATTGCTGGTTTGGAATATTAAATATAGAAAGTTCTGAACATTATTAGTTAAAAAGTTCAGTGTATGAAAGTTTGAGAAAAAATTGTTATTAGAAATTTAAAATACTGTTGCAGTGTAAATTTTAAATTTACAATTTTTAAGTAAGTGAAAGTTGTCTACCTTTAACTAGAAAAGTCAAGATTAGTAGACAAAATGTGATGATATAACCCAACTTCCCCATTCACGATAATGGACGGACTGGTTGCCGATTAAGTACGACCACAGCGGACAGGAAAAGGTCTTCGTTTGTTAACACCTATTGAGGTTAGCATACTCCCGACTGTCTGTATTTTGACATACCTACATCCGATTATAAAATTATTATTGAAAACCAACACTCGGGTTTACTTTGTTTATTATATCTTGCACGAGATATAACACAATTTTCTGAGAAAGATATTCTAGCGGAAAAAGTTGTCACAATGAATTGTTGAAAACGTTGGTGAATTGTGGTGTAGAGTATTTTTCAAAATCTTTCAAAAAAGAAGTTTGTTCTAAAAGGCAGTCTGATTCAGCATAAAATTAAGTTCTCTCTTAGCATCCCTCTCAGCATCTGTACATCTGTTAATATTTAACCCCCCCCCCACGAGGAATGTATGTGGCACAAGGCCGAGTTTACCGTGGATTTTCCGAGCCCGTAGACTCGGCCAAAAATATTCCCTTAGAACTTGCATAAACGGATTCAGGGCCTGTCTACTTCCCCGGACAAAATTTTGCCCTTCAGCAAAGCCTCGTCCAGGTTCCTCTCTGCTCAAGGCAGAGAATTCGACAGTTATGAACAATCTGGTCGACTGTACATCTGTTAGTGTTATATAATTTAACAGTCCCCCAACAAGGAATGTATGTGGCACAAGGCCGGGTTTAACGTGGGTTTCTCCGAGCATGTAGGCTCGGCCAAAAATATTCCCTTTGAACCTGTATAAACGGGTTCAAGGACTATCTCCCACCCCGGACGAAACTTTGCCCTGCGGCAAAGCTTCGTCCGAGTTCCTCTCTGCCGAGGCAGAGAGTTCGACAGATGGACATTGGACAATCTGTGCGTAGATACTTGATTGCTGTTCGTATTTATAGCTTAAACTGGCTCGCCGGAAATTCAGTAGACGCTGCCGCTAATTCCAAGAAATGGGTAGGTATGATAGGATGAGTATGCCACCTGGCCAGAATCCTGGAGAGAAAGGACACAGGATTATATGACGGTCTTATCTTAATAAGGGAATCCAATGGCCCCAAAGTAGACAAATTCAGGAAGAAAATAGTGAACGCCCTAAAAAACATTGGACTCAAAATAGAGATAAATACAGGCACAACAATAGTAAACTTCCTTGACGTCACTCTTAACCTGATCAACAACACATGAACCATACAAAAAAGAAAATGACACCCCAACTTACGTACACACATCCTCCAACCATCCACCTTCTATCATCAAACAAATACCAAAATCAATCAGCCGCAGACTGAGAACTCATCTAACATACACATTTTCAATAGCAAAAAAGCACCATACAACGAAGCACTAAAAGCAAGTGGTTACACACAACAACTACAATATATACCTCTACAGCCAAAACGCAGAAACAGAAAGAGAAACATTATCTGATTTAATCCACCATATAACAAAACTGTTAAAACGAACATAGGCAAAATATTCCTAAACTTAATAGAAAAACACTTCACTGAAGAAAACAAATTATCAAAAATATTTAACAAAAATAACGTAAAGATCAGTTACAGCTGTACAAAAAGTACAGCCAAAGTAGATCCAGTTCCAAGGTGACAACACTTTATATGACAATCCAAAATAATAAGTCTGGTCACAGGGTGGTGTTTCCCTATCAGGATAGGGTTCTTGATTTCATAGGTAAAATATGAAAATCGGTCGATTCTTCTTCTTGATCTGATTAACCCATCCGAGTCCAAAAAAAGATCCAGGGCACGAACTCTGACGGGTTCAGATCTTCCTGCTGGCTTCATTAAATACTCAACCTCTGAAGGGAATTCATGTCGTTGGAGAACTCTCATCAGGTAAATGGCTGCCTTAGATCTGTAATCCCATTCCCGTCCTAGCCGAATGGCTATGAACTTGAACACCAGTGAGGTAACTCTCAGTAACCCAGAAAATGTTGAGAACCTGTGAAAGTGTATGACGGAGAGGTATTCTTGGTCCAGAACCATAGAACAGTGCACTGAAGTACGGGCCATCTGCTGGCACGTCTCGCTTAAACAAGGCAAGTCTTGTGTCGGCCACTGGATGATCCCCTCACACAACCAAGAAGGACCAGAACACCAAAATTGAAGTTGGAACGAAACTTCCTCAACGTCATTCCCTCGTGATCAGATCGGCCGGATTATGTGCAGAATCCACATATTTGAAGAGAGTCTTCAGGCCGTAACGGGATTCTAACCCAAGGTTCATTTGCAGGACGTCCTTAAGTCGGTTTCTAGCAAAAATGTTTTTGATGGCCATGGATTGAGACAAGAGCCAAGACAACACTACTTGGGCATCAGTAGCCACACATAAGTTACTTGGAACAAACCCTTCACAGTTGTCCAGGATTGTTGGTAGGCACTTGAAAGCGAGGTAAACAGCCATTAACTCCAAAACAGGTAGAGTTTTGTCTTTCATCGGAGCGACCTTAGCTTTAGCAAACACCAAGGACGATCGATGATTTTGCACAATGTAAGCGGCAAATCCATATGCCTCCGTGGAAGCGTCGCAAAAGAGATACATATCTCCAGGCTGTCTCGCATCGAGAACCTTTCGATAAAAATGGAAGTCACTCAGTCCAGACAGGTCCCCAGCAAGCTCCCCTCCAATCACTTAAAACCGCAGTAGGGGAGAGGATCATCCCAACCCAAACCATTCTTCCACATAGACCTAATAAGTATTCGGCTGCGAACCGTAACTGGGAGACAAAGAGATAAGGGTCAAAAATTTTGGCTGACTCAGAAAGCACTCCCCTCTTTGTTGACGCATCGGGATCGCACCTGACGTGGCCCACGTGCATCTCTTCTGAAAGAGGGTTGTATCGGTAACCCAGTACCTTCTCCCATTCTTCATCATGTGCACTCAGTGTACCATCTTCTTTCATCCTGGCTCGGAGAGCCTCATCGTTGGAGTTGCAGGACTGAATAACAAAGCCGCCTTCCTGCAAACGTTCCCGTGCCAGGGAGTACAATTTCGCCAGCTTCACTGGATCTGCTTCCGATGTTACAAGGTTGTCCACATAAAATCTGTCCTCAATCATCCTGCGGCAAGCGTCCAGTGGGTATCTTGCTGCATGTAGTTTCAGGATACACCCCAGTACAAAGGGGCTTGAGGTGAACCCGAATATCAAGGTGGTATATCGAAAACAGCGAAGACGATCCCCATCCTTAAGGAAGAAACAAAACCATTTTTTCAGCCTCCAACTTGAGATGAATCATCAAGAATGCCTTTCGAATGTCTGCTAGCAGAACGTAATTGTTAGTTCTGAAAGACAATAATAACTTCAACATATCTCCAGTTAGATTGACCCCAGAGTAAGCTGCCTCGTTCAGGGACAATCCACCACCAGTCTTCAGACTGCAATTGAACACAGGTCTGATTTTTGGTAGTAGCTGTTGGGTCAGACCTGAAAACCGGTCGATGTGGAATCCACACATATTTATCAAATTCGTGTTGGGGAACAAAAATCTCTTCAATTATTCCATCCTGTTCTTGCTGACGGAACACCTCTAAGTATTCCAGATAAATATTCTTTTTTAGTCAGGTTTGAAGCCACCCGGTCCAAGATGCGCAAAGAAACGGCGTGATTGGATGGGACCCGGGCCAACTTATCAGAATGCCAGGGAAGCTCCACGTAATACTTCCCATCCTTGAGCTCCACAGTATCCTTAAAACGTCTCATCTGTTCTTGATCATAATCAAAGAAGGTATCCTCATCAGATATTCCCAGGGACTCCATGTCAAACATCCGTTCCAATCCTCTTTGTACTGCACTGTCAGGAAAAAACTCCGCCAAAGGGTCAAGGTAGGTTGGTTGGTTTTCAAGAACGAAGCACAAATGTGAGGAATTCACTTCGGGGGTATCCCCCATTACAGTATTAAAGGAGAGGTGGGCCACTTCACAAGGGATCTTGTCTCCTGACAAAAAGGAGTCCACAGCTCCAAAGGGAACCAGGCCTGACGGAACAGAAAATGCCCAACCCCTCAGACAGGGGACCAACTTCAATGTAATCAATCGATGAATAAGGTCCAATCCAATAATGCCCTTGATAAGCACAAGGTCTGACCCGGCCTCAAATTGGCCAGCCAAATTATAGTCAGCTGCCCTAAAGGCACCCAACAGGGTCTCCAAGTGAGCCAGTCGTACAGACAAGTCCATTGCATCAGTGACCAAAACAGAGGAAGCCAAAGCCTCACCAGAACCAAGGTCAACTCCCAGAACCACCTCCGTGAAATTCCGGTCACACTCACCAAGGAGGGTGAAAAGTCTAAGCCGACTACTGACTCCAACAGTCTCAACTGAACCCAAGTCCCTCAGTACATCAGCAGACAAGTACGAACGCCCACTACCAGTGTCCAAAAGGCAATTAACTGACACCATTTTTTCTCCATTGAAAAAAGTGACCAATAAGATGGGGGGCAAGCTACGGGAATAACCAGCAGAAGTCAGGTTGTTGGAATCCACATGAAAGGAAGAAGTAACAGTGGCCCTCCGTGCGGTTTTTTGAGAAGAACCCTGGCCAGTGGTGAATGTAGAAGCAGCAGACGCGCTTCCCTTAACCCGTAATCGTTTGACTGCCTCACTTGTAAGTTCCAATATGGCAGACAATGATGGTATTCGTTTATCTGTTAGTCCTATCATTTCCCCCTTCAATTCTTTGGGAAATTTCTGAAAAAGAATCTTGGCCATTAGGCGAGCTCCACCAGAATCGTCCACCGAAAAGTCGCAAGAAAAAGAATTCCCTAGCTCCTCCAAGAGAGAGGCAGTCCTGGAGATAAATTCACCCAGATCAGAGCAGCAGATGTCCTTTTTAGGGACATGTCTAGAATGTCTTGAAATATCTGGTCGATTATCTCATCAATGTCCAAATACTCCCTCTCTAACACCGAAAGAGCACGCCGATAGTTGGCATCCGTGCAACTCAAATGGTTAATCAGTCTTAAAGCTCTGTCGGAGAGGGAGCATTTCAGAAAGTTTAATCTTTCAGAGTCATTGGCCATGCCAACCACACAGTTTTCGAATCTCGTCAAAAAATTCCGGAAACTCATGTGGTCGTCAGCCATCTCAAGTCCGCTAAAGGTGGGCCCCGTTATTTGTATTTGCGGAGGTTTGACAACAAAGGAAGCCGAACTTCTTCCAGGTGTTGACGGAACCCCAAAAGACTGGGAAACAGGATTCAAGCAGGAACTGGGAGAAAATGAACCATCCAGATCGCCCAGTTCTCGGTGGTACTCCATTAGTCGAGGCGCCCATTCAGCTTCGGTCTCAAGCAAGTTCGTCTCGGGAAGGAGCCCAGCTCTAATTTTGTGATACAAGTCTCCATTTCGAAGATGTATTGCAGAATATCCTTTCGGAAGACAGAGAAAACATGAGGCGTTACTCTGTCTCCACGACACAACTTCAGTCGTTCCTCGACTTTGATTTTAAGAACAGTCAACCTATGAAGGATCTGTTCTTTAGTAACATCCATTTTTTTTTCTTTTTAAAGAAATGCCGTTAACAAAAAAAAAAAGAAAAAACAAATTTCTGTAGAAGGTCCTTTTGCAATTTGTCGAGAAAAAAAACTTTCGACACAGTAAAGTAGGGAAAACCCAGAAGAGAGCAGCGACAGCCCGGTAAGGGTTGCAAAAGGAATCCTCCTCTTGCGACCTGCTCCAACTAGGTCGAGTAACAGAGAAGAAGAAAGAATCCTTCAGCACGACAAATAACCAGTCACGTGTCGGCTGATAGAGAAAATAGGTCTAATCAGACTACAGAGGAGGGTTTTTATAAGGAGGCTAACTGCTTCCCACAATCCTCCTCCGACCAAGACCATAAATATCAGTTGGTCATTTGGTTCCAGTTTAGCTGGACACAATTCCCCCGAGGCTGAAGCAACCCCTTCTCTCTTCCTCTTTCTTCACACAATAAAGATTACAAATTTCTACCTGTTACATATACACAGTCACCAAAACCAGCTTTAAATATAACAAATAAACCCCCATATTTTTTTTTAAATTTAAAAATAAATATAAATAATAATTTTTACCTATCATAATTTTACACAAACCCCACCACACGCATATACATACATGCGAGGAAATATTTTTCAGCGAAAAAATACATATGACATGTGTACATTCACGAGACATTTCCGCCACATTTCCAATGTTTAAATTTCAACATTTCAACATACAAATGCGTATGTATAGACATAACACCACCCGTGTGTCATAGCAGAAACTGCCCACATATGTTTATGAGTCCCGACGGACGACCAAGTATGTATATGTCTGCATATATTGATGTTTGCGTTAGTACGATGAATGACAAAACGACGAAATTTCCCCCACCACTTCCATAATAACACCAATACACGCAATCTACATAAACCCAAATTTTTAAAACATTAATCAGTTTGTCTGACGATCGCTAAAGCGTGAAACCCAGGGTCACAAACTCGCATCTATCCAATATATATATATATATATATATTTTTATATATATATATATATATATATATATAATTTTATTTTTATTTTACACGTTAATGAATAGATAATTTTATTTTTATACTGGCTGAACAGAAGATAATGAAATGTAAACCGACTTTTCATCTAGTAGTGCGATACTAAATATTTGTGGAAAACCTGATTTTTTTTCATGACTCGTGTATAATGCGATCCCAGCTTCTGGGCAATACTAGTAGGCCTACCGTAGTCAAATATTGCTGTAACAGACATTTTGTAGCAAAAATGGTTTTCATTTTTCGATTTCATTCTTTTTTGTACAAAGCTACCCCAAAATGATGAGAAAAAACACTTACTGTAAGTGTAAAATATCTGATAGGAATATTTAGAGATAGCGTACTACTTCTATTTTCGTTCATGCCTGATTTTTGACCTCTTCAAATTTTCCCTGCGTGTACTGTAGTGCAACCCCCTATTTTTTGCAAAAAGACTGATCATAAAAACTCACACTATATACTCGAGTATATTCGGTAACTGCAAAAAATTTGGGCGTCAAACTCACTCCTTAAAAGAAACTGTTTCTCCAATTTTTTTTCAATAAAATGAACTATTCAGTAATAAAATATTTATTCACTAGTGAATTGAAGTACTACTGAAAATTTCGTTTGAATCGGATAATTTCCCTGACTTGCTAAATATTTTAAAACAGGGGAGGAGTGTTTTTATTTTGTTTTTTGGTTTTTTCTTTCATTGCAGAAAGAAATATAGAAGAAACCCTGTTATAGATGCTACTAAAAAAATGGTGTAATAAAATAAAATGTTTTCTTTTGTTTAGTCTTTCAGCAGAGGTTGATCTTTTTTTGAATTCGCTTATTTTACATAAAAAAATAATTGTTGAGAGGGTTGTATTTCCGACGAAAACTCAATGTTTGTATTAAAAAAAAGAAAAATTTGTCCCGAAAAAAAGAAAACGAAATGATAAATCCTTACCGTCATTGAAGAAGAGCTGTATCCGACATAGAATTTTATTCCAAACGGAGGGTTGTAAGAAAACTCTATACCAAATCTTGTATTATTTTGGGCCGCCATCTTAGATCAAATAAATCTATTTTTTACGGAATCTGGCAAAACTTTTGATAATTTGTTTAAAAAAAAGAGCAGGAAATTCTTCATCCTAAATTGAGAAATCGATCACGCACAAAAGTGTCCAACTGTTATTTATTTCAGAGGCTTATACAATTTATAAATTATTTCTATCGAAAATGAAAGTAAATTCACTTCCTTTTCCTTTTTAAGCCATTTATTTTCAATTTTCATTTATTGAAATACAAACAAAGAAATTCTTTGCAAATGAAATTGTAATCAATTCTGTTCGTTTATTTGGCTCAAATTATTTAATAACTCCATCTCGATCTATGATAGTGGAAAGTTTGGTGGTTACCATAATGCCATTATGGTAACCACAAATGGTAACTATGGATTGATTTGGCTGTCGACACCATTATGATAATGGTGTCGACAGCCAAATCAATCCATACAATTTTTTACTCAACGAATATGTTAAGTAAAACTGCAAAAACAAGAAACATTTGTGATAAAAGACAAATATTTGAATAACAAGCAATTTTCAATGCATTTTTGTAATGAAAATATTTTACAAAAATATAGTGGATTTTTTTTTTTAGGTGAAATGAAATCTTGTTAGTTTAATTGAACTCAAGATTGGTGAAAGATTAAATTTTGTTAATGAGTTCTGATTTAAAAGGATGTTTGTTAGAATCTGCTACGGAAGATTCTGTAAATTAATTGCAGGAGAAAAATTTACATTTTTAAGAATTTACTGTTCATGTTATAGTTAGTAGTAAGTAAATGTTTGTAAAATTGAATGCAATTTTGTGATCAAAGTTATCTACCTTTGATTGTTTTGTGTAATACAATGTTCTCGAATGTTGAGAAATAAAATCGATTTGTTTGCAGGAATTTAACTTATACGTAAGGAATTTGGTGAGAGAGTGTGAATATCGTTAAGTTTGTATAATGTTCGTATGAACGTAAAACTTAAGATTGTCTAAGTTTAGTTGCAATTCGTTTGATGTTGGTGATTCTGTTTTTATTTGCTTCGAGTGACTCAGAGATTTGGCAGAAACTTGGATTTCAGTCGCGAGCTGTAAAAATTAGTTAAGCGTGGGTGGATAGTCACGCCTACTTGTATATTTATTATTAACTAATGAGGACTCGAGATTTTGAAAATGTATGAAGTTGAAAGTTTTGTGATCCACTTTTTTTTTGCACAGATTTGACCAAACTAATTTTGGGTATTGGAATAATGTAGAATTTGGGTTCTACACTACGCCCCAACTCTACTCCATCTCAATTTTCATAAGGAAGTATTCATGTGAAATACAATTTTTACTATAACCTAATAATTTCCCCTGCAATGTATAATAATTGATCATATACAATATAAGTGAACTGTAGCGACGGTGTTACCAATATTTAACTTTGGCTAGGAAAGGTGGGATTAAGGACAATGCGTGGACGCAATGCAATTTATATTTGACGTAAATAGCACATAGTATAAAATAGAAAACTGAACGGAATGATTTCAAAACACAATTGAATACATGCATGTGAACTGAAAGTTAGATAGAGTTGTCTCTTAGATTAGGTAAATATTTGTATTCGAGCTCAAAGTGAAAGTAATTATTAAACTGTAGTTTAGAAGAATAAAGTTTCTTTAGCATGTTTGAAATTGTGTATTGTAAAGTTGGTAAAATTTCAGAAGAGATTTCAGAGTTCGTACTAGCGTGAATATTGGTAATAGTCTGTAACGTCTGACTGCATTAGACAGGAGTTCTTGAAGATTACATTTTGGTAGCAAGGAATGAGGAGAGAGATAAGAAAAGAAACTCGAGGGAGTTTAAACGTGTTCTGTTTATATATCATCGTGAATCACGTGACTGGCTCAGATGGAAAACGCGGTAAAACAGATTTGTCATGTGCAGGCGGTTTGATTGGTCGGAACTGACCAATCAGCAAACTAGATTGACCAATGAATGCTTGTTATATATTTTGTAAGATTGTGATGATGGAAATTATAACAGGAATAGTGCATTTCCTAGCAGGGGTTAACTAGCTTGTTGTGGAAGAGTTCACAGAAAAATTCAACTAGAAAAATTGAAAATAAATACATTTATACAATGTATCTAAATACACATTTAGACACATCATTCCATTTTAAATAAATCAACAATGCTTCATGGTATTTTTAGCATCAACTTGATATTTTTCTTGTTCAAATGTTGAATAATTTTAACATTCAACATGTCATTATGGATTAAAAATAGTGAATTTTATATAGTGTCGTAGACTTGTAAATGCTGCTTGTGTACTATGTTGAAGAGATTAATGTGGCGGCGTGTTGAAGAGCATTTAACGTCTATACATTATTGAATCAAGGAAAAACAATGAGAAAACGATTTTTGTTTCAACGATAAAATGTATATTAAAATCAACACATACAAAACAATTTTGTATTGTGTGAATATTAAGGAAAAGAAAGTAGTTTCCCTTTATCTGTTAGCTTGAATAAGAAAAAATGTAATTAAGAATGTTTCCTGAATAGAATGTTTAAAGTTCTATGTTGAAATAGAATGTTACATTCAGAAAAGCATACAGTTAATTCAGTTGTGTGTTATTTGTATAACAGTGTTGGTTTATAACTTGGCTTGTTCACAGAAAACGAATGGTGAAATGTAATTCAAGTTCTGTGTGTGTGTGAGTAGAATCAATAATCTGTGCAAACGCGTGTGAGTTACTGGTTTCTACTGTCTATTTTTGGAACAAAACACTGTTTTATAACTATTGGTAGGCTCCAGGAAATAACGCGAGAAAGTTGAACGAAACACAGAAAATATATGATTGGATAAAAATTAACCAATCAGTGATTTTCTAACAAAAGTGTGTTTGCTAAATTCATGGCAGAAAAAAATCAGTGGTGACTGCGATTAGTAAATTGTCCTGTGGTAAACAGTATTTATTATTTAACCAATTGACAGTTGAGAAAACTGTAGGCGTGGTAAACGTAGTAGTAGTCACTACAGACTAAACGAAGTTAACTGTTTCAAATCAAAAGATCAAGTGTCAAAAATAAATACGAACGCTTAAATTTTCAAATTAATAAAAATAAAGAATAACTAATATAATTAACTCCCGCCAATAAATAAACATAGGCTTCTGGAGCCTACGCGAAGCCATATAAACCAGCCATCCATTCAATTCAGCAGAAAGACTGGCAGCAATAAAGAGACACGAGTTAACCTCATCATCCCGTCTTTCTCACCAAAGCATCAGCGGACTCCATTTGCTCTTCTTGTCTCTCAACACCACTTTCTCTCTTCCTCATTAAAAGACTATTTATGTTCATTTCTTTTCAGTCAGAAAGAAGGACTTTCTAAAAATACACACATTTATTTCGCGATAGTTGAAAAAATACGTTAAATAAATATCATCATTCTATTTGAACACGCAGTAACACTTTCTCTCATTTTTTTATTTTATTCAACAAACGGTGACTCTTGGAATCATTACCCAACAGTGTCTTTTCGAGACTTAGCACGCGCAAAACAAATTTATTTACAGATTTGAACGAAAAATAGAAAAAGACCTCAGAATTACGTCAAATCCGCGAAAATTTTTCCTCTTTTAGTCAGTTGTGCATAGTTTTTGTAACGTAAATGTAAGTAGAAAAAAGCAAATCTTGATAAGATAGCGAGGGTCACAAATTTTAATAATTAAAATAAAGGCTTCAAAATTTTCTCCGGTTTTGACGTCATTTTGGAGTTTTTTTATGGTCCAAATCAGAGAATTTGTTTTTTTGTTTATGCTAAGTTTCGAAAAGACATTATATAAGAATAAGATTCACCATTTTTATCCATAATGTTGAATGTGGAGTGTAAATTATTCAACTTTTTATAAAATAAAATTCAAGTTGCTATTAAAAATTGTCGATTTATTTAAGATGAAATGAAGACATAATTCTAATTTGTATTACTAATAATGTATTTATTTTCAATTTTTCTAGTTGAGTTGTTTCCCTATTGCATATGATCCATTAAGTTACAATAAAAAATTGCATTTCACATGAATACTACCATATGAAAATTAAGTTGAGATGTACTAGAGTGGGAAGTGGGGAGACCTTTGTGCCGACCCTGGAGTTGCTAAACTAAAATAAATACTAATTTGAGTCAAATATAAATGAACGAAATTGATCATGATTTCATAAAAGAATATCTTTGACTTTATTTCAATAAAACAAGAAAATGAAACTAAATGACTTAAAGGAAAAGGAAGTGAAGTTTACAGTACACATTACTTTCATTTTCAGTAGAAATAACTTATATAAGCGAAGAACCATTAAAAAAGAAACGTATTCTTTCGTTTGACATCAATTTCTCAATTTGCGGCAAAGAATTTCTTGCTCTTTTTTTAAACAAATTATCAAAACGTTTTTCCAGATTCCGTACGGTAAAAAAAAATAGATTTATTTATTTTAAAATGTCGGAAAATAATCAAACTTCAAGAAGTAACACCACAAACTTAGGTGTGGGCTTTAATTACAACCCTCTGTTGGGTGGAGTCGGCTTCTCACTTAACTACAATTCGACAACGGTAAGAATTTCGTTTTTTTTGGGGGGGGGGCACTCAAAAAGTTGTTTCTTAAAGACAAAAACATATTTCTCTTTATTATTTTTAAGTTTTAATAGAGACATTGTCCTTTCGTTACAGCTCTGACCTGGAATCAAGATTAATTTTTTATGTAAAATAAGCGAACTGAAACAAAACAAGTAAATACACTATTGTTTCATATCAAATAATAATCAATCACTATCCACTGTTCTGGTTACCATCTTCGTTTTTTCCTAAAATTGGGTTGACGCCCAATTTTTTTACAGTTACCGAATACGAGTTTTTCTTTTTATGATCAGTCTTTTTTACGCAAAAACATAGGATCGCCCTACACACAAGTTTTTATTTTACTGAATATTTTATTAAAAGAATTCTAAGGAAATAGTTTTTGGTGGTTTTCACACGCTATCATTTCAATATCGCGTGGGTAAGTTTTAATTTATTTTGGGGGGAATGTTCATCCAATTTTTTTTTACGGTTACCATACTCGTGTATTGTGCGAGTTTTTATGATCAGACTTTTACGCATAAAATAGGCGGTCTTACTATACATGGGTATTTTTTTTTTAATTGAAAATCAGACATGATGAACGAAAACAAAGGTACAGTAAATTTTCGCATCGGATATTTTAAGTGTTTTTTGTTGTTTTTTCATCATTTTGAAATTTTGAGGTAGCTTTGTACAAAAAACGTAAACCGTTTGTTTTTTTTTTTTGCTTTTGCTATATTTGACTACGGTAGGCCTAATAATTGCTTAGAAGCTGGGGTCACGACACGAGCTATATGAAAAAATTCAAGGGTTGCTTAAAGTTTAAAAAATAAGTTTACACGAGTATACGGTAAAAAACAAATCCCGGAATTCCTGAAGTGTAACCCGGATATAAGAGATTTTCTCTGGTCCCAAATTAGAGCCTGTGTTAGACCAAACCCGGATATAAGAGTAACCCGGATATAAGAGACTTAATCTCCGGTACCGACAACTCTCTTATATCCGGGTTACACTGTAATTATCTCAATAAAAAATTTATGCAGTATTCGAGTGTGAACATATAGAAAATTCAAACCGAAAATTTGCCAAAACAATTCAATATAAAACTTTTACTTAAAGAATATATATTTTTTTTTTTTTTTGAGAATTGGTGCTTGCATAATTTAAAACACGTTGATTATTTTCTTTCAGATTCGCCAGAAAAAAATCTCTAGTCTCTAACTATTTTTTTCAATTATAATATTTCAGTATAATTTTGAAATTCATCCCATTGCTGTTCGTCACAAGAGTTTATTATTAAATATAGACATGTTTACTTTAAAGATTTAAAAAAATGTAAAGAATGACATTTTCGAGTGTGAACCTCTTTTTTAAAAGAATTTTTATTTTTATTTTATTTTTTCCTTTTCGCAACTTGTAGATTACTTTTTTTGGTATGGATGTACAAAAAGTAAATAATTCTGATTTTTATATTAATTTTCTACAACATTCCAACATTTTCTTTTTTATTATATAAATAATTTTTATAGTTAGTAAACTATAAGCTAAATTTTTAGCTCAATGTAGTTTGCTATCTTGGACACAAAAAATTATTTTAAAATTCATTTCTTAATAAAAAGATTTGTTTTTTTCTGGAGAGATGCTATAAGAGAGAATGTTACTTATCCCGATTACATCAAAACAATAACAATATTTTAACAGAATAAGCTTGCATAAAAATTTCCTTTTCTGCACTTTTTTTTTTGTTTAGAAAAGGCAGAAACAGATCAAAATGCTCTTTAAAAGATTTACAATCTTCAAATAATGGGACAATGTTGAGAAGGCTATACAAAAACGTTATATCAGATTGAAAATACTCTTTAAAAATGGGGCAGCCTACTAATAGACAGATGGAAGAAGAAAAAAAAACGAGGAAAGGGGCTTTGGCAAATCCACCCATGTCATTGCGACTTTTAACAATTTCTGCCAAGATAAGATGGTGAACCCACAGAACAACCGTTGGCTTGCTGAGTCCCCAAAGGATGTACCGAGAGTGGTGAAAGCCAAATATCCAGTAAACTTAAACATCATGGTGTTTGGAGTGATCACTAGTGATGGCAATGTTATGCCTCCATTCATCTTACCACAGGAACTCACTCACCACAGAGGTCTATATCAAGATGAGGAGATCCTATGTCTAGCTGTCAGACAATTTCTGTGACTACATCACCTCTTACACCTAGCCACCTAACTCCCCAGACGTTAACTCCCTTGATTTGGTAAATATATCTTTTAAAATGAGACGCCAGTATTATTTTCGTTTTTGCGTAATTTAGATGACAACTACTACCAAGGTCTGACTTCTATCAGCTACAGAGTCGAAACAGACTTTCACCTGACTGATTCCAAGATCTGACTTAAAATGAACTTTCACTACTCCGAATTGAAAAGGACCTGTTCCAATCAAAGTCAAATATATATTATTTTGTTTATATACCTCTGATTCTGTTAATTTATTTCCAATGTTTCCGATAAATATTGCTAAGAACATCTGGCACTCTTCCACAATCTCTTGTCAAAAGTTTCTGTACCTTCTGGTCAAAAATCATAACTTTTTAAAATTATCTGCTGACTCTTCTTACATGAAATAGAAGCAGTCCCAGACAAATCTTAACATTAAATTTTCAAAGTTGGAAGCCACCCTTACTTTTTAAATTTAAAACATGAAATTTGACCAAATTATTTCTGGTCGTTCTTTTAGAGGCAATTCTAAATTTAGAAAATTTTACAGACAAATGTAATGCTTTAATTTTTTTTTTTTTATGAACCTTCCTGGCTTTCTTTTAAATACACTTCTCTAAAAGTACACAATAAACTTTAAACTGTTATTTATTTATTTATAATTATTTTACCCTTTTTTATGAATTATTATTTAATTATTTTGTATTACTCATAATTTTTTTATATGAACTGGTTATTTTTCTCCCAGTGAATATTTATTCATAGAAGTTATTCATTTAAAAATGCTTATTTTTCAGAATGAAACTTCAAATACACAACGAACACTCCCACAATCTGCAATTGCTAGTGAGTCAAAATCTTTTTTTAAACTTTATTATTGGTTAAAGAGTTCTTTCAGAATTTTCTATTTTGAAATGTTTTTTTAAGTCATAGGATAATCATTTTTCTGATCTCAGAAATCAAATGTAAAACAGTGTAACCCGGATATAAGAGAGTTGTCGGGACTGGAGAAGTCGTCTCTTATATCCGGGTTTCTCTCATATCCGGGTTTGGTCTATTTATATACATTAACACAGGCTCTAATTTGGGACCAGAGAACATCTCTCTTATATCCGGGTTTCTCTTATATCCGGGCCTCTTATATCCGGGTTACACTGATCAGAATTAAAAATGCCAAAAAATTTTCCAAAATACCTTTGTTAGGTCATGACCCAAAAAGTCATAATGAAAAAGGTATTAAGATGAAATTGTTCTGATTTTTCTAGATTTAAGTTCTTTCTATAAAATTTCAGATTTTAAAGATTTGTATTCATTGAATTGAAAAAGTCATAAAATGATTTTATCAATTTAAAAAAAATAAAACGTTTTTATGAAAAAGGAACTTGTCATTTAGGATTTGTTTTTAAATTCTGATAAATGCTGTCAGGTATAATTTTAATTTCTAAGTAATTTATTTGCTAATTATGTTCTAAAAAGCAATTTTTTTTCTTGTCACGAAACAGGGGAAACAGTTGCTGATTCAACAAACTTAAAACACTTGTAAGGAATTTGGTTGAAAAATTTCAAAATAAGTGAATTTTTTTTTTGTTTTTTTTTATTTAAATATACTTTATAGGATACAAATCCTATATTCCAACAAATGACTAAAAAAAACACAAAGTAGATTTGCACACATTTTCTACCAATGAAAATTGGATAACCCCAAAAAAAAAACAAAAAAAACAGATTTCACAATAAGGTGTGAAATTAATTTTCTGACCAATGAAAGGAGGCGATTTGCTAAACCAAAAAAAAAAAAAAGATAACAAGCCTGTATGAAAAAAAAGTCAACAATAAATACAGAGTTTTCAAGTCAATCACTAGTCAGTCAGTCAGAGAAGGGCAAAGATCACAGAAGATTGACAGTAAATTTCATCACTGACTCAAACCGACACAAAGAGGAAGGACAAAAACAACAACAAATTTACAACTGACTCCAAAACAATTCATAAGTACATTTTTCCTTTTATCTTTATTCCTCATTCACACTCTCTTTTTTTCAACTTAAATTGCTCGCCTTTTTTCATTTACAACTATACAAATATATATTACAGACTGCTACTCTGTTAAAAGCGAACACAAAAATTACATTTTTGCTTAAACAAACTAAAACATAAATCTTTTTACCCTATTCACAAGATAATAAATATACAATGTTCTATTTTCTATAAACGTTCCTTATCGTGTTGTTTCTTCTTTGAGATTTGCGTTGTATTTTGTGGGCAGGGATCCTGATTAAATTCTCCTTTAATCCGGCATCCATACGTGGCCTGGGATGAACCCCACGTGTTTTATTTACAGAACAAAATCGAAAAAAAAAAATCTGATTAACTGTAGCGTGGGTGTCAAATAAAGCAATTAGTCGAAAATCAAAAGTTGGTTTGCCTTGGGGATCTGTATCTCTGAAGGGTAATTTTTTAACAGGTTAAGGTCCAATACTAAAAATCTTGTCACCACTCTTTATCCTATCATGGTTGAATAGGTGAACGATAAAAAGAGTTTGATTCCTTTCTATTTTTATAATAGCTTTTGCCATAGTTAATGACCTTTTTTTGAGTAATCTATTTTAGGAGCTTATGGTTGGCATAACAAGAAATGCAACCAATTTATTTTCCGTTTAAAAAATCAACAACCTGTTTACAGTGTAACCCAGATATGAGAGAGTTGTCGGGACCGAGAAGAAGTCTTTTATATTCAGGTTTCTCTTTATATCCGGGTTTGGTCTATTTTATATACATTAACACAGGCTCTAATTTGGGACCAGAGAAAATTTCTCTTATACTGTTTCTTATATCCGGGTTACACTGTAATTTATTTTTATCATTTGGAAGTAAGTAGGTAGCCAGATGCAAATTCCTCAGGGGACTGATTTTCTGTTTCAAATTTTCCTTAATTCCGTTTTCATTTGTGTCTATCCTCTCACCTCTACAGTTTCTTAAAAAAATATTTGAAAATTGTATTACATAATCTTCTCTAGTCTGTGACATAGAAATTCCTCTTCCGTGACGACTGACTCTATGCAAAATAGAGCAATTCTATATCACTACAAATTGACTAGCCAACATTTTTATCAGAAAATCGACTTTCTATTTTTTTAAATGTAAAAACTTTTGTTCTCAATTTTCTTTCACATCTTATAAGGATGAATATTTTTATAATATGAATAAGTATGAATATTTGTAAAAACAAATTTTAAGAAAATAATTTATGCCTATGTTTATTCATTAAGTTTTGAAAGAATTTAAAAAAGAATAGGAATTTGAAAAAATATCAAATCATTAATTGAAAATGACATAAAAAACAGGATTCCGTTTCGAATTCACGGTTCCATGATTGCGGAAACTTAGTCCGCCTACTTATGTGCTAGTTTCTTTTCTCACATTTCTCACCTGTGAAACTCTTTTCCAGTTTCTTATTTTTTATGAGTGGACCAGTGTCCTTAAGTAGTGCCACATATTCTTTAGGGAGTATTCTGAAATTTGTTGTGGAAGATGGATGGGGTGAAAATTTTTTCTGAAATGTTAAAAAAAAAAAAAATTGCAGACCAAGAGGGATTGGGAAAAGACAAACCCACAGTGTTTAACATTAATGCCTGCAAAAAAGGAAGGACGGTTATTCCCTTGACACCACTATTACTGTATGAACTTTTGAATTCCTCAGAAATATTTATTGTTTTAAAAAACGATGATTAGAATTTTAATAAGAAACCTAAACATGTCAAAATGGATTTATACATTTTCTTTATTCTGGAGAATTGACAATAAATATATTAAACACTATTTATTTATTATTTATTTATTAGATTGAATAAAAAAAAAAACTTGTTTTCATAATTAAGTATGAATTGGTAAATAATAAATATTGTATTGTAGTTGGTTTACATATTTTGTAATTTTTGAATAAAAAGGTTTCTTTTCAAATTTATTTCTTTATAAAATGATAAGTAAATCTTTATGAAAGGTAAATAATAAATATCACATTGTACTAGGTTCATGTATTTTTACAATATGGTAAATAAACATTGCCAAGGGAGTCAAAAATATATACAGTAATAGTGGTCCTTTTGACTCAAGATATTTTGCAGGCACAAAGTTTAAACATTGCTAAGAAACTTTACTAAGAGCTGGAAAAGATAAGAAATTGTGGAAAGCCATAATCGCCCATACAATGCCACAGTAAGTGATGAGAGCCATTTCTTAGCAAGCGAGTTGTTGTTGAGAGCATAATGAAGAATTCTTATTTTGTAACTAATTATTGGAGGATTTTGACATTTATTTTTGTCTTTTATTTTCTAAGGACAAAGCTCATATAATAATTGAAAACTGCCTTAGAGAAAAGACGTAAGCAATTAGAGAAATTCGATTTAATTGATAGAAATGAGTAGAAAAAATGCCAGTTATTACTTTAATAACTGAAATACTATTTGATTAGTTCAAGAAATATTTTTTTTATTTTGAAATGTTATTTCAACAATGACATTATTAAGCAACTGTTAGGCAAAGCAAGTCAAGATAAGGTCAGGAATTCCCAGCATGAATCCAGTTAGTAGGATATATTTCTTTTTTTTTTTCTTTGAACAATTATTTTACTATCAATCAATTTAATTCATTCATTTAATTTTATTATTTTTTTAAAATATTTCAAATAAATTTTCTTTTATCTTCATCATTTTATTTAACAGCATATCACTTGCATGGAAGTGCCTACTTTGATACATTTTATGATTTTTTTAATTTCAGCAAACTCATTAAAAGCTTTTAATTAACACTTTATTGTCACAATTGTGTGGAGTTACCTATCTTGATACAGTTTATGATTTAAAATCTGCCAAATGAACAAATATAATAGCAAACTACAGGCTTATTCATATGGCAACAGTATAAAGCAGCTTTTAGGTAAAGTAAGTGAAGATAAGGCCAGAAATCCCCACTTTGTGTGCAATGCCATGACACATTGCTTTCCATGTTGCCTCCCCACTTATAAAACATCCTTTGCACCCATATGAATGGTCATCTCACTAACATTAAGAGTGAAAGTCATCATATGTGAAATCAGTAGGATATATTCTCTTTGTATTTTTACTTTGAATAATTATTTTACTATTTTGATCCAAAATTAATTACTTTTTAAAAAAATGTTTCAAGTAGATTTACTTCTTTAAAAACTTTCATTCTTATTTCATAATTATCGATTTTAATGATATATCACCTGTTTATTTTGTGATACTATTTTGGTTGCTGGTAAATAATAATGAGGGATTTTGAATATCAAGAATGATATACTGCTAAAAAAATTTGCTCCCAGAGAATCGAAAATTCTAAAACAAATCAAATGGCCAGCTAAGAACAATACTTAATTTGTATGACAGGCATGGTGTTGACAGTTGGTTGATAACGCCTGCCATGAGTGTGTCCATGAAATCAAAATGAGGTGAATCTGATAAAATTTAAAATAACAATTAGTGGTAAAAAAGGTTACTTAAAGAATGTTTCGACAGGCATGGTGTTGACAGTTGGTTGATAACGCCTGCTATGAGCGTGTCCATGGAATCAAAGTGAGGTGAATCTGATAAAATTTAAAATAACAATTAGTGGTAAAAATGGTTACTTAAAGAATGTTTCTGATGTGAGTGAAGGTCATGAGGGCTATGTGGCCAGTGTCTGATTTCAGATGAGAAGGAAATATGAGACTTCTTGACTTAATTTTTTTTTTTTTTTTTTAAATAAAAAACAGTGATAACTTGACATTCTGCTGAATGATTGTCACCACAATGTAAGCTGCAAGATTTTCCCTGGGAAAATGTGTCTGGGTCGAGTGGGAGAAGGCCAACTGTTTATTCAACTTTCAGACCAGAAAAAAGTCAACACTGGTATCAATTCACTTATGAGGTGATAACATTTGGAACAATAATTTTTCTTTTTTAAATTAGTCTTTGTTGGGTAGCTGAGGTGACAACTGCAGAAGAGAGATTGAGGAAGGAGAAAACCCACTGAAGGGTAGCAGGCACGGAGTAGGCATCAAGGAAGGAGGAAGAACTGCCACACCCACAGAGAGGTATTAGTGGGAGATGCTAAGAAGTGAAGGAAGAAGTTTGGGGGCAGATTAAAGACTATGACAGTTACCAAGAAAAGGGGGAGATTCCAAATTAGGAAGTAATTAATTCCCAGAACCCAGGCAATGGAGAAGGGGTTCTTTGTGGCAGGTAGAAAAAATGCTAGACACTTAGCCACGTTATGCCCCCACCCAGTTTGGACAAGCATCATAATGTGAATGCCTCAAGCAAGTTTGAGAGATTGTCCCAAGAGATCAACCCCCAAGAGTCCATTCCAGCCACTGAGCATGAGACAATCTGCTAACATGAACCCCCGACATCAGCTTTGAGCCAAACTTACCAAGTCAACTAAATGAACTTCACTAAGTTCGCAAAACAAACCTTACCAGCCAACCAAGTGTCACATCCAATTTAGAAACCGGTTGGGTCGACAAACACCTGCATGCTAACACCTAGACCGTAACAACTATTAACCAACCATTGTATGCTGTACTTGATTGATTGAGATATATATATATATATATATATATATATATATATATATATATAGTGATTTTTCCAAGCGTAGCTTAGATGTGGCACAAGGCCAAAAGTAGGGGGCACCCAGTGAGGATCACACCTACTACTCAGTTGTAATTGTTCTAGTGAGACAAGCTTTATAACCATTACACCACCTCAAGGTGCTATATATATATATATATATATATATATATATATATATATATATATATATATTATTTGAGTTTTATTTTTCTGTTTTATTGTGCATCTTCGCCTTGCATAGACCAGCCCAGTATGAAGATACCCATGACAAGTCAATCTTGGCCTCCTTATGATCAAACTGAATCACAATCAGGATCAAAGAGATCACTCCATCAATTGGCCGTGGTATTAGATGTCTTGGGTGACTAGGGAGGGTATACATCTACAATTGTTCCCATGAACCATAAGATTCACTCTGAAGGCGTTACAATTTTTTCAGGTTGTATTAAATGGATGAGGTACAATAATAAAATATTTATTCTTCTCAACAGAAATAGAATTATCAAAAAAAAAAAGGAAGAAGGAACCCAAATGTCTCTCATGTAGTTTTCAATATTACATGTATATGCTTTTTTTACTCTTTGAACTTTACTTTCCAGTTTTCATTCTTGAATTTTGTGATGTATATCCAAAACATCCATATCCAATGTGTTTTTTTATGACTAAATAATAAATAAAAGGTTCTGATATATGTTATTCAATTTATAACAAATGATATCAATTTCGGATGCCTTTTATTTATCTCCAGGTGAGAGAAATTATGCTATAGAAGCTCCACCAAGACGTAAGTACAATTTTATAATTATATATTCAGTATGTAGAATAGTACATTGGAAGTATAATATAGAGGTATGTTCTTTGACAGCACATCAGAAGCCCCCCTCCCCAATATTGGTCTAAGATGTTTACGTGTAAGGCTCTAGCAGCAAGTAAATTACAGAAATATAAGCAAGCTACTACAGAGCAGTAGAAAGGCAGCTCTTGACTGAAAAACACTTTACACCCATCACTCTGACAGTTTACACAGTACAGGATGATTATGATTAAATGAAGAAAAAAAATGATTTTAATATACAGTCTGCGATGGGTAAATTGTCGCCATTTTATATTTTTAATTTCACACATGCGTGTTGTTTGTTTTCAATTTTGTCAACTGCACTGTATAGTAGGGTCAGTTGAGCACTGTCTGTGAGTAAAAGAACACTATGATGAAATTCGCTCTGCCAGAAATTTGGAAATGGCATGCTGTTCTGCTTTGTATTCATGCCAGAAGTCTCCAATACCAGCATTTCAGAGTGTTTAAGTGTCCATCTGAAGACAGTGCAGAGGATTCGGAAAGAGTTGGTGGTGGCATCAGCTTCTATACATCTTCCCACAGGGTCTCAAACTCAATATGGAGGCCTACATCAAGTGCCTTGAGGAGATAGTGCTGTCGTAGGTCAAGAGGTTGGAAGATCCTATATCTGCACCATGCCACACAAACAGGAGAACTTAGACATGACTGTCAGACAATTTCTGTGACCACCTAACTCCCTTGATTATTATGTATGGGGCACAGTTGAGTGAGAGACCAACAAAACTCCTTGTAACATCAAAGCTGAACTGAAGGCAAGGATTATGGCAGCATTCACCAACTTAAACAAGGAGAATGTCCAGAAGACTTGCAGCATATTCTGTAGATGTCTGGAGGCCATGGTTGAAGCCAATG